>JAGXJF010001367.1:0-245256 GCA_019208055.1 Stipa capillata
AGATGTCCGTACTTATCGAAGGGCCTAAGCACCTGGTAACGACATCGACATGTATTCCAACCGTTGATGGATGATCTAGAAACACTATGGAACACAGGAGTGCAGGTATGGGATGCGGACAAAAGAGAATACTTCACTCTGCGGGCCATGCTGTTCTGCACAATCCAAGACTTTGCCGCTCTCGGCAACACCTCCAGTCAGACGGTGAAAGGACACAAAGGTTGTGTCATATGCATGGAGAATACCGTGAGCCTAAGTCTCAAGAATTACGGGAAAGTCGTGTACATGGGTCACCAGCGGTTCCTGCCTGTAAGGCACCGTTACCGGAGGTGAAAGTCACAGTTCAATGAGAGAACAGAGAACGGTGCGAAAACCAAGGCCAATAAGCGGTGCAGAGGTTTTCAAGAAGGTTAATGATGTCGACGTCGTGCTGGGAAAGGGTCGGAAAAAGAAGGCCGCAGATGAGTCTGCGTACTGGAAGAAGCGATCGGTGTTCTGGGACCTACTGTACTGGAAGGATCTAGACGTCCGGCACTGCATCGATGTGATGCACATAGAGAAGAATGTCTGTGACAGCGTGCTGGGTCTACTGCTAAACATGAAGGACAAGACGAAGGATGGCGTCAAGGCCCGACTTGACATGGTTGACATGGGAATCAGGCCAGAGCTGGCGCCTGTACTACTGCCTAACGGGAAGACATACATCCCCCCTGCCTGTTACACTTTATCCAAGGCCGAGAGAACCGAGTTTTGCAACTTCTTGCACGGCGTGAAAGTTCTGTCGGGCTACTCCGCCAACATCAAGAGGCTCATCTCGATGCAGGACTTGAAACTAATCGGCATGAAGTCTCATGACTGCCATGTCATGATAACACAGATGCTACCAATTGCAATCAGGAATATTCTGCCGCCTAACGTCCGAGAATCAATCACCAACCTCTGCTTCTTCTTCAACAAGATCTCACAGAAGATGATGGACGTGTTCGAACTAGATGATCTGGAGTTAGCGGCGGCCGAGACTATTTGTCAGCTAGAGATGTATTCCCCCCTCTTCTTTTCGATATAATGGTGCATCTCATCGTCCACATCGTCCACGAAATCAAGATGTGCGGGCCGTCTTCTTCGGAGCATGTACCCGTTCGAAAGATTCATGGGAATCTTGAAGCACTACATGCAAAACTAGGTATCGATTGGAGGGAAGCATTGTCGAAGGTTACGCTGCGGAGGAGGTGGTCGAGTTCTGTGTTGACTACATGGAGTCGAACCAACCAATTGGCATTCCACGCTCTTGGCACGAAGGCAGGCTTGATGGTGTTGGGACCATCGGAAAGAAATCAATAACGGCCGATCAACCTGGTCACGCTCTCGCCCATTTCACAGTGCTGCAACACACGACCACCATTGCTCCGTACATGGACGAGCACAGGGCAAAGTTAAGGCAGGAGCATCCAGATAGAACCGATGCGTGGAGGACGAGAGAGCATAACAAGAATTCAACAGTGGTTCAAGGAGCGTCTTCGTTTAGGTGCCTCTAGTGACATTCTAACCTAGTACGCGAAGGGCCCAACATTCGAAGTCGTCACTTGGCAAGGATATGACATTAACAGATACACATTCTACACTAGAGATCAAGATAACAAAAGCACATTTCAAAATAGTGGGGTCCGCATAGAGGCTTCTGACATGAGCGGTAACGGAGCTGGTACTACGGTTCATCGAGGATATTTGGAGTTGGACTATGTGTACTTCAAATTCCCATTATTCCGTTGCCGTTGGTCAATTTGCAATCTACGAAGGTCGATTAGTATGGCTTCACAACATAGACCTCCAACGTATTGGATTCAAAGATGACCCCTTCATTCTAGCCCATCAAGCTCACCAGTGTTTTATGTGACCGACCCGACGAAGAAAATCTTCATATTGCCCTACAGGGTAAAAGGAAGATTGTGGGAGTTCAGGAGTGGTGATGAGGACGACTACAAGGTCTTTGAAGATGCACCTCCGATGCAACATAGCATTAGAGACCCGATTACCGATGAACAAACGAAGCGTGTATGCACGTCAAGATCATCAAGAAGGACTAGAGTTCGAAAAGGGAATGCTTCGCAAGAAGAAAAGGATGAGGAGCGAAGATAATTTGAGAAGTGCTGATTTTGTTGGTTGAAACATGCAAAGGTTGTAGAGTTGCGCAACCTTTGAAGCAATGCATCCTTTGAGATGTTCATGACTTTTTTGAGGAAGTGTTGATTTTTGTTGGTTTGACATGCAAGAAACATGTATGTGCAAATGGTGATGTATTTATGTTGCTGATATCTGTGTGCTGTCAATGTATATGTGATGTTATATTGGTGTTTGTATTTGTGATGTATATCTGTTTGCTGTCAATTCTGAACTGTGAACTGATTGTGCAGAAAGTTTAGCAAACTCATCCGATGGGCGGTTAGAATTTACCAACCGCCTCCTTTATCTATATCCAAGGCGATTATATCTAAAAAACCGCCTCCGATATGAATATCCAAGGCGTCAGAATAACATAACCGCCTCCGATATATATATATATCCGAGGCGGTCAGATAAAAGTAACCGCCTGTCACGGACCCGAATCCACATGTTATTAGGGAACGCGAAGTCGCCAAGGACCGAAGGACTCGTCAGCCCGGTGGCACGGTACCTGCGCCGTACGCACCGAGGCGGAACGATCCGACACCGCCACGTGCGAGCCGGCCGAAGCGACCAATCTTTCCCAGAACCACAATAGATTCCAGATACCAGTGAAGGGGTAATACCGCGTGATAAGCCTGCGCTCCGCGATAGTCCATAGGAGGACTAGAGCTCGGGATATTGCATCCCCTCAACTAACCTAGCCACGATGTGCGACTCTGGGCGGATCCAGCTCTGTTCTGCCGTCAGCGCGAGGCGTGACGGTCGTAGGAGGCTTAGCAAGTACGGACGAATCCCCTGGATCACTCACCCAAAGCGGCACAGGACTAGTGGTTCGCTCACCTCTGCCATCACGAAACGCAATCCTAGCACACAATACTACCGCTGCACAGTTGTCCACATACTTCATCACATACACGCATTGTGACATGGACACCACAAGTAACAACTCGGATATCACAACAAGCTCTATAATACAATATTAATAGTAACTATCCACGAGGGGCAACACATTACGTCATTCGGCCATAACCGAAAACATATCCGAGTACGAGAAGTTAAACGACAGCGGAAGCAGGTAAATGAGTCCCACAGCGGTACAGTGACCGCTGACCCAAAGCTACAATCTATCCCATGAGTCGACACAACCGAGGAAACACAATTTCAGGCATCATCAAATAGTCTTCGACCACGCGGCTTACCTGCAAGCTCCAGGAGTAACCTGGGTGAGTACGAACGTACACGCAAGACCTTATTCGTGCCTTGATTAATGTCCTACTCATACTAGTGCAACAACAATTAAACATGAATGCTTCTCAGAGTAACAATAGACAAACTAAGAACGTAACCTTAACACGTGAAATAAAGGCAGACTAAGTAACGGGTTAACTCAGGATACGAACATAGCACAACCAATTCACACGAGGTCAACCCAGCATTCCGAATACATGGCGCCGCCCGTGAGTCCATCCATTAATCCTTAAACATCATCAAGTTAATTAGGCAGCCCCTAAGTCAAATCCAATTTGATCCAATCCACACATGATCAAATCCAAATTGATTCAATACACTTCATTCACCACCCTGGACCGTCCCGGCAATGCAACTGCTACGGGAAGTATCGAGTGCTCCTCACGAGTCTTGCCATCAGATAACCATGCAGTGAGTCCGGCAACGACCATAAGGGTTTTCAACTTATCACATTTTCATCCAATTATCTTCGGTCCGTACCGACAGAACAACCACCATGGGAATATCGAGTGCTCTTCACTTGGAGGTTGCAAGCTCCAGTGACCGAGTCTTACCATCAGTAATCCAGGGTGTGGGAGTCCGGCAACGACCACGCGGTGATATGGATGGTGACACACTGGAGATAGGGTTGGTGCAGCGACAAAACTCTACGAATCCTGGTCGCCATCACCCGGCATTTTAACACCAACCGTACCATTGTGCATGCCCTCGCCCTCCCAACTCACTTAACAATTTAGTTGAAGAGCCTTAAAATTTTCTCGACGTAAGACACATCCTACACATGCTAGTGTACGCAACTTTGCGATGATTCACAGGTAAACATCCATACATAGCACATATAAATAGGCATACACAGAGTACGCGGAAGTAAAGATGCAACAAGCTCTGCTTGCCTTGGCCGTAGAATTCCTGATCTTGCGTGAGGTTGTGAGCCTGGTGGTCGCCCTCTTCGCAGTCCTGTTGTGACGATCGAAGCGCCGGAAAGAACGGCAAAAGAAGAACCATAAGACTCAGGCATGTATGCATGAATGAATGGACAATGCTAGATGTAGTGTCTAAGGTGGTGCGCGGATGTATATATATAACTCTAGTGTGGACTGACATGTTCCGGGTTCTAGGTTAATTGACCTGTCGTTATCCTACATGCATGCATGTTAAGTTATGGTGCACAGGTGTTTAGGGCTCATTTGGTTGATTCATGTCGTAGTGAGAACAGGAGTCGCGATTATTTACTGTGCCGTTAGCGAAGTGTGATCACTAGCTATTTTGATTGACGTTAAGCTAGATGTTCTAGTATCATTGTATTAGGAGTATCGTTAACATTCGTATGAGCTTCTACAGGTTAACCAACTTTATGCATTTCCTGTCTTCTTCTAGTAGGGAAGTAGTATGTCAATTGTCCTCACACCCACTGGAATTGATTTATGGGAAGTGACAGGCATACGTGGTAATTAAATGACAGTGGGGATCAGACATTAGATTAAACATTAACGTTCAGAGACAACATGTGCAACTAAGGAATCAGCTAGAGTACACTTGTATTTTCACATGGTTTACTTATTGCGGTGGTCAGCTGAGTTAGGCACCATTTAACTTGATCTCGAAAATATAACTATTCCCTACATCGCATTGATAGCTAGCATTTACAGTGAGGTAATATTGTCCATATTTATCAGCATTGAGATCTATTTGCTTACGTTGGATAATGTGTTAACTTCCCAGCCTCAGCAGTTCAAAGTAGTTTACATCCACGAACCCAACTGGTGGTTATTAGAGTTATCGGTACACTAATTTATCTACCTTACTAATGGCTAACAATCAAGCTTGTTAGTTGTGTTTTCCATGGCAAGTACACAATGGTTAGTTGATTCTGCACCTAATAGATGTGGATTAGCTAAACATCTCTAACGATACCTCAGAATACATAGTTATTTTTCTGAGGTAGCTAAGGCATTACGTATACTACCCAAGCCTAGCTCCTAACTAATCAGGTCTTAGTTACGGTCTTGCCTTGGTGTACTCGAAGCAGCAATAGGTTAGATGCTAAGCTAATTGGATCGATCACTATTTAATTTATTATACTGGCTAGCAAACTGCAGGCATCTTACTCGGCTGTGCACTGCTATGAGACTGAGCCTGACGATGGAACAACTATATAGCTCATACTGTTTTGCCATGTCAGCCGAGTTATTGGATACATGGTACTAGACTGACTAACTATCAGATGAGTACTCCTGTAATTAGCTTTAACTCCGCGTGTGAGTGTATCAATTTGCCTAGTCAGTGGTCATTGGATATTACTTAGTTAATGTCGTGTCCGAGACTAGCAGCTAGCATCATTGTGCTACCAACGTCCGTAGAGATGTCTCACCGAGCTCAAGTTACGTCTAGAAAATTCTACTAACCAGAGTCCTTAAGCTGCATTAGCTTCGACTACGCGGTTCGCCACAACTACCCCTACACAGCTAACAACTAGCCTACCAACTCAATTGACTAGGCTATTGACTGACTACTTGCGTTTGGTTTAGTTAGTGACCTAATGGCATGCCTCGATTATTGCTCTATAATTAATGAATTAGCTACAGATTAACAATACATCTGCTATGGCTCACATTGCAGCATATGTATATATACGCATACCATGGCATCCTGCCCATCTGCAACTGAAATATACACATACCCGAGAAGACCATTATTCAGACTAATCAGCACGGTAGTTATGCTATTGTCCCACCAGCACTAGCACCACTAATCGAAGTGATGCAACACAGTTTCAACTGAGTGCATTGAACTCACATCAGTCTAGCAGCCACGGCGACGTGAGGAGTTGCAGAGGAGCCTCAAACCTCTCGGTGAGCAAGGGCAGGAGAGGGTAGCATCGGCAGCAGAAGGCCAAGAGTACCGGCGCGCTGCGCGCAAGACGCTGGCAGAAGGGCGCGTGCTAGGGCGTGAGACCGGGGCCAATGGGAAACGGCGCATGGGGGAGCGCATCCCGATGGAGGCGGCGCAGGCGGCTAGAGGCAAGGAGCCGGCCGGCGGCACGCGACCAAGGACGAGCCCCGGCGAGGGACGCCCACGTTCGCTTCGAGGCGTGCGCGCTGGCGGCCGCGAGTGACGGCAGCCGAGGAGCAGATCAAACGAGCTGGGGAGCGGCGCAGGCGCGCAGGCGGCGATCGAGGGAGTAGCAGAGCGAGCACGGTACTGAGGTGCGCGCCGTGCGGCGAGCGACAGCTGCGCGACGCCCGTCGAGCCAAGTGGCGACTGAGCCGAGCAGGGTGAGGCGGGTACATACAGCGGGATGCGCTCCGAGTATAGAGCTAAGGCGCGGCCGCAGGAGCGAGAATGCGATTTAGAAGATGTTTTCATGAACACCGCACTGTGTGTGGAAGCCGACGGGCGCGTGGCGAGCTGCGCCGCAAGCATGAGCAGCCGAGAGGCCGATCGCGGTGACTTGCTAGAAGAAGAGAGAGTCAGAGAGGACCCTATCGACCTGACTAGACGTAGGCAGGCATGATTAGGCAGATGATGCAAATAGTAGAGTCAGTGAGAACTTGATTGAGAAAATAATTGGCAGGGTGCTCAATCATTCATGCATGTCAAATTCTTGGATGATTGAGATGCTCAGGAGGTGGGGAATCTGTTGGTATAACATGCAGAGCCTCATTCCCAGATTTTGGAGGGGATTTGTAAGAGAGAAGAGGTGGTTTTGTTGGTGTTTTGGAGAAGGAAGAAAGGGGGATGCTGCTGTGCGTGGGAGAAGAAGAGAGAGAGAGCAGTGGGGAAGGGAAATAAGAAAGAGGGGGGAGAGGGAAGAAGGAGCTGCTGGGTGGGCCCCACGGCAGGAGAGAGGGAAGAACTTCCTCTTTTATTTTGATATCTGCTGCTCAAAGGCTAAATTAACTAGGGTTCAACAAAATAAAATTTGAATTCTAGGGCTAGAACCATTTCTTCAAATATTTTTCAAAACATTAGGACTTGAAGTCAATAAGATGGTTAACTTTTAAAGCAACATTTCATTTACCCGGAGGAGAGGAAGTAACGTAGTTAGCTTCTTCCAAATTTGTCCGAGAAGGAAACTGCGGGAGATAACCTGATCTTGAATACAAGGGAGCTCCAATTAATGGTAAAAGTTTTTGATAGCTGGGATGTTAGGAACATGCATGAATTTTTAGCGTCGTGAGTTTTAGTGACATTAGTTTCGCTATTCGATTTTTGTGTTGATCTTAAGGGTACATGTTAGGGATTTAATCGAAATCATTGTTGGACTGCCTATATGCATGCATGTAAGGGAAGAACCCCAATTTATTCACGATGATCTTACTATTCTCGTGTCGAAAAATTTGGATCATTACACCGCCTCCAATATATATATATCCGAGGCGGTCAGATAACAGTACCGCCTCCGATATATATACGTATCGAGGCGGTCAGGATCGACGTAACCGCCTCCGATATGTATATATCCGAGGCGGTGGGGGGGTGTGTGTGTGTGTGTGTGGGGTGGGGGGGGGGGGGGGTGTGTGTGGGGTGGGGGGGGGGTGTGTGTGGGGGTGTGTGTGTGTGTGTGGGGTGGGGGGGGGGGGGAGGTGGGGGTGGGGGGTAGGGGGGGAGTGGGGGGGGGGGGGGTGGGGGGGGGGGGGGGGGGGGGGGGGGGGGGGGGGGGGGGGTGGGGGGGGGGGTGGGGGGGGGGTGCGGGGTGGGGGGGGGTGGGGGTGGGGGGGTGGGGGGGGGGGGGGGGGGGGGGGGGGGGGGGGGGGGGGGGGGGGGTGGGGGGGGGGGGGGGGAGGGGGGGGGGGGGGGGGGGTGGTGGGGGGGGGGGGGGGGGGGGGGAGGGGTGGGGGGGGGGTCAGATCGGTTTGAACCGATCATACGATATGTCCTGTATAAAAAACTCAAAAATGCCTTCGCCCTATCGTCGGAGTATATCAGCCATGCTGATGGCGATCCCAGCAACTTGATCTTCATCCTCTAGCTCTTCTTCTGAGCCTGAATCCTCAGATACCCAAGCCTGTCCAACATAAGCTCTGGCAGTGGCTTTGTTTTTGGAGTAGGTTGGATGCTTGCTGTTGAAGGTCTTCTTCTTCCCATGGAAGTCCTTCTTCTTTCTGTACTGGCTGTTGTCCTTTCTCTTGGTTGGACAATCAGCAGCAAAGTGGTCTTCCTTACCACACTCAAAGCACTTGTTATCTTTTGACAGCTTCTTCCTGAATCTGTCACCTGATCCAAGCTGTTGCTTCTTCTTGTAAAACTTCCTGAAGTTCCTTGTGAGGAGGATGAGTTCACTCTCTTCTCCTCTGGTCATCTTCTCATCAAGTTCTTCACTGCTATCACTCTCAATCTGTGATGTTGAAGCAATAGTCTTCAAGGCAATATTTTTCTTGATAGCTGGAGAGGAGCTTTGCTTGCCTTCTTGCTTAAGCTCCATCTCATGTGTTAGGATCCTTCCTAACACTTCTGTGGGCTTCATTTGCTCAAACCCATCATTTTCTTTCAGCATGAGAACAAGTGTTCTGTAGGCTTTTGGAAGCACTGACAAGAACTTCTTGATCACGTCTTCATCTTCCACTCGGTTGGAGCTTAGGGTCTTCAGCTGGTTGGTGATAATGGTGAGTCTTGAAATAGAGAATTGATGTCTTCACCATGCTCGAGCTCAAACCTTTCCAGCTTTGATTCCAGAAGACTCCTCTTTGACTTCTTTAGAGTGTCACTGCCTTCATAGATCTGCTCCAAGGTGTCCCAGATATCCTTAGCAGATTCCATGGTGCTAACCCTGTTGAAGTCATGCTCTTGCAAACCCATAAATATAGCAGTGGTAGCCTTAGCATTGTTCTGAATGTTTTTCTTGTCGCTTACGCTAAGAGCAACTGGGTCTGCCAACCTGTAGCCTGTACAAACAACTTCCCACACATCTGGATCAATTGAGATAAGATGCATTTGCATCTTTCTTTTCCAGAATGCATAATTAGTTCCATTGAAAATAGGTATTTTACCCTTATAGCCCAACATCCTTTACTCTGGCTGTTAGGCCAAATCAAAGAGCAACCTGCTCTGATACCAATTGAAAGGACCGATGGTGCCGACTAGAGGGGGGGTGAATAGGAGGCTAACAAAAATTACTTCTTTTAACTTGATTGAACAGGTTAAGCCTTAAACAGGAACCAGGGTTAGCTAGCTGTGTGACAGGTGGGGGACACAGGCAACAGATGATGTGTAAATTAGCCTGCAGCTGTCACACAGGTGCCTAACACAAGTGTTCTAAGGACTTAGTAAATGATGAGCAATCAATGTGCCTGTGTAACAGGTAACTGACTCAGGTGTGAGATAAGATATATAGCAACTGAGACACAGCTAATGAAACACAGGCATAAAGGAGATCTATAACAGATGAATAGAATAAGTCTAAGATCTCACAAGCAAGCAAGCAACAGGAAGCTAAAGACAATACAGGTAAATACTCAAGGAGACGGAGTGTTTTTCACCGAAGTTCCCAGCTCTTCACAGAGTGGTACATCTCCGTTGGAGAGGCTACTCCGAAGAGATCGCCAGCACCGAATCGTGCTTGTTCTCCGAGTACCTGACGTTCAGGCCTCTTCCTTTGCTTGTGGAAGTCCTTTTGCTTGCAGCAGGCAGATTTAGATTCACCTTCACAAATGTCTGGTTCAGCCCACACAAGCTTGGGTGATACCAGCGACTCCTACGCCCGTCTAGGAGTAGACACTCCAAGAGTAATAGATTCAGTAGCAACAACACTTGGAGGAACCAATGCTCTTTTCTTAAGAACTCTAACTCTCCCGAACTGACACTTAGGAAACTTTGGCTTTTGTTCGGTGGGAAGAGGCTTTGCAACGGTTGAATATGATTCACTGGATTGGCAAAGGTTGAGGTCGAAGACCTCCCCCGGTCCCCTATTTATAGGGTTCACAGGAACTTGACCGTTACACTATTGCCACGTAGGATTAAGTGAATCACCGGTGTCAGCCACCGGTGACACAGCCAATCACTCTGCCCAACTGTAACCGGCTCAAGCAGACCGATACCTGTGTCACCGGAGGCACACATAGGTAAACCCTAAACTGACATAGCAGCACTACTCAGCCCGGTCTTGGCACATGACATGCCCTCAGCGCACAACACTCTCTGAAACCTAATAAGGAGAGAACCTCCGACAGCCCTCCGACTCAGCGGACAAGCCATCGCAGCACAGGTTCCTTAGTGTTTACAAGCTCTCCCCTGGGGCCTAGATGTTCTTTCAGATCGCTTGGCCAAGTTCTGCAAGGAAAGAGTGGAGAAAGATAAGACACTCAGATTAGCAATGAAGACATCAAGGACCCTCCGCCCGACTATCCTAGTCGGCCAAAAGCTCGGGGGCTACACCCTCTGGGTGCACTGATCGTGCCCCCAGAGTGAAAACTATGAAAAAGAGAAGGACCCTCCGCCCAACTATCCTAGTCAGCCGAAGGCTCGGGGCTACACCCTCTGGGTGCACTAACCGTGCCCCCAGAGTGAAAACCACAGAACACAAGAAAGGAAAAACATGTACCTGCATCAGTGGCAGGAGCCTCCAGTTAACCAAGTTGGCACTCTCCCGGATCGGCTTCATCAGCGTCGGCAGCTCCTCCCCGAGATTGTTAGCGGCACCGAACGCCTCCTCCCACTCGCCCGCTTCTTGGACGTCATCTATCTCCCGAAAGACTGCGCTAGGTCTCAAAGGGTCCGACTGCCGGATTCATAGAGGCTGGAGGGCCAGGTGGAGGCTTCCCGGGGAAGGGGGCACGCGCCCAATGTCCTCTTCCACCACCGGAAACACCAGATTCCCCCGGCGGTCAGGCGGGGTGGTATGCGTCTGGCAGGGGCTGGTGTTCCGGCGGCGGCCTCTTCTGGCTGAGGAGCAAGGGGCGGAGTCGATGGCGCACCACTCCGCTGAGGGGAAGGCTGCGGCGGAGAAGAAGGCTGCGGCGGAGAAGGAGGCCGCGGAGGAGACAAAGGCCGCACGTCCGGCCCCCGCTGGCTCCCGCCCTGGCTGGAGCCCAGGGCACTCGGCGGAGCCTTCAAAACATCCCCTGAGCACTGTGTCCTACAGAAAAACACCCCGGCTCGTTAGCTCCGAAGACAGAATGAGCAAGGAAATATTCACCAAGTTGCTTACTTGTCGGATCGAGGAACAAGGATGCGCTTCCTAGACTTCGAAGCCCATTGCTTTGGTACGGCGGCCGCCAGAGTCGGCGACGTCGCGGAGCCGCTCTTCCCCCCGAAGGCGGCATTGGCAGTCCTCTTCTCCCCCCGGCTGGGAGGAACCACGTCATCAGTCACATGAGGGGCCTCCTCGGTGGTGGCAGCTGGAGCCGTCGGAGCAGGCGGGGCGGAAGGGTCGTCCTATCCCCTCGAGGCGGCGGGCGGAGCGGAGGAATCGTCCCGTCCCCCTGCGACGGCGCCGGTCGCCGTCCGCCTCCTTCGATTAACTCGAGCGGGGACGTCGTCTTCATCCTCCTGAGTCTCTTCCTCAAGAGCCGCCGTTGCAACCGGCGGAGGAGCACTGGGCTCCTCCACCACCGAGGCTCCCCTCGACAATCCGGCACCGGCGGAAGATGGTCGGGTGCCACTCTATGGCGGTTGCCCGCTGCTAGGAACGTCAGCGTATTGGGGTTGGTTCCATATCTCCTTCTCCGGAAGGGGAGCAGAGGAACTGAACCCGAACAGGTCCTGCAAGGTCGGGATGCACAAACACAATCCAAATAAAGACTCGGTCGAAACTCAAATTGCGGATAAATAGAGTCGAAAGAACGATCACTCACCTGCTTCGGTAGGTTGGTGCGACTGAAGGGCGGTGGCCGCCAGGAGATGTCTAGATCTGTCCCTTGGGCCATCAGCTTTCCAACCCGGCGCCGCACCTCGGTCTCTGAGAGTTCGTCGGTCAACTCCCGAGTCACATCTTGGCTGTCGGAGTATCTGAACATTGGGTGCGCCCTTAGTTTCACCGGCTGGACTCGGCGATGAATGAAAGTGGAGACGACAACGACTCTGGAGACACCGGCCTTAAGCGCCTCGGAGAGAGCCCACATGAGCACCATAACCGCGGGCTGCTCCCAATCCTGCGGCAAGTCGGTCCAGCTCGGCCGGACCAATCCGAGTGCCATCCCTTATTGGAGGTCTGGAAGGGGAGGCCTAGATAAAGCTTGACGGCTCTGGACCGAAGCTGGAGTTTGGTGCCCCCAACCACAGCCGGATTGCTCTTGCTCGGCTGCGGCTTCACCATGAATAGTTGCTTCCACAGTGCGAAGTGCGGCTCGATGCCGAGGAAGCGTTCGCACAAAGTAATGAAGGCGGCGACGTGGAGCAGACCGTTGGGGTTGAGATTGTGGAGCTCCAGGCTGTAGTAGTAAAGCAGTCCCCGGAGGAAGGGGTGGACTGGCACCGAGAGCCCCCCGGTGGAAGGAGGAGGAATGGACTACGATCTCGCTAGTGTTCGGGGTCAGAAATTCCTCCCCGCCGGCGGCGCACCATTCTACCAGCTCTCTCACCGGCAGCACGCCCGCGGTCACTAGAGCGTTCAGCCGGGTTTCAGTCGCTGTAGATTTCACCCAGGGAGCTATCGGGTTGATGGAGGAGCTGGCCTCTCCGAGACTCGCCCACACTAGCGCGCCGCCCTCTTCTTCGACTGGATCAACCGCCCAGACGGGAGAGTGCATCCGGTGCCGCCGGATCCAATCTAGGGTTACTATGAGGCGCCTAATTAATGGTTTGGCCGGCTGGATGGAGAGGTGGATGCAAGGGATGGCGATGAGAGGAATCTGTACGGCAGCAAGACAAGTGCGGAATCGGCAGCACTTCTGGTTTGCGGCGCGGCGGTGTTCTCAGTGAAGCGGGAAGACAAAAGGTTTGAGCGCGAAAGAGACAAAGCGTGAAGAGGAACAAGTGTGAACGAATTGGGTTATAAAGGAAAGACAGCTGCACGGGAGCGAAATTTCCGCCCCGCGGGATGACCCTTCCGCTTCCACAGTATGAATCACCCGCATTCACCGCGCGGCTCTTCCGCCTCAACGGCGTCAAACGTCCGTTTCCGGATTCTGTGCAATTGGGGTTTCAACGGCTAGCCCTCCGAGGATAACACCCGTTAGAATACACCCCCCATAAAAAGCAACGGTAACGTGCCCTCAATGGGTCACTAGTTGGTTACCGAATAACTCGGAATCAAATGTTACGGTTTGATGGGTTTCAGTGGTTGGTCCCCAGGGGAACGCAATCGCTTGAATACACCCGAGTGAAGGGCAGATCTGGTGTGCCTTCAACAGGCCGCTAGTCGAACACCGAGCAACTCGGAGCCACCGGTTTCTTCATTCGGACATTCCGAGAAATTTACCCTGGAATCTCCGGGATCCGAAACATTTGAATTCAGTGGAACGTCTGGATATCAGGCTCCGCCTCTCGGGATCGAGACGCCACAGCTTGTGTTCTGGTTCTGACGTGAATTTCGAGGGCATTCCCCCAGAGGGACACTAGCTGGGCCCGAACCACTCGGGAAACTAGATGCCACTCGGGAAATCAGTCGGGATTCATGGTATGTCCCTCGCTAGGCTATCAGCCGGTCTCCATTCGCTAGAAATGACTGGATACCACCAGAACTTACCCGTTATTAACTCAACCGCCATGATATTCCTGCCCGACGGGTGAATATTACTCGGCTAACAATCTCTACTCTATAGGAGCTCAATAAGTCCATCACAATCTTCCTGCAGACCATGACATGGCGCGCTCAGGCAGATGCCACTCGGGAAAATGAAGAAGGCAAAGGCACCCGACGTGGATGTTATCACGAGAAATCGCAGCTAGATCGTGAAGGACTCGGGGGCTACTGACGATGGCATGGCACCCGGGTATCATCAAGGAAGATAAAGCCGGCCCTCTGGACATAGGGTGGACCGGGCCGACAACTCAGAGTCTGACTTCTACACGGGGGCACCTCATCGACTTGGAGTACAAGATAGGGATAAACACTTACCTGGCAATCCCGGATTCTGTTGTACCTAATTAGGAAACCAATCTGTAAGCCAATCAGGACTCTTGTAACCCTACCCTGGTCATCTATATAAGGCCAGGTAGAGATTCCCTGATCGGTAAGTTCTGAGAGGTTCTCATAAGTTCTCATAAGCTTTCAAACACACCTAGCCCTAGCAACCTTGAGATTTGTTCTCGAGGCCTTGCGGCACTCGGGATACAAGCAATACCAACCACCACCCATCTAGATCTGTTGTGCGTACGCTGCCCCGCATTCATTATTACTGGATTATAACACCGACAGGGAGAGTTTCTCTTCTTTATTGATTGATCAAAAAGTCACTATACAATAATTGTTCCCCTCTATTTAGAGACTAAACAGAGTCAAGGATAAGCATCCAACTCAAGTGAGATAGGAGAAACCTACCCTCCCTCATGGAGGTGTGCCCACTACGGGTGGACCTAAAGGTTCCTCAACACTCCCCTTGGATACTTATCTCGTATAATCCATGTCTCAAAAACTCCAAAAACTCAGTGCAAAAAATACTTAGAGAAAGGTACACGACATAAGAATACTATGTTGCATGAATTGCCTCGTTAAAAACCTCGGTTGAGAAACCGTAGGAAAACTCATCCAAGAGAAAAAGAGTATAATCCACCTGACTATTCAGTCAAGTACTCAACTCCACAGTCAAGATTTATCAATGAGTTTGCAAAGATTCTCCCCCTGAACACTACAATTGTATAAGTCTTATCATACCAATTCGACGCACACATATTTCAGAAGATGATGCTGGTAATGACTTGGTGAATAAATCTGTGAGATTCTCACATGACTTAGTATGCAATATTTTTATTTTGTCCATCTTTTGCCATTTAGGAGCACAGAAGAACTCAGGTTAATATGCTTAGTGAGATTACTCTTCACATAACCCAACTTGTGCAATACAAGCTACATTTTCTTCATGGATAATTATGGAGGTTTGTACGGTGTTCAATCCACAGGACTTCTGTGTGTGAATGATCATCCGCCAAAGCCAAGCACATTCTCGTGAGGCTTTGTATAGTGCAACGATTTGCGAGAGGTTTGTCGTAGTCGATACAAGACTTTTCTTAGACAATTTTCAGAAAACTGCAATTCCACCACACAAAAAAACATACCCAATCTGTAACTTGGTTGTATGTGGGTTAGAAAGATACCCAGCATTGGCATAACTTACCATGGACAAGTTTTGGTTCTTTCTATAGAATAGAGATCCTTGGTTCCTTGGAGGTAGCGAAGTATATCCTTAATGCCTTTCCAATGCCGTTTAGTAGGCTCGGAACTATACCTTTCTAATATATTCACGGTGAATGCAACGTCCAACCTCATGCAATTTGCAGGATACATGAGTGCTCCAATTGCACTCAAGTATGGCTGGTCCCAAAACTTCCTCCCCCCTTCTCTAGGTCTATACGGATCATTATCTTGCGGTAAGGACCTCCCAATCATAGAAACCTTTGAAGAATATGCCTCTTTAAAGCCAAATTTCTCTAACACTTTCTAAGTGTAAGTTGACTAGTACACTAATATCCCTTTTGAGACATGCTCAAGTTGCAAACCTAAGCAATATTTGATTTTACCCAAATCTTTCATCTCGAATTTCAATTTCAAATAGGAACTTGGTTCCTCTATGTCCTCAGGTGTATAGATGATGTTCACGTATATCGAGATTACACATAATCCATCCTGGGACCTCGGTGTAAATACACATGGGAAATCTTCGTTGCTCATGTAGCCCTTCTTGCTAAGTATCACTTAAACGATTATACCACATCCTACCAGACTATTCGAGTCCTAGTGACTTTCTAAGTTTCACGTTATACAATCATGTGTTAGTGTAGCCCTTCTGGTACTTTCATATAAGTGTCCGAGTCCAAGTTTCTATATAGGTATGCTATTATCACATCCATTAATTTTGTTTCCAGATTCAAGTTTACTACCATTGATATTAAGCATCTAAAGGTAATTTTATCCATGACTAAGGAGTAAGTTTCCTCAAAATCGACACCTAATCGTTAAGTAAACCTTGTGCAATAAGCCCTGCCTTGTAACTTACCACCTTATTATTTTCATTTCTCTGGTGAACAAAAACCCACATATGTCCTAAGGATCGTATGTGGTGAGGAGTTAGACTTAAGGCCCCAAATACCTTTCTTTTGTTCAGAGATAGTAATTCCACGGTGATTACCTTTTGCCATTCACAATCGACGAGCGACGCAGGCTCGAGATCAAGATGGATGATTGAGGCAATCTTTTTTGCAAAATATTGAAAGATTCTCCTGTTTCTACATAGTTTATAGTCATTTCACCATGGAGCGCTTATTCTTGCACTGCCCTTTGCTCATCGCTATTTCTCGTAGCAGGAGCAAGGTCCTTCAGTTTTCCCATGCCGATGTGTGCACACACATCTCCGTTGAGAACTTCCTCCAAAGGAAGGTTCAAGGCTGGAACTTTTTTCTATACTTGTGACAGGTCTGAATTGGCTCCCCTTATTCTGTGAAGGTACTTAGGTGTTTTTCCGCTACAAGTCCTTGTCCTTTTTTGCCGAGCGTCCCAAGTTACTTGCAACATGAGGGGCTGGAGTTCTCGTCCTTTTATTCTGAGGCCTTTGGATGGGAATGTGTATACCTGAAAGGACCTTTATGACTAAGATGTCGCCTAGAGGGGGGTGAATAGGCTTTTAAAAATTAATTACAGATTTGGCTTAATCCTAATGCAGAATTATCCTAGTCGGATTTTTGCAAGCTCAAATCCTAATATGCTAGTATTTCATGTAAGCATAAACATCCTATGTGAATATATCAAGGTTTGCAATTCTAGGGTGAGAAGCAAGCAATTCAACTTATATAAGAGATATACAAGTAAACTATTGCAAGTATGAAAAGCGATAAGTAAAGGAGACAAGAGACAAACGATGTGACCCGGAGTTGAGATATCCACCAATGTCCTATGTCTCCGTTTGAGGACCTGATCACGCTTGATCAAAGGTGGGCTCTCTCTCAAGCCGCTTTCTCTTGAGGACTCTCCGGAGTCTCCCCAATCACTATGGTTAGCTCTTTCCTCCACTCTCGGAGATGGCGAGCTCCACAATCACTTCACAATCTCCCGGGTCTCTTCACAAGCTTCTTGAGGAGATCACCGAGCCACCACCATCAAGCCGTCTAGGAGTCGGTGGCCTTCAATATTAATAGACTCTCGAACTCTCGCTCAAACACAATCGACGCCGAGTGCTCAAACAATGCAACCTATGCACACACCTTGTGCAACTTATGCACAAAGGCTTCCCTCACACCTCATAAATAGCAACTTATGCATAAGAGGCTTTAGAGATGGAGGAAGTTACTAGAGATGCTCACAAATGATTTCGAAGTAGCTAACCATCCCCCAAGCCAACCCAAGGTGGAGGCTATATATAGCCAACCTTGAAAACCTAGCCGTTAGAAAGGAATTTGGGCAAATCTGGACTGTTCGGATTTGACCCGGACCCTCCGGGTTCACACCAACGATCAGAAAAATGACCGTTGAAACTTCCAAACCCTTGACTCGGACCCTCCGAGTTGAGGTCCGGGTTGTCTAGTACAAATTTGGACCCTCACCTGGACCCTCCGGGTAACACTCCAGAAACCTTTGGTACAAACCGGACTTTAACCGGACTCTGGCTTGGACCCTCTAGGTTCAACCCTGACCCTGACCCGGACCCTAGCCCAGAGGGTCTAGATTTTACAGGACAAAAATTCCCACGGAGCACTCGATGAACCCGGATCACTTCAAACAAATCTGGAACACCTTGGTTCGACCCGGAACACCTTGGGGCTAGCCTTAGGTCATATACTCCGGAAATTGACCTCCTGGAGTCCACGAACCTAGCCGATCAACCAAACCACTTAGGTTGGTAGGATCACACACACCTAGACACCAAGTCTAGGGACAACACATGCAACACCGAACTACGCCCGAAGCCTCGGAGCACATGCAGCTCGGAACCTCCGGACACACTAGAAGACTGAGTTCTAGCACCTCCACCACAAAAGAAACACGGCGATATGCAACACATGCAAAGATTTGAGCACTCGACATGCGACGTGAACAAGCTAATCATCCGATAGCCCCTCTTCATAGTACGGCTATCTAACCTATAATCCGGTCTCTCTCCAAACTCGTTGAGACCGATCAAACTACGAAGACCTAGTCTAGGCATACATTTGCCTTGCGTATTCCACTTGAGCTCGATGATGTCCATCTTCCTTGCTCCAAGTGGAATCATCTTGATCATCGTCACCTTATGAAGCCTTCTTCATATGGCTCTCCCATAATCCTTATGTGGAACCTTTCTCTCAAAATCATCTTCACTTGATGGACCCACAAGCTTCAAGCATATTTCTTCGCATGATGCTAATCTTGAGCTTACCATGATGATCATCGACTTATGATGTCATCCTCTCATGGGCACATATGATCAACCTCTCGATGCTTGCCCATGAGTGGTACCTAACCCTCAACATACACATAGCACATAGCACATAACACATGGGGTTAGTTCATATAATGCAATACACAATTACTTACCTTCACTTGATCACATGAAGCCACCACTAGTATTCTTCTCTTGAACTCCTAGCTTCATACCTTGATCACCATGGCTCAACACATGAGCCCACTCTTAACCATCTTTGTCAACTTCACTTTTATGCTATAACTTCATCTTGATCCAATGCGGTTCACTCCTTGAACCCATATCATGAACCTTGAAGTTTACTTCTTGATTACATGATGCTTCAGATGATTTGATGGACTTCAACACATGAATCCATCTCCCAATCATCATATGCATCATCAATCTTGGGCTTCACGGGCTTGTAGGTTCATCCTCTTAATGTAACCCTACAAAGTGGTACCTAACCCATACATATTCCAATACTTAAGGAAAATGGTTAGTCCACAAAACTCGTTTGTCATTAATCACCAAAATCACACCTAGATTAAATTAACTCTCAATCCATCCTCATCCACACAAAGGACTAGGTGGACTTTTAATACCTTCATCATTTCTTGGTATTTCAACACTCTCTGGTACATTGCGTGAGGCGCATGTGACTTGGTCACAGATTTCAAAACACTAAAGTGATTCGGTAGCTGATTCACTAAAGCTTGCAAACTAATTATTTTTTGGACCTCTCTGTTTGCTTCACTAGTACGCATGTCATGTGCTTGGTTCCCTATGGCTTGCCACGTGATTTCCTAGCAATTGTCATTAAGGGGTTGATTTCCATCCCCTAATATCAGGAAATGATCCTGTAAAAAATGCAATCATCAAATCGAGTCATACGATAAACTCCAGTCATGGGTTCCAAATACCTTATTACAAATATGGTTTCATAATTGATATATATCCTAGACTTTCGGAGTGGGCCATTGTTGATCACTAAGGTGGTGGTATAGGTACATATACCTAGAATCTGAACCTTCTAAGATGGGAAATTTTGGGTGTCGACCCTTGCGCTAGTTGCATAGGAGAGTGGATGTTATAAGCCGACGGTCAAAAATTAATGAGATTTACAGCATGCAGCATTGCGTGACCCCAACATGTTGTTGATAAATGACAACTCTGCAAGAGCGGTCTGGAAATAAATTTAATTCTTTGAATTAATGCATTTGCCAAACAGTTCTGGGTATGGACATGTGTCACTAAGTGCTCAGCATTAATCCCCATTGCCATACAATAATGATTAAAAGTTTCTGAAGTAAATTCTCCACCATTGTCCATTCTGATGGACTTTTTAATAATCTAGGAATTTGTTGTTAATTTTAATGAATTGCGAGATTAGCTTTGCTAAAGGGTGATTTCTCATAGGTAACAAACAAAATGCCACCATTTCAAGGACGCATCGATGAGCACCATAAAGTATCTAATGGCCCTGATCAGGGCTGAAAAGCACTGAAATGTCCCCGTGTATTCGTTCAAGAAAAGTGAGGATTTTATCTTTCACTTTCAAAGTTGATGGTATAATGATTAATTTCCTCGTGGCACATGCAAGGCAGAAGAAATCTTCTTGATTTGGGAAGTTCTTCACATTAACATTATGATCATTCGAGTTGATAATTACATTTTTCATCATTCTAACACTGGGATGGCAGAGTCTATCATGCCATCTTGTCAAAGTTGTGCCCATGGGGAGTATAATTGTGGCCCACGAAACCCTATTATACAAGAACTACCACCGGAGATTGTCATGATGCTACCGGTACATTTACAAATTGACTGGAAATATTTGTCTCTCTTAGTATGGTAAGTTGTACCGTTGTCTGCAAGGCACACCTCCTCCATTTGGTGCCACAAATACATAAACATATTAGAATATAGCATGCGATAAATGAATAAACATTGAATAAATGAATGAATAACATATCATCCAAGCACCGAAAGAATAAAGCTTATGCTTTCATAGAGCTTACAAAACAATTGATGAACAATCAATGTATCAAAATGACAAAATAAACAAATATAACTTAGTGCGCTGCAGATCTTAGGCAGAATCGGTGACAAAGTAGCCGGAGATCTCCTCACTGATTTGCTCTGGAGTCATTCTCTCCTCCTCGGTGATCATGAGTATGGCCGCGGCCATGTCGAGAGGAGGGGTGACTGCTGTCGCCTAAACTGAGACATCCACCTGCATGGGTACCACCATCTCAAGTGGATCCTTGATGAGTCCATTTTGTACTCACCTCTTTCTTCAAGTTTGATCCTTATTCAATACATTTTGACTGGATTAATTCCAAATTTCTGCTACTAATGCCAAATTAATTATTAGATTGTGCAAATCTCTCTTTGTGGACAACATGTGTGTAGGATCGCTAGAAAATAGGGGCATATATTGATATATTTAAAACTACACGTCAAGAGGAGTGCTTATAAATAAACGACACCCCAAATGGAGTTAACAGTGGGCCAGATGACCAACGGTATGACTATGGTAGCCTGTGCCACCCGGTTGTACCGAGGTCGTACGGCACCGTCACATCAAACCAACTAATCTTCATTAAGGAGTCTCGAGAAGAATCACGGTGGTTATTTTAGAAAACCCCAAATAGTGTCTCTAATCTATAAAAGGAGGAGAAGAGAGAAGAAGAAATGGTGCAGAGAGGGAGAGAAGAGAAGGATCACACCAGGGAACCTCACGCAGCTACTAGTGTAGCCACCTTAGTTTTTTCTACTCCTACCATTAGTATTGCCAAGAAGTAAGGTTGTAAGGCAGTTTAAAAGTATTCTAATCGAACTAATTTTCCCTTTTATCTCCTTGTTGCAATGTTCTTCATTGATTTGATCTTGGTAATCTCTATGGATCGTGAATAGTCCCATATAGGCTTTGGGAGAAGGATTAGCTTAGTAGATTGAAGTTTATTTGTATTGGATCGCGATTGTTTATTATCTCGTATTCTCAATATGTTTGTCTCGTATGATCCTCTTGATAATAGATTCCCAAGGTGAACATTAGAGAGGACTCGTGCTACCTTCGAAGCGAAACTGACAGCGACATGAGGTGTAGGGAAATATGAGGAGCCTTTAGGGAGATCCGACACAGTCATAATGCTCTAAGCGTTGGTCTGGCTCATGCCTTAATAGTTCTAGTGACACAACACATGTCGGCACCAAGGTTAGACAATAGATCATATAAGTAGGTAGATGTCAACGTAAGTGATTTTTGGACGTGTCGCCTGCTTAGTTATCGATGCTATAATAATTGTGCTAGTGATCCATATACTAATATTCTGATCTATAGGTGAAACTCGCTCCTAAGCCTATCCCTCATCATATTAGCAAACTCAATTTTTAATCAGTTTTATTTTTTTCAAATGTTTTGTCTCCACAATTGATTTTAGGAATAACACCATCTTTAAATCGACACACTAAGTATTCACCGGCACTCAATGAACTTCTCAAGAACAGTCTCAACATTGTGACCGTTTCCATGACACCTCGCTTCCTTAGCATCGACAAAACTTGGAATACTTCCAAGAAAGATCTTACTGCAACCAATCTAGTCCTCTTTCTAGGTCAGCATCAACTGAGTTTTTGGTGTCGTTGCGGGGGAAGTAAGCGCTACTAGTAGTAAGATAGCTTGCTTTTCATTTTTGAATTTTAGTTTATCTTTTAGTTGCTTAGTTTTATTTTACGCATTTAGTGAAAATCCAAAAAAAGTTAATTGATAGTTGTTATTTACTTTTTAGTTCATTTAAGTTTTCCATTAATTAGTTAATTAAAATAGCTAATCGTAAACTTGGTGATTTTGCTAGCCCCGCTAGTGAAGATTACTTAACGGCACCGATCACTCAACCCGTTGTTGTTGCTAAAAATTTTGAAATTAAACCTGCTCTATTAAATCTAGTTCAACAAAATCAATTTGGAGGAACTGCTAATGAAGATGTAGGAATGCATATTCACACTTTTACTGAAATATGTGACATGATGAAAACAAAAGATGTAGCGCCTAATATTGTTAAGCTTAAATTATTTCCTTTTACTTTGAGAGAAAAAGCAAAAGAATGACTGATTTCTCTACCAATTGGTACTATAGATTCATGGGTTAAATGCTGTGATATGGTTATGTCAAATTTTTCCACTTGCTAGAACAATGCATTTAAGATCACAAATCACAGGGTTTTGACAAGAAGATAGAGAACCCATTGCTTTAGCATGGGAACATGTGAATGACGCTATTAGAAATTGTCCCAGTCATGGAAGCCCCAAATGGCTTATTCTTCATACATTTTATAATAGTCTTAATCAAATTTCAAGCGATATGCTAGATATAGCCGCAGGAGGAACATTTATGATAAGGCTAGTAAGAGACACCCACAAATTGCTTGATGATATGCTTGAAAATCATGATCAATGGCACACCGAACGTTCAGCTCCATCAACCAAGAGAGTGAATGTTGTTAAAGCTAATGAACACAATAATGAGCTAGCTAGTAAAACTGATAAGCTTATTGCCATGATGACAGCAATGAATGAGGACAACATTCCTATTAATGCTATTGCTAAAAGAGAAACCAATGATGTTAATTTTATTGCTAGAAGTAATTTCAATAATAATGGTTGGAAAATTTTCAATTCTTATAGCACTACTTATCAAAAACCTTTCCCTAGCAATATGAACGATAATTCTGGTTTTAATGCTAATCGTCCTAATTTAGAGGAAACACCTAAACAATTTATGGCATCTCAAATGGAACAAAATATAATTTTTACTGAGAAACTTCAAGCTTATGATGCTTGTTTAGAGTATAGGACAGGAACATTAGGCACTCTTGCTATGGATACTAACAATTTCTAGGAGAGAACCAAAGACGTTAAGTCCAAATTGCTAAGATAGCTGAGAGTCAACCTCTCATTCTCGCTCAATTTGCTAGAAAACCAGAACCAAATCCTATCGAGTCACTCAAGACCATCACTATGGATAAAGATATGAGGACTGAAAATGAGGTAAAAAAATGAGCAAATTACTATTGATATTACTATTGAAAAACTTCGTCAAGAATATGAGTATAAAAAGGCCAAGATCTCAGGACAATGACAATGATTAACAAGAATTTGTTAAAAAGTTTGCTTTGAAGGTTAGAGAATTAGAAGAAGAATCAATTAAAATGAACAAAAAATTACCCTTCAAACAAGGAGAACTTTAGGAACCTGTAATTAAAATTAACATTAGTCATTCTACAATTAGTGCTGTATGTGATCTTGGAGCCGGTGTTTCAACTATTCTCAAATCTCTTTATGAAAAGCTTGGTCTTGGGCCATTTAAAGATTGTGAGATGAGATTGAATCTCACCGATTCAAGTTTCAAGAAAACCATAGGTATTAAAGAAGATGTTATTGTTATGGTTAAAGATTGTGTCGACGATCGGTGAATCGGCGATCTTACGGTATTCATGGAGTGAGGATTGCTGGGGGGTAGGGACCTCTAGGGCCCAAGTGCTAGGAGATCTGACAGCAAGGGACAGCCGTTTTTTATACAGGTTCGGGCCTCCCTCAGGATAATAGCCCTACGTCCTGTTGCTATATATTGATGAAGAACACGCTTTACAACGGGGGGTGTATGTTAGTGGCTACCCTAGGCCTAATCGTAGACTAAACTATTCTAAACCACCGGGCTCGACTCCTTCGAGGCAGTGGGTCTTCTAGGGCTTCGCCTCCTGGTGCTGCGACTAGATGTCTTGACCTAATTCGATCTGTTCAACCTATCAGGACCTGTCCTCCCCTATGGGATTACTGATCCTTATATAGGGGGTTCCCAGGGTCGTACTGGACGTGGACTTTACACCCGAGTAGGACTCTGGTCTCCTTAAACATCGGGATTGACTTCCTAGTTTAAGGGGAGTCTTCTCTTCCCGAGAGGGGTTACCTTATCGTCGGGGGATCCTCCCCGGGTACGCCGTACCTTCCTAAAGTCACGAGATTCTGTATACGGATACCCCCAATATGCGGGATACCGTACTATTTATCATCAAGCCCCCCATTAGTACGCGAAGTGAAGGTCATGATGGTTCTGTTAGAAATCTACCCTTGTCGGGAACGAACTCCGAGTAGGCGATCCGAGTAGCTCTCGTCAGCGACTTCTTCGAGTAGGTTCAACCCCTACCGAGTAGTTGTGAAAGCCTTATCGGAATTATCCTCGGAAAAAACCCAGAATGTTTTCTGATCCGATCTGGTCCGTTGATCACGGACACGCGTCCTCCTGGCGTATTTTTAGGAAACCGAATCATCGTAGCGGAAAATTCGCGTGGTGATGAAGAATCTTTTCTCTCTCTGCGCTTTTGTGCCGCGCGCTCGTTCGGGTCGTGGGTTGTCAGACCCTCTTTTTCCCGCGACATGCCTTGTATGCGGAAAAAGCAACTGTCCACATTAAATGCGATGGAACTGATCGTGCCGAAAACCGCGCTCGGTCCCGGCGAACGTTTAAATCTTTAGGAGCCCAAGAATTGGGGTTTTTGGCACGCATTGTCTCTTTGCCTCCCAACCTTCTTGCTCCCTTCGTCTTCTTCCTCACGCCCTCGCCAACCCTTGCCTCCACAACCTCTCGATCAATCAGCGAAAATGGGCAAGAAAAGCACCGTGAGGAAGTCTCCCGAGCCCGCAAAGGAATCGGGGAAGGCTTCGAAGGAACCGACCACTGCCATTGCTGAATTCGAGACCTCAGTGATGGATTCCGCCGCCCTAGAGAAGCTTGCGGCGGAGGAGGTGATCCTCCCGGAGGTATTCGTGCCTTTCCGGGAGGCCGTGAATGAGACGATCCCCACCCCTGACACGGCGTGGACCGTCGTCTTCGTGGACTTCTTCAGGTGTGGATTTCAATTCCCACCTTCGTCGTTCTTCCTCCTCGTGCTCCAGTATTACCAGATCGAGTTGATTCATCTCAACCCGAACTCGGTCCTAATGCTGGCGGTTTTCGCGCACCTATGCGAAGCCTACCTCGGCATTAGGCCGAGCCTGGAGCTCTGGAGGTACTTCTACAACCTCCGCCGGGTGAAGGGCAGCGGTGCAGGAGTCGTCGGCGGCGCCGGATTCCGTCTCCGAGAAGGAAGGAAGGACGCCTATATCAGCTCCTCCTGGAAATCTTCGTGGTCAGGCTGGCATGCTCGATGGTTCTACTGCCAGCCCCCAGCGAATTCTGGGATCTCCTACCGCAGACTCGCCCCTCTTCAGAACAAGAGCTGGGGAGAGGCCCCGAAGGAGACTAGAAACCTCACGGCGCTTGTCCACGACATCGCCACTCTCGCCACCAAAGGTCTGACGGCGTGGGATGTCGCGGAGGATTTCCTTCGATGCCGGATAAGCCCTCTTCGGTCGAGGGTTGCGGCGGCCTGGGTGATCCCGCAGAGCCAAGACCCGACAAGGGACTTCGACACGGGTAAGTACTACGACCTCCTCCACGCCAATTCAATTATCAAGACTTCTCACATACTTCTGTCTTGTCGCGCCATGCAGAGTTGTCCTCGGAGGAGCTTCAGAATAGGTTGAACAACCTATTCGAGCAGCCCCCCCAAGGAGGGCGTACGGACGTGCCCCTGCCCCTTCTGAAGCAGAGTCCGGATGGCCGACAGGAAGCGTTCTCGGTGAGTTATCCATCTTATCTCCTTGTCTAACTTGGGCTTGTTCGAGAAGCCTTACTGAAAGCCATCGGACTTCTTCTCCCGCAGCACGCAGGCCGCGGGGGTCCTGACTCGGAGGCCGAAAGAGCTGGTGCCCCCGTCGAGGACGATGAGATCGAGATGTACGATACTGCCCCGCCACCCCCCGAGAAGAGGGAGGAAGGTCCTTCTGCGGCCGAGGCGGGGGCGGAGATCTTCTCGACGAGTTCTCCCGTCCGGGATCCTCAGCCGCAGGTTTGTGCTCTTGCCCGACTACTCTTTTCCATATTCTTTCCTGAATGGAGATCTTAAGGAAGGATGTGTTGGGCAGCCTGAAGCGGGCAGCCCCCTTGCCAAGGAACCAACTCCCCCTCCCCCGACTACTCTTGAGGAGGAGACCGCGGCGGACAAGGGGAAGGCGCCGCTGGCTTCCGGCAAGCGAAGTTCAGGTGCCTTGGTGAGAAAACCTACTCCCACGGGGAAGCGCCCGAGGTTAGTTTTTCTTTTGCCACCTTTGTCTTTTGATTTGCCTTGCTGAAGACTTGACTTGCTAGTTGTTGGTGACTAGGCTGTCGATCCGCCCCACCGGGAATCCGACTCCGGTGGCCACAGAGCAGCAGCCTCCGGCGCCGACACCGGCGCTGGCCCCCGTCGAGCAACGGACCCCCCGCGCCTAAGTCGCCGCTGGCCTCGACCGAGTGGCCGCAGCCCCCGGCGCTGGAGTCGGAGCCAGACCTGGTCGAGCAGGTCGTGCCTTCGGGCACTTCGGTGCCAGAGGGTCTCCGCCTCTCCTCCTTGCTGCAGGTAACGTAAGGGAAATTAGCGATAAGGTAATTTTACTTTGCTTGTACTGACCTGTTCTTTTTCAGCTCGCTATCTCCCAGGTCGCTCCGCTCGAGAAGGCCCAAGCGGAATTGGACTCGGTGCGTGAAGAGCTGAAGAAACGCCTTGATGTGTCCGAGAGCCGGCGGTCGAGAGCGAGGAGCTGCGGAAGCGCCTTGAGGACTCCGAGAAGCGGCGGGAGGCAGTCGAGGCTGATCTTTCGGCCTCGAAGGCTGAACTTTCGACCGCGAAGGCGCGCCTCTCGGACGTGGAGCCTTCCCTGCAAAGGAGTGAATCCTACGCGAGGAAGCTGGAGGAAGATCTCGAGCGGGCCCTGGGCACGCTCGAGAAGGCGCTGGGTGAAGTCGGCGTCGTTGTCCCTCCGGGCCTTGCTCCGGCCGCCCGCCTGGCGGATCTGACGGCGTCTGTCTCCCGGCTGAAGCCCACCGTCGAGAAGCTTATCGAGGACGAGCTTCGGCAAGGTGTACGCGACGCCCTGGCCTTTGCCTTGGCTCCCCTGAAGCGTAGGCATTCGGACTTATCCCTGGAGGCGCTTGCTGCTGATCTGCCGGAGGGCGAGGAGGAGGAGCTTCTCGAGGCGGTGCAGGGAGCGGCGGACGCCTTTGGTGATCGGGTTCAGGCGCCTGGCCTAGAGTAGGATCCTGTAATAATATACTCTTACACAAATACAGTGGTTAGTAACTGTGCGATAACTTGTGTGTTTTTTGGCTTTTGAAAACCTTGTCTATTCTGCTTATGCGAAAACTTGTCGGGTGCAAGTGTAGGCTTTAGTCGGAACCAGTACCCTTTGCCTTCCTTCGGTGCAGGTGTACGAATAGTGCCGTAGGTCGCTCTTGCTGTGATCGACCAGTCCTTATGTTTAGTCGGATGGAGGGCTCAGTGGCTCCTTGTCATCAGTAAATGCGATAAGGGGTCTTTCGTACAGCTTGTCGTGGCCGTGGCAGCACTTCCGTATTCCTCTACTGGGGGAAGACTTTGGTATTTGGCTAGTAAATTCCACACTTGCCCGATCAACAAAGTTCCACTCTACCCGAGACATCTTCTGTTCCGAGTAGTCGAAGACGTGGATAAGCGTGCGGGTTCCGTTGATCTAGTCATATTCGTACTTCTTTCCCTTCCTTTACTCGGGATCGGGGGACCTTGCTACGGAACTGGGGAGCTTAGTCAACCAGGCCTTAGGTCCGGTCAGGTGGGGGGCTCAGTGGCTCCCCTGTCACCTGCAAACGCGTTAAGGGGTTTTCTTTGCATCCCTGGCAGTTGCAGCGTAGAACCCTTTTTCCTTTGTGCGGGTCGAAGAAATCGGTACTCGTACTCGTGTTTCGACTTTACCGTATTCTTATCCAGCCCCCGACTGACTGTTCGAGAGATATCTCGGATAGGTAGTCTGAATTAATACTGAAAAACATTAAACTAGAGACTTGATATTATTTAAAGAAAACTGTGTCTTTTACAGGCTACTGTAAGAAAAAATAACTCTAAGAAAACTAAGACAAAACTAGGCCGTTTCCTCCTCATTTAGCTTGTCGCCGGTTGCCCCAGAGACTCGCGTCCTCTTGTCATGACCTGCTGACGAAACTTTTGTTGAGTGCGCGTGATGGGCGGCGGCGCCCGGAGCGTCTTATCATCGACTTGTTCGTAGCTTGACAATCTTTGAGGATGGAGCTGGTGCCACCTTGGACTCTGCTGACGAGGAGGCGACGGCTGTGCGATCTTACCGAGGGTAGTTATACTAGACTCTCTAATTGACGCGATCTTCCTACCACTGACGCGAGCGACCCGGATCGGGCGACTTCTCCCGAGGAGCAGTTGTCCTGTTTAGGGGAAGGCCCTGTTTTCCCCCTGTTCTGACCTAGTCGTGGAACTCTTTCTCCGACTTGGAGGGGGTACTTTTTGACGCTGTCGCTCGTAGTTGTGGAGGTGGTCTTGACAGCGTGGAGGCTGGAGGCGTCACGCTGGCGTCTTGGTTAGAGGGTAGGTGCTGCTCTGCGAGGTCGAGGCTGCGCTTATCGCAGAGGAGTGCTTCTCTGGGGGAGCTCTTTATCGTGAGGATGCCTTTTGGGCCGGGCATCTTTATGCACTGGTAGGCATAGTGCGTAGCTGCCATGAACCTGGCCAGAGTAGGGCGTCCCAAGATAGCGTTGTATGCTGTCTCGAAGTCGACTACGTCGAACAGGATTTTCTCTGGTCGGAAATTCTCCGGTGTACCGAAAGTAACCGGGAGCGTGACTTGCCCGATCGGCGTGGCCAATGAGCCCGGGACGATGCCGTGAAAAGCATGCGTCACTGTCTGAACAGACGCTCGTGGCACTTGCATTGCATCGAGGGCGTTGGCGAATAGGATATTGAGGGAGCTCCCTCCGTCTATTAACACACGGCCCACCCGGCAGTTGTTGATCGTCGGCTCGACCACAATAGGGTATCGTCCCGGTCGAGCACAATTTTCGGGGCAATCGGTCTGGTCAAAAGATATCGTGACCTCAGACCACTTGATCGCTCGAGGGACCCGCGGGACACTCGCGAGAACCTCCCGAGCGATCGCCTTATACTGCCTCTTGGATTCATAAGAGGTTGAACCCCGAATATGTGCTCGATAGCTCTAACATGCCCCTGGAAAGGCTCAGGAGTGGAATCGTCGTCGTCGGAAGTCGTTTCCCGGCTGTTATTTGCGACCTGAGGGTTCTCCTCGCGGAACCTCTCTCTTTCTTCCCGAAGGTATTTTTTGAAGATGCGACACTGTCACAGATCACGCGAGTCGGTCTGGTGAAAGTCGCACCAGGGCTTGGATGACTTGTCGGAGGACGTGGTAGGTTTATCCTTGGAGCGCGGCCGCCAGGTGCGCTTTTCGGAGACCTCGGCCATTACCTCGTCGGATCTGATCCTTTTCTCCTTGTTCCCTCCGGAGGGCTTCTTCTTGCGCTTGGTTTTGCGCGAATCACCCCTTGATTGGAAGGGGGAGCTGGTCAACTCACCCCGCTGTTGCTTGATATAGCGCAGGGTTTCCTCCGCACAGGCGGCCTTCTCGGCCAGGTCCATGAGTTGCCTGGTGGTTCTAGGTGGCCGCATGATCAGGTCGTGCGTGCACATCTCGTTTCGACTGCCTCGAGTGAAGGCGCGGATGACGTCCGAGTCGGTTATCTCCGGGATAGTGTTGCGGACAGCACTAAACCTTTTGGTGAACTCTCGGAAAGTCTCGTCTGGTCGTTGGACGACAAGAACTAGATCGTCGACCCGACCAGGCCTTGGGAAGGTACCTTGGAAGTTCCCGAGCAGCATGTCGCATAGCTGTCCCCACGAACGGATCGTTCCTGGGGGAAGGTTCGTTAACCATGTCCTAGCGGCTTCTCTGAGAGTGGTAGGAAGATAGTTAGCCATAACCTTCTCGTCCCCGCCAGCTGCTTCGATCGCGGTGGTGTAGATCTGAAGGAATTCCACGGGGTTCGTGGTTCCGTCGTACGATTCTAGCGAGCCGGGCTTGAAACGAGAAGGCCAACGTACCTGTCGGAGTTCCTGGGATAGCGCCTGGCATCCGCTGAAGGAGCCCCGATAAGGTGCAGTCTCGCCGCTGTTCGAGGTCGAAGATCGGCCCCGAGCATTGGCGTTTTGTGCGTGGTCTCTCCGAGAAGGCTGCTGCTCTTGCTGGCGCCTTTGGCGGTGGCACCTTTCGAGCTGTTCTCGGAGGTCGACAGGTAGCTCCTCCTGAAGAGGCCTGTTCCTGGGGTGTCGTCCCTCCCGATCGCGCTCTTCTGGCGGAGGAGGTGTGTCCACCCGAGTAGAGCTACGGGCCACCGATTGGGCTCGAGAAGATTCGGCCTGGTTCTGCGCCTCTTGGAGGTCAGCCCCCAGCCGTTGCAGCCATTGTACACCCGCGGGTGTCGACAGGTCCGCCACGGGAGGCTGTGACAGCAGATTGCGCACTTCCGCAAGTCTTCGAGCAGTTCGGGACACGTACTCCCTTGTTCCCAGGGGGAATCTCTCCCCAGCGACAGGCAAGGCTTCGTTCCGGCGAGGAGTTCTCTCCTCAGCGGCGGGTAGGCCCCCGTTCATGTGGGAGGCATCCACATGCGAGCCCCCGGGCAGATTGTGATCTTCGAGGTCTTCTCGACCATCGTTGATCGCGAGTACCATCCGAGGTCCTTTGCTGGACGATGTGTACTCGTATTCCATCACATTGTCCTCATCGGACACGACGTGGGTAGGGTCTTGGTCGTTTTCACGACCAGAGTTTGCAGGAGAGACTCCAACCATGGGGCTGGTCATTCCTGCCGGGAAGTCGTCATTCAAGACCAGTTTCCCGCTGAAGGCCCTGGCGCACTCGGTTCTGAAGTGATCTGCTTCGCCATCTGAGTCTTCTTCAGGGGCGTATTCTCCGAAATCCACTCGGTCCGTAACCGGGTACGGATCCATAGGGCCAAAGTTGTCGTAGAAACGCTGGTTCGAGTACCCAGTACGGGGCGAGGGTGCGATCGGTTTTCCTGCCGAGTTTGCTTCCTCCTCCTCGGTCGGAACCGGTGAGGACTGTGCAAACGGCACTGGGATCTGATCGCGCTTAGTTGCGCGTCCTGCCGACTCTGATCTTTCCTGGACGGCTTGGTCCGGAGAGGTCCCCACGGTCGGCGCCATCTGTCGACGATCGGTGAATCGGCGATCTTACGGTATTCGTGGAGTGAGGATTGCTGGGGGGTAGGGACCTCTAGGGCCCAAGTGCTAGGAGATCTGACAGCAGGGGACAGCCGTTTTTATACAGGTTCAGGCCTCCCTCAGGATAATAGCCCTACGTCCTGTTGCTATATATTGATGAAGAACACGCTTTACAACGGGGGTGTATGTTAGTGGCTACCCTAGGCCTAATTGTAGACTAAACTATTCTAAACCACCGGGCTCGACTCCTTCGAGGCAGCGGGTCTTCTAGGGCTTCGCCTCCTGGTGCTGCGACTAGATGTCTTGACCTAATTCGATCTATTCAACCTATCAGGACCTGTCCTCCCCTATGGGATTGTTGATCCTTATATAGGGGGTTCCCAGGGTCGTACTGGACGTGGACTTTACACCCGAGTAGGACTCTGGTCTCCTTAAACGTCGAGATTGACTTCCTAGTTTAAGGGGAGTCTTCTCTTCCCGAGAGGGGTTACCTTATCGTCGGGGGATCCTCCCCGGGTACGCCGTACCTTCCTAAAGTCACGGGATTCTGTATACGGATACCCCCAATATGCGGGATACCGTACTATTCATCATCAGATTGTCTTGTGCTTATTGATTTAATTATTGTAGACATGCCTGAGATGCTAATGCTTCTATAATTCTATGGAGACCTTTTTTAAGAACCTGCAGGGCTATGATAGATATGCAAAAGGGGAACATCAAATTTATCTTACCCCCTTGTCAATCCTTCGTGCATTTTCTAAGGAAAAAGAAGTCAAAAGTCTATGCTACAGAACCCATCATGCTTAAGGTTAGAGACTACAAGCAAGCCGACAACCGTGGCCGCACATGACTAATGGGAGTTAAAAGTAATGAGGTCGAGTAACAACCTTTAATAACAATGCTTCATAGGAGGCAACCTATGCAAATAAAGGTTTGTTAGGTATATTTTTGTTTCATTACGTGTTTTTTAAAGAAAAGTGATTCGACAACACCGAAGAGTGAAGAGAATTAATATGGGACACTCATTATACATAACTGATATATACACATTTGTCTTTATATTTTTTCCAAAATATGCACCCTGATATCATTGCAGAAAAATAGTCTAAAGTACTTGGGGAAGAGGCACGAAAAATTTCAGTAAGGAAAAGACTCCAGAAGCTTTATCGAGCAGTTGTACGACCTCCATGGTCATACCGCTCGGCTGTACCAAGATTAAAAAATTCTCGGAGAAAAAAGAAAAACAAGAAGCTGAACCGACAAACGATACGGCCGCACTCGCCCATACCGCTCGGTTGTACCGAAGGGATGAACAAACTAAGCACCCAAATAAAATGTACAGAAGGTGAGCGGACCTTCGGTACGGGCGCTACCACCCGTGCCGAGTGGTTGTACCACAGTGGGAAAAGCCTATAAGGCTCAAGGAAGAACCCTCAATTCAAATTTTCTCATCTATCTCTCTTTCTTCCTCAAAACCTCATAAACCCAAGGTGAGATTTCCACCTACACTTGTTTTTGCTTTGATTCCTCGTGCACAACACATTCAAGGTATGAATCTCCTCTGATCATCCAATTGCTTTTGTCGATTATGGTCTACATTGTGCTAAATCTTTAGATTAGGGTTCCACTTGTGTAGCCCTAATTTTTAATTATTGAGATCATTAGTTTACATTATCCATTTGAGGAATTCATAATTTTTAATTTGAGGATTGATTATCTATTGCTAGTTGTGTTTGGAAATTTGTATTTTTAATTAGGTCATGGATCGTGTACTCCGTGCACACACTGCGAGCAAGAGGGCCGCAATAGGCCTATTGATCCACAACACTTGGAGCGCGTTGTCTACCTTCAAAAGAAGTCTTACCAGCTAGGAATCAACATGAGCAAGGAGGAGAGGGAGTGCTTCAAACAACTTCGCAAGCTTCTGGTAAAGTTGACCAAGTAGGCATCGCCGACAACTATGGTAGCTCTTGGTATACATAATCATTTGCAAACTTTATCCCATAATATCAGTATGCTAGATTTTTCTTCGCATGATACATTCACTTATCGTCAACTCACATATGAACTTTTGCTTACATTGTCACACACCATGCATCGTTATTCTGGAGTTAATGATGACAGGATTAAGTTTAGGTTCATGAATGTTGAATATAAAATAAATCTTGATGAATGGTGTAACATCTTTAGTTTTGCTAATAATGATGACCATGCCTGCTTTGCCGCTGCTGATTTATCCCAAGAGCTAGCATCATGTTTTCAGTAGATTAGCACAGATACATTTAGTCTAAAAGCGAGTAGCATTCAATATCCATCAACCCACTATTTTTTCTACTTTGTGGCTAACACTTTACAGGCAAGGGGAGAATTGTGAAAAGCTAGTCAAGAAGATATGATGGTCATCAACCAAGCCTTGTATCTGGACAATTTATCAAATGTGCCAAACTTAGGAGCGCTACTCATCATTTTCTCAATGTTTGATCCTTATTATCACATTTTCACTACATAATTTCCTACTAATTGGTACTAATGTCTAATTAATTGACAAAATTGTGACAAACTCTCTTTTAGGCTTAACTTGTGTAGAAAACACTGGAAAAGGGCACATATACATACATATTTGGAAAGTACAAGTTGAGAGGAGTGCTCATGAAGAAATGAGAGCACCAGTGGAGCATCTAGTAAGCCAGACGACCAATGGTACGGCCGTGACGCCCGTCCGCACACCCGTACTGAGTTGTACAGTGGCGTCAGGTCAAATAGAACCTTTTTCGTGAAGGCACCTCGATGAAAATCACGACGTACGATCCGTGAAACCCTAAACAATGCCTGCCATCTATTCAAGGCTGCTAGATCCAATCTACTATGTCCACCATAGCCTTAAGAACTCATCTACAAGTTGTAAGGGAGATCAAGGGAGGAAGAAGAGGAAGATCATCTCCACCACGCCATGAAGATCATCTCCACCACACCATGCAAATCATCTCCATCACGTCGAGCTCCATCTCCATTGTTTCTCCATCCCTCTCTCTCTTTCTTGTGAGCCATGTTTTCTTGTAAGATGAATTCCTCATTTGAGTAATAGATTATTTCTTGGCTATTGGTAATCTATCATGTTATTGATCTCTAAGTTGCTGTTATGCATAGATATAATTCTGTAGTACCTTCAAAAGATGCTAAGGGTTGCACCGATGAGATGTTTAGGGCGAGTATCATGGTGACAGTGCATATCCGGATAGAAAGTCCTTACTCATTTATTCGAGGGAATCATGAAGACTCACTGCTTAATGGTGTTATCTTGTGTAGCGAGGGGTATGGATGTACCTATCTTTTGCTTCACCCTCCTGCTTGCATGCATCATATTTCTTTAACATGTAAGAATCCTATAGTCTAAAAAATTTTATTCATTACTTGTTGACCCGTTGTTGCGTTCTTTTAATGCATGTTCTTATTTTACTTCGATTTAATCCTTGTTTTATTTCTTTAGTTACTTTAATCCTTGTTTTATGACTTTAGTTACTTTACTTTAATCCTTATTTTATTATTCTACTAGAAGTCGATATTATAGTAGATTAATTCTGAATTACTATTTGAGTGCAAGCACAACTATTCGTGTGACAAGACTAGTTGTGAGGAAAGGAAAAAATTTGTCATTTGATCCCTGGTTTGATAATCTTAGTTTTAATACTTCCCTCTTAAAGTGCTACATTGATCCGATGTGCTTACCAGCCATAACTACACTTCAGCAAATAGTCTCGCTAGAACCAAGGAGCCATTACTTGTGGAGGACTGATCACCATCCTAGAGTCAAGGATTGGAGCCAGATTTGAAGAACTATGCCCCCTAAACAGTAATTGCCACCTCCATATTTCTTTAGTGAGAAGAATAGGTATGGTAAAGACTGTAAATAGAGTTCATTATTTCGTTTACCCTCGGTGGATTGCCTTGTGAGAGCACCTGCTATTGATCCATTCTCTTTAGAGAACAATATTTTTCTTAAAAATGATTTGCAAGGTCACGTAAATGATGACAGGTTATATGAAGAGCTTGAGGGGGAGTTAGAAGAAGCCACAGAAGAAGAACTACCAATACTGCCGGAACAAGAGAAAGAACTAATGGGGGAAGAGGGACAAGATCCCTATGTCACGTACTTCAACATTAACACGCTCTCGGGGACAATCGACAACATGTAAAACATGTCCATTAATATGAGGGACACCACCGAGACCGCCGTGCAGAATTTCAATGAATGGAGCCAAGCTTGGGCTCCCGGCTACTACGTACTTCCCGCCACCACCACCTCAGCAGTGAAGCACTAAAGCTTTAGACTTGTAACTTGTAAAAGTCTAAGCTTAGGGGAGGCCAGCGCTTTTAATCTATTTCCTATCCTATGTCTGCTGCTTTATACCTATTTTGAGGTTGCACTCTATGATCAAGTGAGCGCCTAAACACTCGGGTTGGATTTATTCCAACACCGTAAGTTTGCTTTTTCTTTTTATGTGTTTTAATTGAACCTCCTTCTTTCCTTGCACTTTTTGGAGAGTACTAAAATTACTTTTAGTTTTTGTTTTCGTTTCTTTTTCAATCACAAAATCTTTCTTCTTTTATTTGTTTATCTTTGCATTTGTATGGTTGTATCTTCTATTTGCACAATTATATTTTATAGTAGTAACTCAGAAGGCTTGAGAGACAAGATCCATCACGTAGGGGGAGCGTGAAAACATTGTATATTCATGAGGTACGCTCTTAACCCCATCCTTGTAGTCTCTGAGTTCTAATTAAATATGTGATCTTATAGGTTGCGCAAATACCTCTCTAGTGCTAGACTCTTTCTTTAGGTTTTTAATTGTCTTTCATTGTTAGTAAGTTAAATGGCCTAGTAGTGGTTATAAATTTTTGTTATCCCTGTTAAGTTGCCATGCTAAGAACAAGAAATAAATAAAAGGGAGCAAGATAATTTAAATCCATGCATTCCTTAGGTTTTGTTAATTGTTTGTTTAATATTAGTAACTTGACTCTATAGTGTAGAGGTTGAGAACTTGAGAATTACTTTTGATATCTATCAATTAACTTGTAAGTGCCTAAAATAATTTTTGGAGATCGTTATCAATTGAACCAAAGTAAAAGGGGTGCCAATACTTCAATGGCCAATGAACGATGATCTAAGAGTACCACTCTGAAATGGAGAGAAACTCGCATTTCAACTAAGAGTGTAATGACGAGTGTAGTGGCAATGCTATCTCAGGCAAGATAATGGCTCAAAACCACACCAAAGTAAAAACCCTAGATGCTCCAATGCATATGAGCACAAGCGCCAATGTGAGGGACTTCAAATGATGTGTTGATGTTTTCTTCCAGGAACTAAAATAAAAGCCTTATCACTCTTTTTGTTCTGTTTCTATCTTTACGTATTATTGTAAGAATGAAAATAAGTGTCTCTTATTTGTTAGTTAATTGATATAAAAGGTGTTTGATAGTTTTTAATTGATATACTTGTGGGTAGAATCATTTACTCATAAACGGTATTAAGCTCACAATTATCAAAGTCTAGTTAGATACCCTTGTACTTTAACTCTTAAATTTACTCCAACAAAACACTGGCAACTAATAGAGATAGTTTTTAGTTATACTATTTTCCTTTGTTAATTAACTCATTAACTTTGAAAGCAATTTTCTATCTAGAGATGTGGGTCCATCACTAGATGAGGATTGCACATTGTATAGGAACATGTGTTTAATTGAAATCTTAGGAATTGCATTGTGTAGAGGAACGAAAGACTATCCAAGTGGTATGCATTACTCTAACTTCTTGTGGAATAATAATCAAACTTTATTTTCCTTATGGATTTTTCTTGCTCGAGGACAAGCAAAAGTTAAGCTTGGGGGGTTGATGAGTCCATTTCGTACTCATCTATTTCTTCGAGTTTGATTCTTATTCAATGCATTTGACTGGATTAATTCTGAATTTCTGCTACTAATGCCTAATTAATCACCAGATTGTGTAAATATCTCTTTTTACACAATCTGTCTAGGATCACTGGAAAATGGGGCATATATCGATATATTTGAAAACTACACGTCAAGAGAAGTGCCCCCACGAAGAAAGGGGACCCCAAACAAAGTTACCAGTGGGCCAGATGAACAGCGGTATGACCGCGGCAGCCCATACCGCCCTGTCATACCGAGGTCGTACGACGCCGCCACATCAAACCGACTAATCTCATTAAGGAGTCTCAAGAAGAATCACGATGGTCATTCCAAAAAAAACCTTGAACAACATATCTGATCTAGAAAAGGAGGAGAAGAGAGAACAAGACAGGGAGAGAAGAGGAGGACAACACCGGAGGAGCCTCATGCAGACACCACCATAGTCACCTTACGTTTTATACTCTCTCCATTACTATTGCCAAGAAGTAAGGTTGTAAGATGTTTTAAGTATTTTAATCAAAGTATTTTTCTCTTTTATCTCCTTGGATTATGTGTAGTCCCTTATAGGCTTTAGGAGGAAGATTATCATGATTGTTTATTATCTCCTATTCTCGATATATTTGTCTCGTATAATCATCTTGATAATAGGTTCCCAAGGTGAACATTAGGGAAGACTCATACTACCTTCGAAGTGAAAGTGACAACGACATGAGGTGTAGAGAAACACGAAGAGCCTTTAGGGAATCTGCACTTCATACAAGAATGTTAATAAATTACTTTAGGTAATGTTGTATGAAAAGTAAATAAAGATACAAAAATAATTATAATAGTGTTTCAACATTTAAAACATGTCAATATATGAAATACTAGAAGATTAAAAGCAATATTCAAAATTACAATTAATCAAAAGCAATAAAACATATAAATAAAGACATGTAATCATTAAAAACATGTTAAGCAATTGCGAAAATCAAAAATTAACTCCAAAAATCAATTTATTTTTAGGCTAAATAAAATCAAAGGATAAAGATTCAACTTAAATGACATGATAAGAACCTAAGTGCCTTCATAAAAGTGAGCCCACTGCGAGCAGACACAATGGTTCCCAACAGTCTTCACCTTTTCGTGTGCATCTCGTAGGTATCGATCCATCTCTTCTCATCCTTCTTTTGCTATGTCCATCTATTGTTTATATTTTTTCTTTTATAAATTCATTTATTGTATTTTTAAAAAAAAATTCACAAACCAAACATCGTCGCAGCTGATGTAAATCGGAATTTTTTGGCTCTTTGCTTTCATTTTTCTTGACGAGATATTAATTCCTGGCTCTCTCTCTCTCTCTCTCTCTCTCTCTCTCTCTCTCAAAAACTATTTCTTGTTTGGAATCATCACTGTTATTTTGTTGCATGCGTGCATTGTCCTAGATAATTCCTATAAATAAAAATGCTTAATTTTTGGCATGCAAAAGCAACACGATCACATCCGCACAAGGAGTGACAAAAATAAAACCGAGTAACCTGGGAATCTCGAGTGAACTCCGAAAGGGCAAAAAAGGAAACGTGAATCTTGGGAATTAAGCACTGATCTGGAGAATCTGTCCAACTGCACGCCAGATCCGGAGTCAAAGGATATATAATAAGGCACCCCCAAGAATCTTTAGAGAACTGTACTTAGCAGAAACAATAGAATAAACACCTAACTAATCAATTCCTCGTGTATCAGCTGAAGTAGTTGAGGAGAGCACAACAACCACCGCTGATCTGAACTCGGGAGATACATATATGAACAGAGGGACATACAAGCTCTTGAGTACTTTGAAGGAAGAGAAGGATTGTGATTGTTCTCAGTCTTGTCCTGTGTATCGATCCTTTAGGTATTTGTTCTTATCCTGCTTCTTTTATATCTATTACGTACTTGTATAGAATCTTTTGCCTCCCGCTGGAAATTGTTTTTCTTTTTATTTTCTTGACAAGATATTCTTGACTAAATCCTCCTCCCACATCCATTATGCTTCCTTTTCTGTCTAAGAGGTGTGTTCAATTTGGAGTTGATCATTTCATGCTCTGGAGGATCTTATCTGTGGTGATTGTGGGTCGCAAGAACTGAAACCCTTCATGTTCATGTTTGGTTCTCAATAATTGGTGTCTTTCTTGTGGATGTTGTAGTAGATCTGTTTATGTTTTTCCTCTCCTTTTTGTGTTGATGTTATAGCTTCTTGTAGCAAGTAAGAGCTCCAAATCATTCAGTGTTTTATTGATCATCTGTATCCAAATTAGTAACTTGAAATCTCTCACATGATGCCAGCTGGTTGAAGGCCCCTTACTGAATTCCTTGTTCTCCATCAAACAAGGCCTCAAGATGTTCATCATAGAAGATAAATCGGGTGCCATCGCTATCATGTGTGCCTCCCTCCTGTTCTTGGGCACATGGCCAGCAGTGCTCACCCTCTTGGAGCGCCGGGGACGGCTGCCGCAGCACACATACCTCGACTACTCGATAACGAACCTCCTCGCCGCGGTCCTCATCGCGCTCACCTTTGGCCAGCTTGGGGAGAGCAAGCACAACATGCCCAATTTCTTCACTCAGCTCAGTCAGGTTAGCATCTTGGTAACTACTTAAGTAATAACTTCCCTATGAAACTATCAATTGTTCGTTGGCGGTTTGCTGGCTCTGAATGAAATTTGTGATGAAGGACAACTGGCCTTCAGTGCTGTTTGCAATGGCAGGGGGTGTTGTGCTTAGTATTGGGAACCTTTCTACACAGTATGCTTGGGCATATGTGGGTCTCTCAGTTACTGAGGTTATCAGCTCAAGTATGATTGTTGTAATAGGTAAGTTGGTATAATGTGCAATAAATACTTAATTTTTGAATTCGATACATTACTAGTTGTGTCTTTATTTTTACAGATATTTATTTCGTAAGTCAGCATGTTCTATTTTTCAGGCACAACACTGAACTACTTCCTGGACAACCGCATCAACAAAGCAGAGATTCTTTTCACTGGAGTGGCATGCTTCCTTGTTGCAGTCATCCTTGGCTCTGTTGTCCATGCTTCCAATGCAGCTGATAATGAACAAAAACTAAGTGGCTCCACAAATAGCTACAAACTTGAGTAATTTCTTCCCACTGGTTAACATACCTCTGTTAGGTGCTGTAGGTGCCAATCTTCACAAACATTTTTACGTCTTATATTTGATGCTCTGATCATAATAACCCGTAATTTTATAGGACAAATGGAAGTATGGAGTCGAGCAAACAAGTTATAGACAAAGGTATCATACATGACACATGCTTGTAAGAACTACTGGCACTGTTGACGTATTGCAGTTGCAGATGCAATATCTGTTAGGTGCTTAACTTTGCCTATTTCAGATGCTCCAAAGGACATGGAGAATGGAGCTTCCCCTACCAAATATGTCACCAAAGCTGAAGCAGGAACTGCAGAATACCTAATTGAGCTCGAAGAGCGGCGTTCGATTAAGGTAAAACTCCTATTTCTGTCATATGATCATCATTGTAAAATAATCCAGACAGTATTTGATCTCTGTTCTGAACATTGTGCTCAAAAGAGCGAAGAATGATTGTTATCGCAGCACCACTGGACTGATCTGATAAAACTGTTTACATTTAAGGTATTTGGATCAAGCACCTTCATAGGGCTTGGGATAGTGTTCTTTGCGGGCATCTGCTTCTCGCTCTTCTCCCCAGCGATCAACCTGGCCACAAATGACCAGTGGCACACCCTGAAAGACGGTGTCCCGCACCTGGTGGTCTACACCGCATTCTTCTACTTCTCCATTTCGTGTTTCATCGTCGGTATCGGGCTGAACATCTTGTTCCTCTACCATCCAATGGCCGGCGTGCCAAAGTCATCCTTCAAGGGCTATCTAAATGACTGGGAAGGCAGGCAGTGGGCTCTTCTTGCCGGCTTACTTTGCGGTTTTGGCAATGGCTTCCAGTTCATGGGTGGTCAGGCTGCTGGTTATGCTGCTGCTGATGCTGTCCAGGTTTGTCCGACTGATGTCTAGTCTTATCTCTTCGCATCAGGAGAGAAACCCACAGTGTTTGCAATCTGTGATTCAAGAAGCTAACAAAATACTGAATCTTTGTAGATTGTCGTCGTACAGAGATAGTTTTTAACTTTTAAGATGCTAGCGACTTACAAGATCTTCAGAGAGATCAAATTTTTCTATACCTGTGATTCTAACTGCTTCAGCACTGTTGTTCATCAGGCATTGCCACTTGTGAGCACATTCTGGGGCATCCTGCTATTCGGAGAGTACCGGAAGTCGTCGAGGAAAACATATATTCTGCTTGGGTTGATGTTGTTCATGTTCGTCGCCGCGGTTGCAACGCTCATGGCTTCATCAGGTCACAGGACCACAGACTGATGGATCCCATCCTTTCATCTCTTCTTGTACTTGTGTTTGCAAGTGCAAACCACTCTTGCTGTCAGAAGGCAAAGAAATTCAGGCAGCAACGCGAGGGCCCTGGTCCAGGAAGCAAAGCATGCCAGCACAAAGTGAATTCCATTCATGAAATTTCCGTTTGAATGCAGCTGTACATTATATTACAAAAAAGAAAGAAAAAATAAAAGAAGTTGGAGGTCTTTTATTTCAAGTTAGTGCAGAACCATATGAAAGTAACGTGTTTTTCGTTTTTCATCCTCAGATAGTATTAGGAACTGGGATTCACGAATGTTAGGAAAGATCGTCAGACAGTAATGTTAGATCCCATCTGAATTTCAGCCTAAAAATTGAGTTTGAAATGGTGTGTGGCAAATTGGTTGGTTTTATCCTGTTACTACAAAGTAAACTTCAGTGGAACTCATTAGCTCGACTGTAAAATTACGTCTAAACAATAAATAAGATATTAAATCAAAATGAGTCAATTTCAAACGAAGCTCAATAAAACTTGGGTCTTGGTTCGATACCCACCCCTAGTACTGCATAAATTAACAGGATAACATGTTACAAAACAATGACGATGCCATTGATTGAAACATAAGAGATACCAGTATGACATCAGTAACACATAACTTTACAACAGAGCATTTGGAAGCAAAATCACATGCCTGGAGGCACCAAAAAGGAAGATTACAAGAATGGCATATGCTTATGTTACTGTGGCAAACAGTTCTTTTCTCACTTTGTTAATCAATGTTAACAGCAAGACAACACCTCCAAGGTCCGTACAAAAAAGGGAAGAAAAAATTGCTCTACTATAGATATCAATAAAATTGGGTTACGGACTCTCATTTACACTAGAGCATTTGCAGGCAAAACCACTGTATGGCCGCAGGCACCAAAAAGAAGAATTTCAAGAATGGCATGACACTTGTTATCAGCGTGCTAATCTAGCAGCAACAACTGGGAGAGAAAGCTCAAAAAAAATATAATTACTGTCTGCCTTAACGATTTTTCTGTCGTGTCTTTAGCACAGCGTGACCTGTTTCTTCCAAGTGAGAAAACAATTTGCTCCTGAAACATAAGTTATTTGAGATTAAAAAGAAATGACATGCCAATTTTAGAGCATGATAGCAACATACAAGAAAGGGGAGGTGGAAGCGAAGCTTCAACTGTACCTTGACTCAAAAGTATCTCCACATGTTTCACAATCATTGTGTGCCTTCGAGACCTCCTGGTATGATGTAGCATGAAGTGTTATTGTTAAAGTTATCAGATAAAAAAAAGCTATTATTAAAAATGCCTATGTAGCATTAAGTGTTATTGCTAAAAATGACAATGCTGAATTTTATCTATAGTTCATGCATATTAGCTTCATATTATCCTCTTCCTCATGAAATATCCAAAATATGTTATCAATGCTCCACATGTAGCAGTTAGCAGAATTTGATGTTACGATTATTATACGGCACTAAGTAGGAAGTACCAGTAGCGCCTAAACTCGTATGCATGTCAATTGAACATATGTAACTTCTATTAGCATGTTCACCAATCAAGTTTCTGGAGACCTGGACTTTTACATGATCCATCAATTTCCGAATATCAGCACTTAAACTTGGGAATTATCTTAAACAACTTTTAAAAAAATTTTGAATAAAGGGAGTAGGGGAGCTTGGGATCACAGGATCTACTCTGCAGTGTGTATCTACTCTCTAACCATAATTACAAGACACAAAACCGCCACAACAGTGAAAACAACTGATTTTTCATTTTCCAAGATATTTATATTACAGGAACAACAAATGCGTGCGGGCTTCATTAGGTGAGCAAAGCACATGAGAAAATTTCAAACACAACATGAATAAACAGAAAACTGGCATTAATTCAGCCAATCTAGACTAAGTTAAACAGATCCCATATGAACACATCACATGATAATTGACATGTAACTATGTCTTCCCTCAGGTTACTCGTTGCCTATTATGTTGACCAATGTTAGCATCTGTGAAGCTATGACCTATGCTTAAATCATCCACAGCTTTCCTTCCCCAAGTGAAAAGCAGAAGTAAGATCTAGGTGAAATTACAATTTCAAGTGGCAGATAAGCTGAATTCACATTTGTATCTAGACAATTATAACTTGGATTTCACAACCAAATTTCATTTTATCAAACAACGGCAATCCCATAATGCAGGTATATGAAGGATAAGAGTTATCTTCAATAGTCAATATTTGGTGACACAATGATAATGAGAGTTCGAGGGATACTTCTTTTATTAAGAAAACAAGCAACTAGAACGATATTGAGCCAACTTATACACAACATGAAGATTGCATCTAGCCTAGCTAAATGGCATCAGCATTTGCATGCTCAATCACCATTCACAGTTCTCATAAAGGCTACCATCCTATTTCGGTTCTTATAAATAAAATGTTTGAAATCCATATTAAGATATATAAGAATATGTGTTGCAATGTGGCAAACTTGCTAGAAGCTCATTAAACTAACTTGCCAAGAACCTCCGTGACACAACCCAGGAACTGATATAATATGAAATTACGAAATATCCTTACCAGTGTATTCAACTCTTCTGCACATGGCTCTCTAATGACATGTTACTCAAATGTCAAGACATATAGTTATCTGATATACACAGTGTTCTAAAAAGGTGATCCTTAAGCAGCAAAAAGACCCCCTATGTGCACAGCTTCCATATAAACATTTGGAGTAAGTGGTTAGGCAGTTAGGTGGTTCTTTAAGCACTTGTGGTTGCATATGTGGCTCAAATAGTGCAAAATAGTTTTTGCTATCAGACCAAAACAACATTATAGGTTTTAGTCACCACTTACTACAAGCTTGCTGCCAACTATACAACAACAGAAAATTGAATGAAATCTTAGCTGAAAAGGAACAGAAGAGTGTAAATGTACCTTTTGCTTCTTTCCCTTTGATGTACTCTTTTGGTCAGCAGAAACAGTTGTTCTCTTTTCTGCGCCTTTCTTGTTCTTTTTATTCTTTTAGGATTGCCGATTTTTCCTTCCTGTTGATCTCCTTTGCTTACTGAAGCACCGTCGTTGTTAGACGAGGTTGGACCTTCCATCTTATCGTTAGCATCATTTTCATCATCGCCATGCCCAGATTCATCAGGCAAAACCTCTTTCTTCCTCCCACCTTGCCCATTATCAGCATAAGTACCTTCATCTCGTCCCTTCTTTGATGCCCTCCTTCGGCGTCCTTTCCTCTTAACAATATTAACTGCAGAACTTCCATCCTGGTCGTCATCGTCCTCGGTAGCACCTAGTGGAGCTTCCTCTTGAGGAAGCACATAATCATTCTTCTTGTTCTTGCGGCTCGACAACATCGCCTCCAGCACACTCGTCTCATCATATGAACCAACTTCTTGCTCCGCATTATCGAAGTCCTTATCACAATTCTCTTCATCCCCCACCTCCAAGCCTTCGATCAGCTCTTCAGATAACTCTTCTGCAGCATCTGACCAATCACTCTCCTCTGACTCATTTGCAGGCTTAAAATCAAACCCCACATCAACTTCTTCCCACTCACCTCCCGCCTCCTCCTCGGCCTCCTTTAAAGTCTCCTCCTCCTCCTGAAATGCCATCCTCAGCTCGGCCACCTTATCCTTATGCTTCTTCGACTGCTCATGGTTCTTCCACTGCTTCTCGGACTTGAACTTCTTATTACACGCCACACAGTACAGCTCCTCCTTCCTCTTTGCCCTCATCTCCTCTTCATCGTGTTCCTCAAACACCAGCTCGTCCTCCTCCACCCTCGCCCACTCAGGCTCCTGATACGACATCGCCCTCTCCTTCTTCTTCCTCTCCTCTGCCTTCTTCCTTTCCATCTCGTCCTTCTTCTTCTTCTCCTCGTCGGCCTTCTTCTTCAGCGCCATGTCAACCACCCTCTTATCCCTCTTTTTGCAGAAGGCAGCCAACCCTCTGACGGCGTCGTTATACTCCCGTCGCGCCTTGCGCACCGCCTTCTTGTTATCCTCCTCCATGAGTCTCCTGACCCGGCGGTTCTCCCCACGCGCAGCGTCCCACTCGGCCGCCCACCCGAAGTCCATGACCGAGCCGAACCCGAGCCAGTAGCTGTAGAAAGCGGTGACCTGGGTGTAGGGGGAGTCAACGTTGCCGATGACCGGCGGTGTGGGGATGGAGTCGGTGGGGATGCCCATGCGACGGGCGTAGGCAACCTCCTGCGCGTACACCTTGTCGAAGACGTCGCCGTAGACCTTGTAGAATCCGCGGCCGAAATCGGAGAATCCGGAGAAGGCGGAGGAGGAGAAGAAGGAGAAGAGGTCGGGGACGGGGGAGGCAGAGGCGGCGCCGCCGGAGCGGGAGGAGGCGGGGTCGGCGAAGAGGATCTGGGAGCGGTGGGAGTCGTAGTAGGCGCGCTCCTGGGGGTCGGAGAGGACGGAGTGCGCGTGCTGGAGCTCCTGGAAGGCGGCGGTGGCGGCAGGTAGGTCGGAGCCAGGGGCCTGCTTGTCGGGGTGGAGGGAGAGGGCGAGGCGGCGGAACGCGAGCTTAATGTCGGTCGGGGAGCAGTCGCGGGAGAGGCCGAGGATCTCGTAGTAGCACCGCTTCGGCGCGGCGGACGCCATGGCCGCCACCGCCGCCGCCGCCGCCGCCGCTAGGGTTTTCGAGGTGTCTCGGGACACTCGGACTCGGGGGGAGGAGGTGGGGAAAGGTGTTGCCGTGTAACGGTGGGCCTGACTTGTAGGCCCCCTTCTTTTTTGTTTTTGGAGTAGCTTATGGTGGTGGAAAGCTGTAAGCTCAAAAGAAGGAAATGTAGCAAAAAAAGCTTCTCCAAAAACAGTTGGTAGCAGGAAGCTGCAAATATGCAGCTTCCCGAGCTTATTTCATTTCTCAGTTTGAAACTACCCCTCAAGTTCGTGCAAAAATTACGCGCTCTGTCACCGCCCGCCCAACGCATCACCCCCTCGCCTCTCTCTCCCGGTCGTGGACTCCAGCACTCTTGCCCTCCTCCTCTCGACTGGCTCTCCCACCGCCGCCGCCGCCGCCCGCTTTCCCACCGCCGCCGCCCTACCCTCCTCCCCCGCCGCTCCCTTGCCCTCTTCTCCCGCCGCAACCCCTCAGCCCCCCGCAGATCCGGCCGGCCGCCATCGGCCTCCCTCACCGTCCGCCTCCTCCTTCCCCACCTCGCTCCCAGGCCTACCCTCCTCCCCCGCCGCTCCCTTCCCCTCCTCTCCCGCCGCTACCCCTCGGTCCCCCGCAGATCCGGCCGCTACCCTTCTTCTCCCCCATCGGCCCTGCTCACCGTCCGCCTCTCTCAGATCCGGCCGGCCCCGCCGCCAGCGCCGGCCCTCCTCCGCCCTCCTCTGTGCCTCGTCCTCCTCCACCGGGCCTCCGACGTCCAGCTTCCTCCCCGGCCTGCACCGAGCCTCGTCCGTCCTCCACCCCCACTCCCCCCAACCCGGTCCGCCTCCTTCCATCACTGGTGAAGGTAATTTTTTTGCATTTATTCAATTTAATGTAAAGAGAATGTGATGCAGACAATTCTTGGTGTATAATATGCTGAAATTGTTGTATTGAGCTGAGGATTCTGGGATTGTGATGCACAAACAGTTCATTGATGTATATATTTCTATGCACTGATGATGTATATATTTCTATGCATTGGTGTTTGCTTGTATGATCAAATGTGAGAGAAAAAAATAAGATATACTCTGTACTCTCTGTTGCAATGTGTAATGACAATATTCCCTGTGAATTGTATGAATTGATGCCTTTCTTCCTGCATTGTTGCTTGGAGAAGTAAAAATGGTCAACATGTTTCAATCAAGAGAAAAAGAAGAGCTACCTCTTATTTCTAAGAGGTCACCATTTCCTTGTACTTGTATACACTGTTTGATGCATCTTATTTTGCATACTCAAGAGTTAGAGCGTTGGAAGGGTTGATTTGGATTTGATTTAGTGGCAGTGCAATACATAAGTTCCACAAAGTCACAACATTTGCATTTCCATATGAATACAAACCAAACGATGTTGTAATAAAATTTAGTTGTGTGCATTTCTGAAGACTTCCTTTCATTATCTAAAAAAATAAATGTGTAAAATGTAGGGTAATGGGTGGCAGGAAACATTGAGAGGAAAAAATAGAATCCATGTGGTACACTGTTGGGCACCACATTGTAGGCCAAGCGATCCATGCTCCACACTGCCCTAAAATATGCTTCATTATTTAACATTTTGAATATATTTGTATTAATAGGACTTGATTACCATGTGTTTGAGTTGATGAGCTATTATATTCATTACATGTTCATAGATGGATAAAGGAAAATATGGAAAAGCAACTTGGGATGCCGTTGCTCATAGAGTTTTTCTTGACATATGTGTGGAGGAAGTTCGTGCCAATAACCGACCAACTCAATGTTTAAACAATGTTGGTTACAACAATTTGATAACCAAGTTTAATGAGCGCACAAAGAGAAACTATGAGCGCAAACAATTCAAAAATAGGTGGGAGACGCTAAAAAAGGATTACAACGTATGGAAGTCATTGAACCAACATGCATCTGGTTTAGGAAGAGATCCTGTCACTAACACCATCTCCGCTAGTGATGAGTGGAGGGCGCTAGAGATACAGGTATACTCGGTTTCATATTATTTCCCTAATTAATTTCATAATGGCTATTTTGTGCTTATGTGGTTTTGTGATTGTGTTACAGAAATGTCCAGAAGCAGCCAAGTTTCGAATTGCTCCACTTGATAGCGAGGATAAGATGATAATAATATTTGATGCTCACAGTGTTACTAATGAACATGCGAGGGTGGCAGGTGGTTCATTTCAAGGTGCAGCCTCTCATGTGAACCTATGTGAAGACAATTCTGGCTCCGATGGTGATGGGCTAGGGCTTCCTGATAGTACTCCTTTGCGAAAGAAGGGTGGAAAGAAGAGATCCATGCCTCATTCACCCAATCCAACACCTCAAAAGATGACAAGTGATAATACTTCCAGGCTTGACCGTATATTAGATCAAATTGAGAGCAAAAGTTCAGGAACATCTCGAATGACTGTCGATCCAGTGAGACAGGAGATTAGAGAAATGCTGTCCTTGGTGGTGAAGGATGGAGCCGAGCCAGGGAGCGACGAGCATTTCTATGCCACACAGCTATTCATGAAGAAAGAATGCCGTGATGTCTTTACAACTTTGGATACCCCTCGTGTTAGGCTTGGATGGCTCAAGAGGACATGGGAAGAGAAAAGGAAGCGTTAGATGCTACTTTGCTATCTTCATATGCCTTGTTCTATTGTCATCCTTGTATCGACGTTGTTTAGTGAACTTGTAATATCGTGACTAATGTGTTGTTGATTTCTGTTGAACCTATGCGAGAACGTTTACTAAGTATTTTATGTGAAGAACTATGTTATTAATTTGATTTGAATCTATGTGAGCCTTTTATGTTATGAACCTGTGTTATTTATTTGGTGGTCTCATGTGTTGAATTTTTTTATGTACAATGACAGATGTTTTGCTCAAGTTCTAGTGAATCAAGTGATGATGCTGTTGTTTCTGAGAAATCAGAAGAAGATTCAAATCTTTTATTGCCCCTTATTGCTTGAATGGTACATGAAGATGGTGTCAAGGCTCCTTACGCGCCAAGGAAAATACCCTTCATGACAGGAATTCAGTGGGTTCATGAGAAGTTGAAGAATCCAAAAGAATTCTATGACATGTTCAGGATGAGAAGGTCAGTGTTTTTCATGTTGCATGACACTTTGGTTAACAACTATCAGTTGAAATCATCTCAGAACATTTGTTCAACAGAAGCATTAGCCCTCTTCTTATGGACATGTGGATCACCTCAGTCTAATAGTAATGGTGCAGATCGATTTGAACATTGTGCATCTACTATTAGTAAAAAATTTAGTGAGGTTTTAAAGTGTTTGGACCGTATGGCTAATGATTATATCAAACCAGTAGATCCTGCGTTCACTACAGTTCATCCTAAACTTAGAAAATGAAGATTTTGGCCTCATTTCAAGAATGCAATTGGAGCAATAGATGGGACACATATTCCTGTCGTAGTGCCTAGTCATCTACAAGTAATGCACATTAACAGACATGGTTATACAAGTCAAAATGTTATGGCAATATGTGATTTCGATATGAGGTTTACATTTGTGGTCACCGGATGGCCTGGATCTGTTCATGACACACGTGTGTGGTCAGATGCTTTGGTGGAATATGATGATTATCCACATCCTCCCCAAGGTAACTCACATGTTTTTCTTTTATACCTTTTATTTTGCTCGGTCATATAATATGTCTTGTTATTTTTATTGTACCTATAGGGAAATACTACCTTGTTGACTCCGGCTATCCAAATCGAACTGGCTATCTCGCTCCATTCAAAGGACAGCGGTACCATGTACCTGAATTTACACAAGTAGCTCCAGTTGGAATGAATGAGAAGTTCAACCATTGTCATTCATCTCTACGAAACGTCATCGAAAGGTCTTTTGGTGTTCTCAAGATGAAATGGCGAATTCTATGTGGTATACCAAGCACCCGGTTGAGAAGCAAAAGATGATTATTACTGCATGCATGTGTTTGCATAATTTTATTCGAAATAGTGCTCTACGTGATGGACATTTTGAGAGGTTCGAGCGAGGAGAATATGTTATGGAGGACACGCCAGGTCCAATAGATGTGAACCATACCACATCTTTAGATGATGGTACCATGAACACAGTGCGTGATGCGATTGCTTCAGGTTTGGTAGGGTGAGGGTCTGTTAATTGTATGATGTGGTGCTTTTCATATCTTGTAGCTCATTCTAATGGTAAGAAGATATGTAGATTTTACCATTATTTGGCATAATCTTTGTATGAAACTATTATTTGACCTAAGTCTTGGCTCAATTGATGCTAATTGGGAGCAAAATGTCAAAGAAATAGAGAATATGTGCATAATTAGGAAGATGAAGGTTATTTGAATATTAGAGTATTAAGGAGTGAGATTTAGGTTAAAAGGAGCAGAAAAATGGAATCAGGGCGTCGAGACGATCAAAATGGATATATTATGTGTTTTTAGGGTTTGATGAATAGTAACGGATCGGGGTGAACAGTAACGGGTTGGTTACTATTCATTGCGGGTCGGTTCGGGTGAACAGTGCAAAGCCGATATTCGTTGCGGGTCGGGAGAACAGTACAACCCCCGGTATTGAACAGTGCAAACCCGTTAATAAACACAACATCTGGACTGTACACGGGAGATCCGACGACTCACAATGAGCAAATTTTATATATTAGAAAGATTTAGCATTGTATTATGTTTGAAATTTATTTTTTTCATTAATTACAAGCCAAAACAGTTGAGAAGAACGATATTACCAAATAAACAGAGTACAAAATATTCCAAGGGTATTATAGACATTCACCATTTATCTCAGCAAATAAGCTCAGATCTTAGAAACCGAAAAGAAGGGAATCTGAGCTTCCTCCCACCGGAGCTTCTGTGGGTAGAGAAGCTTAAGCCCATTTTAGCACAAGCCGAAGCCAAAAAGAAGGGGGCCGTAGAGCTGTAGTAATAACTGTTTATCCAGAGGACCAAACTGTAATATTGCATGGCTGCACGGCACTCCGATTTTACACGACTTAGGTGAAGCAAAATGTACCGTGCTTTTGTGAACCAACATGGGTAAAATATTTCGAAACAAAAGCACTAGACTCTTAGGCTGAACTACGTTGTGGTCGCTTATCAGGCAATAAGGCTGTGTTTGGTTTAGCTTCTACCTCAGCTTTTCCCTTCCAATAGCCGAAGCCAAACCAAACGACCGGCTTAGGCCCGGCTGTTGCCAACAGCCCGCGACGGCCTCGTGTGCAAAACGAGCTACGCGCAAAAGCACCCCGGAGGCAGCTTCCCGCAACCTTCACTTAAAATTTCGAGTCGTTTTCCGTTTTTGCCCCCGTCGGTTCGTTCCATTTACGGGCAAATGCCCTTACGTCCTTCTCTCCCATCCCGACCGACCGAAGCCACGGGGAGACCGGCGGAGGGAGCAGCTGGTGGCGGAGGCTGCCGAGGCGGAGGGCGACGGCCGGCGGCGGGATCCGCCGGTGGCGGCGACCGTAGGTGGCGGCGGAGCCCAGGGGAGACGCAGCGGCGTGCCTTGGAGGCGGAACCGAGGCAGCAGGAGGGGGAGGCGGGACCGGAGGCACGCAGGCGGGGCGAGGAAGGCGGCGCGCGGCGAGGGAAGCGGCGGGGATGGAGGGGAGGGACCGGCGTGCGGCGGGGATGGAGGGGAGGGACCGGCGGCGGCGGGGATGGAGGGGAGCGACCGGCGCGCGGCGAGGGAAGCGGCGGGGATGGAGGGGAGCGACCGTGTGCGCGACGAGGGAAGCGGCGGAGAGGGAGGGGAGGGACCGGCGCGCGGCAGGGAGGGAGGGGAGCGACCGGCGGCGGCGGGGATGGAGGGGAGGGACCGGCGCGGAAGCGGCGGGGACGGAGGGGAGCGACCGGTGCACGGCGAGGGAAGCGCCGGGGAGGGAGGGGAGGGACCGGCGCGCGGCGGGGAGGGAGGGGAGCGACCGGCGGCGGCGGGGAGGGAGGGGAGCGACCGGCGGCGGCGAGGGAAGCGGCGGGGAGGGAGGGGAGGGACCGGCGCGCGGCGGGGAGGGAGGGGAGCGACCGGCGGCGACGGGGACAGAGGGGAGGCGGCGGTGGATTTGGGCCGGTTAGCCGATGCCCCCCCGGCCCGTTTTTATTTTCTTTTTTTCATTTTTTATTTCTATTTATTATTTTCTGTAATTTTAGTTTAAACAATTATTTTTATGTATATTATTATTTTCTGCAAATTTATTTAAGAAATAATTTGTATTCTATTTATATTTTTTATTTTTTATTTTTTATTTGTATTTGTAACATTGGATCGAACCTCACACAATATCGATTTTAAAATTTGGTTCATATTGATTTTAGGGGCATTTCAGACAATTGGTTCATATACAGCTAACAGCCACAGCCCAACCAAACGTGCACAACCGAATCCTCGTATGCCAATAGCCACAGCCGCTATTCCATACAGCCAGCCAACAGCCGCTTTTCCAAAAGCCACAGCCCAACCAAACAGGGCCTAAGAAAAGAGCGCGGCAGCTACGGTGCATGCGTACTAACAAATATTTATATTTTTTGGATTGAACTACGGTATGGTCTGGTTCATTGTTGTCTTACGGTATCACAACCTAACCGTGTGTCAGGGAGCTAGTAAAAATGAGCGCAGTAGCTAGTATATATGCTGTACAACAACTCACTCTTTCATATTTGTCTTTCTCTTTAATTAAAGCCACCGGTGCACCCAAAAAGGCATACGGGTCAGTCCAGTGAAGATGATATTAGCGAAGATTCTCACAATTCTAAAATTTTAAAGTTGTTTTAACGCTCAAACTGTTTACTGGATTCACGATCGATTAGTGAGAACTTCAAAACTAGATCTCACTTAGATATGTTTCAATGACTTTTTTATATATTAGCCATTCAAATTGTACTATGTTGCTTACTAAATTATTAGTAAATACTTATTAGATAATAATATATGTTATTAGAGCATTATTAGGCAGCAATGGGGAGCGAGGCCGCGAAGGAGGCCAAGGCCATGCCAAGTAGGGAGGAGTCAATAGCGAGCCACCTGGGTACACTTGTGGGGGTGTGCGTAGCAAGATGGGTCAAGGCGAAGCTTCCACATGGGCGCATCCCAGGCGTTGGATCCCACAACCCGCCTTGCCGCTTACCCTGTCACCACTTTCCTCGAGCACATCAAACAAAAAACCACGTGCCACGCTGCCATCACCGCATGTTGTTTTGGGGCTCTTAGTTGCTGGACTTCTTACAATTTCTCTGTATTGGAGATGGGATTAGATGGATGGACATGAATACCATGTTAATTTACTGCTCAAATCGGTCCCTTTTACTGTTTACATTTTTTCTTTTTGATGAAAATAACCTCAACGAGCTATTTATTGTCAAAGATGAGGTCAAGGAAAGCCCAACCAAGAGTTAAGAGTAGAGATATTACAGGGGACAAGGAAAAGAAACCACAAAACAAGAGCAAAAACAAGGACAGGAAAACAATACAATACAATCAATATGGAACATCATCGGAACCAGAGGTAAGCTCGCCAAGGCCAAGACGCCCCGCGCCAAAAAGATTTTTGATCAAAAATACGGCGATTGCGCTCCTTCCAGATTTCCCACAGTGTGAGGATGAGCAGGAACGAGCAGTCTTCTGTCGCGTACGAGCTCCCATGGTGTTGCCTTTGTCAAAACATTCAACCACCATTGGGATATGTAGGTATCTCACGCGTAGCCTGTTGGTGAAAGGACATCTAAGCCCCTAAGTGGATTTTGGTGTAAATGACAAATGATTAGGGGACTAACTACGTTTACTAAGTGTATGAACATGTGTTAGTCCAATGGTTGATAAGTAAAGGTGGTTGGAGACCCCCTAAGCAAAAAGGAGAGAAGAAGACGGTGTATTTAAAATATGCATTTGATCTTATGCTTGAGTCATAGGAAAGCCGGACTATTAAGAGGGGCAAAGTGATAAACAAGAGGGTGGAAACATATATCCTATGAGATCTTACATCCAAAACCCATGTTTGAGAAAAACTCCAAGAGAGAGCAAGTGAGAAGCCTCATTTTATACCCTGCTATTTGCTCTCTGTGTACACCCGGAGTCTTGGTCCGGAGGTTCTAGACTAGACCTCCGGGCTACCCGGAATCCAGATGGAATTCCAGACCAATCCAGTAGCTCCTGGACTAGCCCAGAAGATTGCCCGGAAGGCAGCCCGGAATCCTGTATGCACCCGGAGTCTTGGTCCGGAGGTTCCGGACTGGACCTCCGAGATTCCCGGAATCCAGATGGCTTTCCGGATGGAATTTCGGACCAATCCAGTAGCTCCTGGACTGGCCCGGAAGGCTGCCTGGAAGGCATCCCGGAATCCGGGTGGTCCGAAAGTTTGGCCCGGAAGTTCCGGATGGACTTTCGAACCGTGCGCCCTGCACCCCAACGGCAGATTTCGGTGGGCCTATAAAAGGCCTACCCCTTCTTTCCCAAGGGGCATCGGCCTGAGCTCGTTGAAAATATCTCTCCTCCACCATTTTTGAAGCTCAAAGCTTGAGAAGCTCCTCCCCTAGTGCTCAAATCCAATCAAGTCTTTGAGGGAAAAGAAAGAGGAGCCCTAGATCTACGATTCCACCAAGCCAAATTTGAATCCCCCTTGAATTCATTGTGTTGCTTGTTACTCTTGGGATTTTGGGAATCCCTAGTCGGTTGGTGTTGCCCGGAAGCCTCCAAGTTGTGGATTTGTGCTCCGGGATTATTTGTGAAGGTTTGGAGGCTGCATCAAGGTCTACCACTAGTGATTTGAGCTCGGGCAGACTTGGTGTCACGAGGTGCTTTGTTTGGCCTCCCCCTCCCCAACGGAGATTAGCACCCCTTCCAAGGGTGTGAACTTTGGGATAAATCTTCGTCTCCAACTTTTGGTTATTTCATTCCCAAATCTCTACTTTGTGTTTGTTTATGATAGCTTGTTTATCTTGTGTTGTCTTTGAGTTAATTGTATCTTGATATATAGGTTGATTCATTTAATTGCACATTTAGAGAATTTATAATTCCGCACTTCTCTAAAAGCAACTGATAAAAGGCTAAAATTTGTAGTCACCTATTCACCCCCCCCCCTCTAGTAGATATCTTTGATGCTTCAGTTGGCCTCAGGTGAGGTAGTCGCAACCAAGCCATCACACGTTGCCAAACATCCCTAGTATATGGGCAGTGGATGAGAAGGTGCCGCACCATCTCCGGGATGTTCCTGCAGAAGACACAACAACCGTCATTTGGAATATTTCTGGTTTGAAGCAGGTCAGCCGAGGGGATATGCTCATGTACCGCTAGCCAACCAAAGAATTGGCATTTCTCTGGCGCCCACACATTCCACATCAGCTTTTGAAAGGGACGGTGCATCGATCCTTCAAATTGTGCATTGTAAGTAGACTTAGCCAAGTACAAGCCCAATGCCGTGAGCTTCCAAATGATTGAATTAGGGGTATTCAGCATGAGTGCACTGTCAGCCAATTGTTGAAAGAGCTCAACATACTCCATGAGGTTGTCATCATCAATACGATCAACCACATCGGAGATCACGTGTTGTCAGTCATGGCATCCTTCATGGACCTATTCTTCTAGCGTGAGGCAAGATAGATGAGCGGCATGATGTCCCTTGGCCTGAGCCCACGCAGCCACGGATCAGTCCAAAAATGTGCCCTCTCGTCATCACCAACAGTCACGATCGTTAGGGCAGCGAAGAGATCGCGATCAGTGGAATCAAGAGAAGTCTCCATAGATGTCCATAGTCGGAGAGGCCGCATCCACTTGAGCCAAGCCCATCTGAGGTGAAGTGCCCTACCAAGTTTGGCTATGTCAAATGTTGGAAATTAGGCTCAAATCAATTGAGAACTCACACGAACTTGTGGACACGAAGAACACACAAACAGCATAGGAAAGAGTTTTGCGACACGCTCAACTTGCGTCTTTTCTATTTTTGCTTTTTATTCAGCTCGCAGTTCAGTTACAACCAAACTGCTGATTACAACGCCCGTGACCCCTTCACATGCGCCATCCCACATGACCAGGATCGTGGCTTAACAAAACTAGACATACAGAACTAAAAAACATGTTGTGTTATGCACATATATGATGCAGACCAAAACACTAAGTCAAAACGAAACAAACAACAAGATTAAAACTAACAATCACCTTCTTAAGCTTGTTGCTTTTCTCTTACTATCCGCACGCCGATTCTCTCTCTTATTTCTGGGAACTTCAATCTTCCTAGAGGCTTTGTGAGAATATCAGCCATTTGGTCATTTGTGCAAACGTGTTCCACTACAATAGACCCAGCCTCTACATACTCGCGAATGAAGTGAAACCAAGTGTCAATATGCTTGCTTCTCTCGTGGTAGACTGAGTTCTTGCTCAGTGAAATTGCAGATTTGTTGTCAATCTTCAGTACTACTCGATCTGCCTTGCTCCTTGTGAGGTCAGCTAATAATCTTGCCAACCAAATTCATTGACATGCAGCTGTTGTAGCTACAATATATTCAGCTTTACATGAAGAGAAGCAACTACTTTCTGCTTTTGCGACACCCACCTGATCACACATGACCCAAAATAGAACATGATGCCACTAGTGCTTTTTTGATCATCCACATATACATATCATATCACTGTCACTATAGCCACAGAGACCTGCTGTTTCTCCTTCCTTTTTCTCATAAAAATAGCCCAAGTCAAATGTACCACTCACATACCTGAGATTATGTTTGACGCCATCATGTGCTCCTTAGTGGGTTGCTCGCTCCATATACCGACTGACTATGCCTACTGAAAAGAAATGTCAGGTCGTGTATGCACAAGATACCTAAGACTTCCAACTATGTTATTGTACTCTGTAGCATCGACAGGTGGATGTGAACTCACCTTGCAAAGCCGCAGCCTTGCTTCCATTGGTGCTTGTGCTGAGTTGTAGTTTTTCATACCTGCCTTCTCCAAAATTTTAGCTGCATATGCTGACTGATAGAGATAAATTCCTAGGTAATAACTTAGCACTCCCAAATCACTCATGCTGAATTTTTCTTTCATCTAAGTCTTGAATGCAGCTATTTCTTCTCTGCTACCTCTTGTGATGATTAAATCATCTACATATACACCAACTAGTAATCTTGTGTCACCATGCTTCTTGTATACAGCATGTTCCAATGGGCACTTTTCAAAACCAAGTTCCACCAGGGTCTGGTCCAGCTTGAAATTCCATGGCCTAGGTGCCTACTTAAGGCCATACAAAGCCTTGTACAATCTCAGCACCTTATCCTCTTCACCTTTTACAGCATATCCAAGAGGCCACAACACATAAACTTCTTTAGTTAAATCACCATTCAGAATTTTACATCCATGTGATGTATTTTCCATCCACTCTGAGCTACAAGTGCAATGAGTAATCTGATGGTTTCTAGCCAGGCTACAGGAGTGAACACCTCCGCAAAATCAATAACTTGGTGCTGCACAAATCCTCTTGCAACTAGTCTAGCTTTGTGCTTGATCACTTTGCCATGTGTGTCTTTCTTCACCTTGTATACCCACTTCAAACTGATTAGCTTGTGACCGGCAGGTAGTGGCACAAGCTTCCATGTGCCATTTCCCTCGATGGAGTCCATCTCATCCTGCATTGCACATCTCCAACACACTTCTTTGCTAGCTTCTTGGTAGGTAGTTGGTTCTTCAACGCCAAATAAACATAGCCCAACCACTTCTTCATCTACCTCACTAGTAACATCATAAACATCTTTTAGTAGACGATACCTATGTGGCCCTTCCGATGTGGACAGTGTGCTTGCATCCGTTGGGGGTGTCACATGTTGCGGCATCACCTGGTTGGCCGGCGTGACCAACGTTACTGGAGTTGCCATACATGCCACCATCCGCGACGACTCAGGACTCGACGCCATCGGTGTTGTCAGATCATGAACAGTCACCTCACGCTCCATTACACCAAAATCAAGATGTGTCACGTACTGTACCACAAAAGTTCCTTGTTCACATACTGCATCATTTACCTGATTCGAGCACCAGTTCCACTGCTTGTCCTCTTCAAATACAACATCAAGAGCCACATGTAGTCTCTTTGTCTTTGGATTATACATGCGGAAAGCTTTTGAGTTTGGCTCATACCCGATGAAAATCATAACTGAGCTGCGATCAGCTAGCTTCAAGAGATGTACAGCGACTTTCTTCACATGGCCGAGGCATCCGAACGTGCACAGAAAATGCACGTCCGGCTTCTCCTTGTACAGTGCTTTGTATGGCGTCATGCCCTTCACAACTTTTGTCAGCGCACGGTTGAGCAAATACACCGCCGTCGCCACTGCTTCACCCCAGAAAATGCCAGGCAGATTTTTGCTCTTCAACAAGCTCCATTTCATGCCCACGACGGTTTGGTTTCTGCTTTAAAAAACACCGTTTTGCTTAGGTGAATATGGTGTTGTGAGATAATGCGTAATACCCAGGCTATCACAAAACCGAATGAATTCATTTGAGGTAAATTCTCCTCCATGGTCTATCCGTAGTGCTCTCACTACTAGTTTTAGCTCCACTTCAATAGAGGCCTTCACTTTCTTCACAGCACTCAGTGCTTCGTCTTTGCTTTTGATAAGCATCACCCACATGTACCAAGTGTACTCTGTGAGATTGATGCTAGGATCAACTAGCTAAGATTGAACCACATAGAGGACTTAGGTATGCATACCTTGATCAGATGAGCCTGCCATCTCTTCTTTTCTTCTCTGCGTCTAGGACTCCTTAAGGTGTGGTGCTGGTTCTTCCCTGTGTTTAGGTGCTAGAGCTTGATCAGAGAGCTAGGGAGGCTTAGGACAGAGGATTTTCCACACACTGTCCTGTTAGGGACTCTAATCCCTTTTATATTAGCACCCACACAGGGGGAACCAACACCATATATTTGGCTTAGGTCGGTTTGCCCCTGATTAGGGCAAAGCCTCCCAGGAGCCGTAGATCACATATCCAACATACTCATCCACCAACAACAGGAAATACTTCTTCCCTACAAACGTTGTTGGAGTAATTGGGCCACATAGATCAGCATGCAAGAGCTGCAATGCTTTATCAGCTCGATAATTTGCTTCAACTGGGAACGGGCTACGTCGCTGCTTTGTAACTAGACAACCATCACACACCCGGTCCACTTGACCAATCTTCGGCAGCCCATGCACCATCTCATTCTGAGCTAGAAATCTGAGAGCAGAAAAACTGATATGGCCATACCTAGCATGCCAAATACATGATGCTTCACTACTCTTGGCCATCAAACACTCTAGATGTATCGACTCTATTTTCAGCACGTACATACGATTTCTAGAACACCTCACCTTGGCAAGCATCTTGCGCTCTCTGTCCAGAATACTCATGATGCCATCTTCCACTATATACTTGCATCCATTCTCATCAAGCTGCCCCAAACTGATTATATTACTCTTCAACTTGGGTATGTAGTACACCTCCGTCAGTACTATGCTCACCGGTATAGCCCTCAAACAGGGCTGATCCTCCCCCTGCAATCTCAATAGTGGAGACATTGCCGAACTTCACTGATCTGTGGATTGACAGATCAAGTTCAGAGAATTTTCTTCTGCAACCCGTAATATGGTTGCTAGCACCTGTATCCAAATACCAGGATTTTTCTTGGCTCCCTGATAGCTTCAGTTGTACCTTTTCCTCGTGCAGCATGACATGGCCAGTAGCTGGTTCTACACCTTCAAATACATGACACACCTCTGCCATCAATAGTGCCAGCTCATCATCAGGTTCCTTCTGAACAAAATGTGCCCTTTCCTTTCTTGGCTTTTGGCATTCTAATGCAAAGTGTTCCATTTCATCACAATTGAAGCACTTGATCTTGCTTTTATCAAACTTTCGGTGCTTCTTGTCCTTGCCACGGTCGCCGTTCTAGCCGCGTCGGTGGTCACCGTGCAGCTTGGCTACGTCATGTCTAGCGTTCCTCTTGCCTCCGCTGCTAGACCCTTTGCCTCTCTTCTTGCCTTTCTGCATGAGCTCTTCCAGCGCATGTGTGACGAGCATGAGCTGCTCCTCCTTGTCACCGCGATCCCAGCGCCGCCCGGTGTCGTTATCCTCGAACACGCACAGACGCCTGATGGCTTCCGCCACCGACATCTTCTTGACATCTCCCCTCTGCTTGATCGTCCCAATTATCTAGGAAAATTGATCAGGGACTGCAACGAACAATCACTTTATGACAGCGCGCTCCAGTATGTCCCCGCCAAGAGCACGGATTTCACCGACGAGTGCAGTGAGTCGCCGCAAGAAGGTGATGATGTCCTTGTTGTCCTCCATGACGAGCCGATCAAAGCGCCGTGTGAGTTGCTGGATGCGCGCCTAGGTGACACGCTCCTCGCCTACCCGCATTGTGCGGATGGTGTACCACGCCTCCTTCGCCATCTCGTACTCGACTATGGCCATCATGACATCGTCAGGAATGGATTGCGAAATTGCAGCCAGCGCCCCCTAGTCCTTCTCCTCCTCCACCTCGCCATCTTTAGTGAACGCGGGCCACACGCTGAGTGATCGCATGATGATCTTCATCTTTGCCGCCCACAACTGATAATTTGTGTCTGTTAGCTGTAGATACTGAATCGAGACTCCACTGCCCTTTGTTGGTTTTGCCGCTAGACATGCCCTCGCTCCCGTCGCCAACGCCGATCCTCTTTGCCTTCGGGATCAGTGGCTGGTACCTCTTCGTGGGGGAGTGTTCATGAACTCCGACAACAATGAGCCTAGCTCTGATATTAGATGTTGAAATCAGGCTCAGATTGATCGAGAACTCACGCAAACTCGTGGACACGAAGAACACACACATAGCACACGAAAGAGTTTTGCAACGCATTCAACTTGCGTCTTTTCTATTTTTGCCTTTTATTTCAGCTCGCAGTTCAGTTACAACCAAACTGCTGATTACAATGCCATGACCCCTTCACACGCGCCATCCCACATGATCAGGATCATGGCTTAACAAAACAAGACATGCAGAACTAAAAAAAACGTGTTGTGCTATGCACATACACGATGTAGACTAAAACACTAAGTCAAAATGAAATAAACAACAAGATTAAAACTAACATCAAGCACACCCAGCTCTCCGAAATCCGTCAGCTTGCGCACGGAGGTCCAGTGCACAAGGCATTTGGCTCCGCTGTAGGTGAGTTCGCCGCTCCAAAGCCAACCTTGCCTGCAGTTGTCAATTCACTTGCGGATTCCGGCTGGAAGGTTGAGAGTAGTGAGGTGATAGACTGGAATTGCAGAGATCACGGAGTGTGGAATTGTAAGCTTGCCGCCTCTAGAGAACATCTGTTGCTTATAGCCCATTAGCCTGCCTTCGATCTTGTCTAGGAGTGGACGGAACAACGCTTCTCTAGGCTAACCGGGGGAGAGCGGGAGCTCGAGATACGTGCAAGGAAAAGGCCAAATGGGGATCGGGAAGTCGGTGAGGTCGGTGAGGATCTTGTTGAGATTAACCTCAGAGCAGTGGATGGGCATCACCGTACTTCTGAGAATCTTGATATGAAGCCCAGAGGCACTTCCGAAGAAATGCAGGATTTGATGAACAACATCCATCTCCCTATGCTCAGGCGAGACGAAGAGCACCACATCATCTGCATACAATGAGACTCTCATCCGTGCAACACGGCCAGGTAGAGGTTGCAGCAGACCATGATTGGTGGCCAGCTAGAAAATCTGGTTGAGGGGCTCGATAGCAAGGATAAAAAGGTAGGAGGAGAGCGAGTCCCCCTACCGGAGACCCCGCCGGTGCTGGAAAGTGCCCCTTCAATCCCGTTGCAAAGAACTCGCAAGGAGGCCGAGGAGAAGAGAATGTAGAGCCAAGTGGCGCCAAAGCCTCGAGCCCTTAGAGCTTCAATTAGGAATGGCCAAGGAACAGAGTCGAATGCTTTTGTGAAGTCAAGTTTGAGAAGGAGCATTGGGTCTTGGAGCGATGATATCTGCACGATAGGTTTGGACGTATAGAAGGCTATCATGTAGTCCTCTGCCTTTCACAAGCGCAGACTGGCATTGTCTAATGAGGTCGTGTAGCTTCGGTGCAATGCGACGCGCGATCACCTTTTTGCCACCAGTTTGGCAATGGAATGAACGAGGCTTATGGGACGATAATCTCCAATCACCGTGGCGTCAGGTTTTCTTGGGAAGTAGGAAGATGCTCGCCGAATTCAGCTTGTCAAAAGAGGAGCCGTTCAACGCATTTAGCTTGCAGATAACTAACATGATATCCATTCGGATGATGCTCCAACAACATTTAAAAAAGGAACCGGAGAAGCCATCGGGCCCAAGTGCCCGGTGTGACGGCATGGCTTTGATAGCGGCGTCCAACTCATGAATGGATATCGGTGCATCCAGCTCGATCAAATCCTCCATGGACATCCCTAGCTGACTCCATTCAATGTCAATGGCTGTAGGATTGGCCGGGCCCAAGAGCGCGACTTACATCCCAGCAATGCCGCAGCTGCTATCGTCGTCATATGTTCATCTGTACGTTTCTTGCAGGTTGACATACATATAAATGGCTCGGTTGGTGAGCGCGCAAATCTGTCCAAGCCAGCGATTTCACGTTCCTCGGTCGCATTCAACCCGGTCACCGTTGAATTCGCATTCGGCGACAGGGTTTGGAGATGCTTTGTTTCGTGGTGTTAAACTCTCAAATCCTCGGAGCTTCAGAGCAGCAGTTCTTGAGGAGCCCAAGAACGTGCAACCGTCCACTGGTCCAGCGAACCACCTGCCTTTCGAAGGTCATTTTGCTGAAAGGGCTTTCTTTTGTGCAATCAAGCTGTGCCTAGATTAATGGATCTCCTAACACTGTGTTCCTTCAATTTGATAGAGGTTACCAGGACCTGGTGCAATGTTGATGCGGTGTGCTTCGACGTCAATAGCACGGTCTACCTGGACGAGGGTACCGATGAGCTCGCGGTTTTCTACGGGGCAGGGCGGGCAGTTGCTGATTAGACGGCTAAGTAAAAGATGCTGACTTTAGTAGCTTTAGCCAAGTAATATGCTTAAAATTGCTACGATGTTAGCGTAGAATGCCCCATGCAGTGTTCATTTTTGCTTGATGTTTCTAGGGCAATGACTGGGTCAGTTTGTGTTTGAAGAGGCGCTAGCCGCTCGGCTATCTCTGTTCAATCCATCTTTGTACCAAGTTGAGGAATGCATGCAGAAGAGGCCACCAAGGTAAGCACAGCTACAACTTGATTGATTATTCTTATATTGCTCTCTTTGGGGACATTCTATTGCTGCCCTGTTAACCTTTTTGAATTGGTTAGATCACAGAAAAATGATATTAGATTGGTTTTTAGTCCTGTTATCCGCTCATTCCATGGTTTCCATATCAGACGGGGAAGTGCTTGATAACTTATTATTTATTTTAAACAAATGGGTATTGTCGAATTTTTTAAACAAATGGGCAATGTTTCTTGTAAGCCGCCTTGAGCCTTGCTTTTGATAAATTCACTATCACGTTTGATGTGTATAGATATCGGTGCAGCAACCAAATACAACTTCCATGTTCCATGGGAATATTGTCATTATTTGTACCTAACCCTCTCGTATTGCTACTGATGTTGATGCAAATGACATTTGATCTACAGGATATCTCCTAGAATTGCTGAATTGATCAAAAAGCTAAAAGCCAAAAATGTTGATGTGTACATTGTTTCTGGAGGCTTCCAACAGATGTTCAAAGGTATAACACTTTCATGGATACTTTCCCGGTGATATTTCATAGTACTCAGTCAGCCCGGGCATAAAAATCGAGAAACCGAAACCAAACCCGAAACTGAAACCGAAGAAACCGAATTTATATGAATTTCGTTTAACCATATTAATTCCGGTTGGTAAAGTTGAAAAACTGAAGTTATTTCGGTTTATTCGGTTTTACAACTCGGTTAACCGGATAACCGATTAACCGGTTTACTGCCTCATGCCTCAGCCCTCATTTCCCTCACTCGGTCACTCCCTGAGCCGGTAAGCCCCAAACCCGCAACTCCCCAAGGCCCATTAGCCCCTACCGGCCATTACTCTAGACCCGGTGCCCTAACCGCCGCCTCCACCTTGCCTAGCGAGTAGCGACGCCACCTCCATCACCTCCTAGCAAGCCGGCGACCGGCCATCCCCCACCTAGCCAGTAACCACACCCTCCCAAGCGGCTAGGCCCCTAGTATCCGAGGGTGGCAGCGGCAGTCACGCGGGCTGCGGCAGGCGGCAGCTGCGCGGGCTATGCCAGGCGGTAGCGGTAGCGGCAGGCGTGTGGCAGCGGCAGCCAGGCGTGTGAGCATGGGGCGGGCGGCAACGGCAGGCGTGCGGGTTGCAGCAGGTGGCAGCGGCAGAGCACAGTGAGGCGGCGAGTCGGCGACGACCACCGTGTGGTAGGTGTGCATGGCGATGACCACCTTGTGGTAGCTGGCAGTGCAGCAGCAGTAGGTGGCAATCGGCACTTCGGCAGGGCAAGATTTCACTCAACAATGGCAGAACAATCGTGCAATGTACATTTGTTTACATCTTTTCTTTTATTTGTCCTAATTATGCAATGTCAACTGGACTGTAACTGGGGTTGGAACAGCAAATAGTTCTTCCAAATTTTATCTATCATTCCGTTAGATGGTGTGATGGATTCATGGATTGATGATCTTGCTCATATTCTGTTTGTAGATGTTTGAACCTGATGATACTCGAAGTGGTAGTGTATGTGCAAGTGCAACTCAAGATATTGAGTTGGTCGATGCAGAAAAGGAGGAGGGGAAAGGGAAGTCAGGGAAGAAGGAGGAGGATAATAAAAGAAAACAGATGGCACCAAGATCTGAAATGTGGGATCATTTGAGAAGGTCATGATTGGTGGTGTTCTAAAGAAGGGCAAGTGCAAATATTGCAGCCGTGAGATCAAGGCTGAAACCGCTATTAATGGTACGTCTGCCTTACGCAACCACTTTAATATATGCAAGTGTAATCCTCACAAGAATAAGGATTCAAGGCAAGGTACTTGGCAAGTAAATCAGGGGATAGTATTACCACTTGGAGGTTTGATCCTGAAGCTCTTAGGAATGCTTGCCGAAATGGTCATAGAAGATGAGCTTCCTTTTGCTTTTTCTGAAAAGAGTGGTTTTAGAAAATTCATATCTAGAGCTTGCCCACGTTTTTCCATGCCATCTAGAAGAACAACAACTAGGGACATTGTTCGTATTTACTTTCAAGAGAGAGCAAAGCTTAAAAAATTTCTTAACGATTCATGTGAAAGAGTTTGTCTGACAACTGATTGTTGGACTTCTCAACAACAAGATAGTTATATGACTATCACGTCACATTTTATTGATAATGATTGGAAACTGCATAAGAAGGTCATTAACTTTTTCAGGATAAAGGGCCACAAGGGGGATGATATTGGGAAAACGATACAGAGATGCTTGATGGAATGGGGTTTAGAGTAAGTTATGACAATAACTGTTGATAATGCTAGCTCTAATGATATTGGTATAAATTACATGAGGAGGCATATGAATAATTTAAAAACTTGCGTTGCTCAAGGCAAGTATCTTCACATGAGATGTGCTGCACACATTATTAACTTGATTGTTTCCGATGGCCTAAAGGAAGTAGACATTTCTCTGAAGCGGATTCGTCGTGCTGTTAGGTTTATTAAGAATAGCACTTCTAGGCTTGTAAAATTTAAGGAGATGGCTGAGCTAGAGAAGGTGGATAGCAATGCATTTTTAAATCTAGATGTATACACTAGATGGAACTCAACATATCTTATGTTGAGAGCCGCAATCACTTATCAGAAGGTCTTTGCAAGGTATGAGGAAGAAGACCCGTACTACACACTTGATTTATGTGGTGAGAAAGGGCATGGAGTCCCCGATGACATAGATTGGGAGAATGCAAAAAAGATGGCTGAGTTTCTTGGACACTTTTATGATCTCACTCTTAGAGTTTCCACCACACTACATGTGATAGCTAATAATTTTTTTCATGAGATTGGAGAAGTCAATATCTTGCTAAGAGAGTGGTGTGATAGTGATGATCCTATCCGCATGGCGATGGGCAAGAGAATGAAAGACAAATATGACAAGTATTAGGGGAATTGGCATGAAAATGAGAACGAGTACAGGAATGAGAAGGGGAAGGGGAAGGAGAACTTCAACTTGCTCATCTTTATTGCTGCAGCTCTTGATCCAAGATACAAGCTCTCTAATTACACAAAGTTAGCCATTGGGGAAATGTTTGGTGAAGAAAAAGGGCAGAAAGTTTGGGATGCCATGAATGCTTGTTTCCGTGAGTTGTTTGAAGAATATAGAGCCATCTATGCTCCAAGTGATGTAGTTGTGCAAACTAATGATTCTCAACAAATTGAAGAAAGGGGAGGACGTTTGATGAAGTCCCTCATTGCTAAGAAGACGAGGATGACTAGTGGAGCCATTAGCTTCACCAAATTTGAACTTGAGAAATACCTTAGCGAAGACAATGAAGAGGATAACAAGAATTTTGATATTCTAGCATGGTGGAAGGTGAATTCTTCTAGATTCCCAATGTTGGCAAGAATGGCTCGTGATGTTTTGGCCATTCCTATATCAACGGTCGCATCAGAGTCAGCATTTAGCACGGGTGGACGTGTCCTAGATGACTTTAGGAGCTCGCTTACGCCATTCATGGTCCAAACTCTTGTTTGTACACAAGATTGGCTACGGCGAGGGACTCCTATCAACATTGAAGAGGACACAGAGGAGCTAGCTAAGATTGAAGAAGGTAGCCAATAAATGAATAATATGTGTTAGTAATTTTCCTTGATGACATGTTTCTTGTTCCCTAATTACATGGTCTTTGATTATATTTCAGAATTAATTGAAGAGTTTGGAGGTGCTAATTCTTCCAAGTCAAAGTCTAAATCCAAAGCTAGCAAGTCCAGCACCAACATCCTCTCTGAGGATTAGAGTATGAGACCATTTTTGCCATGTTCTTTTCTATTTGTAATTCAAGTTGCTAATATGCTGCTAAATTCAATCCTAGCCTCTCTTATACAGTTATATGTTGCAAATATCCGGCCTCTCTTTTCTGCAATGTTGTGTTACGGATTAATTTTTAAAGCCTTCTAAGTTTGAAGTCTGAGATGGTTTTCTTGTGCACCGTGATTCACTGCACAATAGAGATGCTAGTGCATCAGGAGGTATTTTTTGGTTTTGGTTTGAGACGGTTTTATTCTTATATTGTGGTTTCTGTTAAATGTATGTTTCTAAATTCTAATTTCTTTCGTAGGTTCCCAAACATGGCTAGCTTAAAAGATTACCACAAGTGCAAAAGTCATGGAGGAGAAAGAATGGAAGCATCAAGCATTTGTTGAATGTTCTGCCCCTATATGAGATATTGAGATGAGACCATTATGTGCTAGTGTTATGAGCTGAGATGAGACCATTATGTGCTACTGTTATGACTTATGAGATGATGAGGCCATTATGCTTTTGTTATACTGTTAAGTGTTAAGTGTTGACTTGAATTGTATCTAAATTTTTGCTCTTCCTAGCACATATATTACATGGTTTTATGTCAGCTCTGAGTTGTTCCTAGTTCTTCGGCTGTAGAGCAAATGAGCAATGGATATGGAGATTAATTTATTTATTACTATAGTTTTGATTCATATGGAGATTATTTTATTGATTAGTACACATGCCGTTCCTACTTCCTAGCAGTCCAGCAAATATAGTTCACGGTTTTATTTGCTCAAATGGAGACAAATGTACTGCCGATTTGTGTTTCTGTTGTCAAACACTGAATGTAATTTCGATTTGGTTTAAACCGAAAACCGAACCGAAATATCGGTTAACCGAATTTTCGGTTTGTACACTTACAAAAAATATTTCGGTTATTATTTGTGAAAAACCGAAATTGCTAGAAACCGAAAAAACCGAAACCGAAATTTCGGTTTAACCGAACGCCCGGGCTGAGTACTCAGCTAGTCATTATGCGTGTTATACTCTGATTTTTGATCCATCAAGCTTCTGATGATTCCATCTCCAAGTCTCTTTTAGCTTTACTTTTTTGAAACATTTATACCACTTCAGTAGTATGTGATATCTTATTTCGAAAGATAATCTCTTGAAAAACCAGGCTTTCAAAGTTGGAAGAACAAACAAAGCCATATTCTGCCATTAGAAAATATTTGAGCTATATCTCTCATTCCCTCTTCATAAATGGCTAAGCACTACACTCCTGATTAACGAAAAATTATGGCAAAGCTTTAGTTATCTGAATGTTGCTATGCATTTACAACAAAGTCATCACTTGACCTACACATTGCCTGTCTGTCAGCCTGTTGCCCTGGAGCTTGGCATCCCCCCCTGAAAACATTTTTGCGAACCAATTACTGTTTGAAACTTCTGGAGAGTATGTCGGGTTCGACCCCACAAAGCCTACTTCACGAAGTGGTGGGAAAGCCGTAGCAGTTGCGACATATAAGACAGGTCCGAATGTAACTCTTTGCACAACACTGTTCGCTGCTTGGCACATTGCTGATGTACCTTTGTGCATGCGGAAATGTGGTTACAAGACACTCGTTATGATTGGAGAGGGTGCAACTGATCTTGAGGTATTCAATTGTTTGTCATGGTGATGCTTATTCATTTGATAAATGGGAGTAAATTGCTGCCCGAAAATAAAAAGATAAATGGTCCCTACAAAATAAGAAATGGTAAAAGGGTCGAGCAATTTTGCTACCCCGATTGATTTGATCGATGAGGCACATGGCTTCTTTCTTCTCATGTTGATATTAACTTTCCAGTCTGGAGTAATGGTGCATGGTTTTCAGCATCGCGATGATAGTATTTACTCTGTGGCTAGATTGATTCATAATTTTCCATTGCTTAACTGTTGCGAGCGAAAGTTGATCTCCTGTGGATGAAACTTCATAAACACCTTGAACTCATGTTTGCGCATATGGTCTTGCAGGCACAGCAACCCGGTGGAGCAGACCTGCTTATCTGCTATGGAGGGGTGCAGATGAGGGAAGCGGTTGCAGGAAAAACAAACTGGGTTATCTCTGATTTCCATGAGCTAATGGCCTATTTGACATAATGCTACTCCCAGCAATACTAACACAGATTCTTGTACTATGAATTAGTGAGTAAATAACTGCTCTTTGAAGCTCTCTTCAAGCTATATATCAAGCCATTTGATAGGGGTAATTTAGTTAAACGTCACTATTTCTGGTCACCAAGAGAAGGCGCTGGAACACAGTATTCTATCGAATTTCCTTCCTGTGTACCTGCATGCGTGATCATCCCAGGAACAAACATGTGAATCTAATTACCCTGATTAGCTTGTGATGCTCTGTGTTTGACGTGCCTGGCGTGTTAAGGGAACAAGCAAAATTTCCTGCGCTACTGCGTGCTAGAAATTAGAATAAATTGTATTTTGTTATACAGCGCTACTCTAGTGCGATGAATAATACATTCGTGATTGCTAACTTAATAACATTTATTCGATCAATTCTTGCGTATTTGTTACAACCACAATACATGTAATATCCATATTTGATCAATTTGTACCATTCACTACCTCAGGAAATACCAACATTGACGGGCGCAAAAACGCCATTGCTGACAGGTAGCGGGCCCGTCAGTAACCTCCTGTCAGTGGAAGTTCAACTTTCACTGATGGGCGGCGGACCGCCCGTCAGTACAGATGAACTTTCACTGACGGGTCAACATGTCCGTCAGTGAAAATACTTGCAGCGCTACTGGGCAGCATCCTGACAGCACTTTTACTGACGGGCGCTAGTTAAGGGCCCGTCAGTGGTGACCATTTCGACTGACGGGTAAGAATGTGTTGCCCGTCAGTGGAAGCATTTTTATAATTTTTTTAACATATCTGAATATCACAAATATTAAGCATTTAATATCACAAATATTAAGCACATATACCAATTAATATCACAAATATTAAGTACACATATAAAAGCAAGTTTACAACGAATTAAAACGACAAACAAATGAATTTAACAATGTTTATTCTCACTAGCCCTACTAATCTACGTCTATGACGCTTGGTTAGTACTTCCAGTACGGCGGTAAGCGGGTAATTGGAGTCCCGCGTAGAAATCACCGCTTGGCCGAATGACTTCGTTATTGATGACGTACGCGAAGGTCTTCTGGATGCGGGCAAAGTCCTTCCTCCAGTCGTACTTATCGTAGGCCAGGTCGTGTATGAAATTATTGAATTGATCCTGGCTCCATTGCGGGTTGTGGGATATGACGAACGCGTCTACGTGAGCGCAGACGTAGTACCCACATGTCATGCTATTTTCCGGCTGTTGCCTGCAAGGGAAGTTGAATTTGTGAATCAGCTTCTTACTCTTGCTTTCTGCTCCTCCCCCTCGCAAGTTGTATTCCCAAAAAGCGGCTTCCAGAACTTCCTTAATTTCTGAGTAGTCTGGCTTAGCACTTCTTTAGGAATCAAAATAGTATATCATTCTGGAAGGCTTGTGGATGACAATGAGGATCCAGTGGTCACTGCGTAAAAGGTAACGAAGGAATATAAACAGACGGAGATACGTGCTTAAGAAAAACAAACTAGGGACGGTAGTAAGTAACTTACGGGGGGTTGTAGGGTATGAGTACGTAGTCCTTGCCCTTATGGTATATCAATGACTCAGTGAGGAAATTTATTAGGACCTGCTTCGCTTCTCGTACATAGTAGTCGTTCATGACGACCGGATCCATTATTTCAAAAGCGCAGTTGGGCAGACGCCTAGACTCTTGGGCTTGGTGAAGCGCCCACAGCCTGACGAGCATGGTGTCGAGCCGGAAGAGGTTGAACAAATTAAAGATATCTTTAAAATTGATGTCGAAGGTGTCATGCTGTCTGTCCAGGAAGAAACCGTAATCTTTTGGCACCTCGACCTTAAAGTGTAGCTCATAATCATCCCGATTCCGTAACCTCAACATGATCGTGTCATGGAGAAGTTTCATTTGTGCGGGCAACCTCTGCACCTCATCATCTGGGAGCAAGGGCTCACCTGCCTCGTACACTAATCGTCGAGGCTTCTTGACAGTTTTGGCAGATGTCTGAAAGGATAAGACTTTTTTCTTGCTCTCCTTGCTTGCCTCCTTCGTAGTGGTGTCACCCCGTCTGTGTGGTCTTTTTCTTTTCCTCTCCGGCTCCGGAGAGGAGGCCCTCTTGCCTCCCGTCAACGCTTCGCCCACTGCGGCATTGAGCGTGCTTAGAGATAAGACCTTCTTTCCTACTGTCTTCGGGTCATGGTGATGCTTGGAGTGCCTTTCACGGGGCGGCGAGTCCGTCTTGCGTTGCTCCTCCTCCTAGGACGGAAGGATCGTCGTGTGTTGCTGCCCGGCAAGATCGTCGTCCCGATCATCGAACAAAACCGGCGTACTGCACAGGCCGAGCGAAGACGGGGTGGCTCCGGTTGATGGAGAGGGGATGGCTGACGTATTAGGAGAGGACACCCCGGGGATAGTTATCTGGCTCTTCGGCCACAGGATGTAGTACCCCTTGCAGTCTCCTAGCTTTGTGACATCCTCTTCAGGGGCGATAGGGACTGCGACGTCACTGAACTCGGCAACGATGCGGTCCACCTGCACCCTCGCCATGTGGGAAGGTATAGCAACATTGTGGCATGTCGCGCCCCCTACTGTTAGGAATACTAGGCCATGTGCAACCGTCTTCTTCACGCCGGGCAAAGGGATAGTGAGGTGGCATTTTGTAGACCCTTGCATAATAAAAGTACCCATTGTTATCCGCACTATGCTGTGAATTAGAGCCCTCATACAAGTGATTCATGGTGGCGAGAAAACTTACAGCGATGTCTTCGACGGGACTTGGCGACTTGGGAGCGATGTCGGAGGCTGAGGCGCAGCTACTCCGTCCAGCAGGATATGAGCCTTGATGTCCATGAGGATGCACAAGCGGACGAGATGCATCGCGGGCATCATAGCCTCTGGACTCTAAAAATTCTTGCGCTGCCAGCTTGCCAGCCTCCTGGGCTGCCCTTATCATCTCTTGCAGAAGAGATGTTTGCCTTCCTCTCCTCCTTTGGCGGGCAGCCTCGTGGTCTTGAGGAAATATTTCTTCCCATATAGCCCCGCTCCCGATCCCTCGGACACGTCCTGTCTTCTCCCTCGTTCCTAGAGCCTTCGAGAGATGATCTTCCCATCTCTCACTCTGGACGGAGTCCTAGGAGCTCTCAGACTGCTGGGACAGCTGCCTCTGCAAGGAAAACGACACAAGGTACGGGCTGTTAGCGTAATGGAAGCACAATAGTATATTTCAAGAAGAGACTAGATTTAGATTATACCAAACGTTCAGAAATCGCCTGAAGCTCGGGGTCCGTGATAATTGGTGACCCAGTAGCTGGGTCAGAAACTGTGTGCACCCTCATCCATTTGGACAGTTTCTTCTTCTCCATTTGACGGCTCCCTTTCATACCAGTAGTCCTTTAGCCACCCGGAGAACTTTGCGTTATGTTCTTTCGTGAGCGCAACTGTGCCCTTTTTCGGATTCGCTTCGTGCAACTGTGGATCTAAATATAAGGCTGTACCACAGCCAAGTGTTGCAACACCACGAAAATGTGCTCTGTTGTAGTCATTTGATCTTTTCGATCGATACACGTGTAAACTTTTATGCCCGATTGCACCTTTACCGTCGAACCTACCTGTGTGCCGCGAAACTGGAACACCTATAGGTTTTTGATCACACATGTAATCCATGCAGAACTCGACGCCCTCTTCGGTAGCATAGCTTTGGATGATGCTACCTTCTGGATGCGTTCTTACGAACGTAGCGCTTGATAACCCCGTTGTACCTTTCAAACGGGTACATGTTGTGCAAAAACACGGGACCGAGGTCCAGTATCTCCAGTACGATATGGATCATGAGATGTACCATGACATCGAAGAATGCTGGAGGGAAATACATCTCAAGTTCGCATAGTATGATAGTGATCTCGGCCTTTAGTTTCAGGCAGCGTTGCACCATGATTGACTTCTGACAGATAGTGTTAAAGAAGTTACAAAGATCAGTAATCGTCTTGCGGACACCTGGCTCCATGATACCTTTAATTGCGACAGACAGCATCTGTGTGATCATCACGTGGCAGTCATGAGACTTCATGCCAATCAGTCGGTGAGTCTTCATGTCAACATGTTTTCGGATGTGCGCGGAGTAATCCAAAGAAACTTTGACACCATAGAGGCATTCGCAAAGGCTATGGAGCAGATATTTTTCTCAACATGCATTACATCAATGCTGTGACGTGTGTCTAGGTGAGGCCAGTAAGGCAATTCCCAGAAAATAGATTTTATTTTCCAAACGCCCTTTACTGGCGGTTGTTTCTTTCCTTTTCCTGGCTCAACTTCGTCCATTTTATTTAAGAGATCATAGATTTCTTGTCCGGTCTTCTCGCGAGGTTTTGGACGGATTTTTTTTGTTCTGTCGAAACCTTTCCGTGTCCTCTCTCCATGGGTCATTCATGGTCAGCCACCTTCGGTGGCCCATGAACACGATTTTTCTAGAGCCCTCTAAGAAAACACTTGTCGTTTCTTCCATGCACTTAACACATGCTTCGTATCCTTTGGCGCACTGACACGCGTTGTTCCCGTATGCGGGATAATTTTGCACCGTTGTGAACAACAGGCCTTTCAAGTGAAGAACTCTTCTTTGTCCGCGTCCCAAACCTAAGCACATTCTTCTCATAGCGTAGCTAGTTCGTCCTTCAGTAGTTGTTGGTACACGTTAAGATCCATTCCAGGTTGTTTTGGCCCTTAAATGAGAATAGATAGGTGCATGTACTTTCGCTTCATGCACAACCATGGAGGGAGGTTGTAGATCCAGAAAACAACGGGCCATGTGCTATGTCTGCTGCTCATGTTGCCGAATGAATTTATTCCGTCCGTACTCATACCAAACCTGATATTCCTTGGATCACTACCAAAATCTGGGTATTCGGCGTCGATTTCCCTCCACTAACAAGCATCAGCTGGGTGTCTCAGCACCCCGTCCTTTCTTCGCCCCTCTTCGTGCCAACGCATCAACTTTGCCTCCTTCTTGTTACCGAATAAACGCTTCAGACGGGGGAGGACTGGAAAGTACCATACAACCTTTGCAGGGGCACCACTCGTCACTTCTTCCTCGTCATCGTTTTGGTTTCTGTCCCGCTTATATCGAGATGTGTTGCACACTGGACATTTGTGCAGCTCTGTATACTCCTTGCGATAAATAATGCAGTCGTTTCGACAAGCATGGAGTCTTTCTACATCCAATCCAAGGGAGCAGACCACCTTTTTGGCTTCCTCGGTGCTTGTAGGCAACACGTTCTCCTTTGGAAAAAACCGTCGCAAGGTAAGCCAGTGTCTCATCGAAACTTACGTCCGGACAGTTGTGGGCTGCCTTGATCCTTAGAAATTCTAGCGTGACTGACAGACGTGTGTGCTCAAGATCGCAGGTGGGATACAGTGGTTTTATCGAGTGTTCCATTAGTTTCGCAAACTTTGCGACCTCTCTTTCATCCTCGGGGTCTTCGACCACCTGGTCCGCCATGTGACTGTCCCTCAACATTTCAGCCAAATTGTTCCCCGCCTCTCCCGTCAAGTCATCCCTACATTCAGAAATATGGTCTTCATCTTCTTCTGCGTCTTCGTGTATGTCCTCTTACTCTAAACATTCAGGAGTAGCTACATTTTCCGCCTCCTCACCGTGACTAGTCCACCGTGTATAACCTTTCATAAAACCTCGAGTCAACAAGCGTAGCTGCAACATGCCTCTCTCTCTGAACATTATCGTGTTCTTGCATCCACAACACGGATAACACATCTTTTTCGCACCCTTTTTCTCCCTATCTTTCTCGGCCACATCTAGAAACACATTCAAAGTATCGAGAAAACTCTGTGTTGCCCTTTCGCTGTACATCCAACTTCGATCTATCGATCCCTACAACAACAAGCTAATTTAATTATATTCCAAATTAACAAAATAAACACAAAATTTACTCTTTTATTCCATGTACTACATCGTACCAAAGAGAGCTCGCTAGCGCCGTCAAGAAGCGGACTCGAGAGCCTTCCGAATAGGGTACAGAGAGAGAGGAGGGGAGGAGGAAAGAGAAGGGAAATGGGTGGAGAGGAGGAGGGAGGGTTAAAAAAGATCAAGATTTAGATTGTATATCTAGGAGGAGGAGTGAGGGAGGAGAGGAGGGGGCAAGAGAGAGAAAAAGGGGCGGAGAGGAGGAGGGAGAGGATTGAGAGAGGGAGGGGGAAAGAGAGGGAAAAAGGGGTGGAGAGGAGGAGGGAGAGGATTGAGAGAGGGAGGGGGAAAGAGAGGGAAAAAAGGGTGGAGAGCAGGAGAGAGAGGATTGAGAGATCTAGACCTAGATTATAATAGATCTAGGGGGAGGAGGGAGGGAGGAGGAGGAGGATGGGGAGGAAAACCAGCATGGCGGCCGCGCAGTTTTGGAAGGCGCCCGCAGCTGGCTGTGTGAGGCATGTGAGCTCAATGGCCAGCTACGGGCGCCTCCCCTGTTTATATAGGTGCATAATTATCACTGACGGGCACACAAAGCTGCCCGTCAGTGATAAGTATGACTTTGAAGGCATACTTGGAGCAACTTTACGCTGACGGGCGAAGGTTAACCCGTCAGTGGAAGTAGTATCTTCACTGACGGGTGAAAGTGCATCCACTCCCATGGAGCTTGGAAGGATGGCTATCTTGCCCCAGAGTTTGGTTTTGATGGTTATTGGCAATCCTCACCTGTGTCTAATGTTTTGCAATGAGTGTGAACAGGGATTAGATGGACAGGTGAAAGCTGAAGTGAGACAACTGTTGATGATGAGCCCTAAAAAGAGCAAGGAACTGGGAAGGTCAGAAGGACCAGCTGAGCTAGGTTCCTGAGGCACAGTTGCGAGGAAGCCGAGGCTGTGCTCGAGGGCAAGCGAGATGATGGTTGCTTGATGGAGTTCAAGGGCCGTGAATGCAAACTTGATAAGTCCTGGAGGAGCTAGGAAGCTGGTGGATCAGGACCAAGGGTTCGCTGTGCGTCTACAAGGGCAGTCATCTTCGGTGAAGAAGCTTGGAACCAGTGCCAAGGGTCTAAGCGAGCTGGTCAGGGACTGTGGCGAGGTCATTGCTCTCTGGTCAGTTATAGGCTTGTAGTGAGCCGGCCAGAGTTGTGCTCAGGTGCTGCCTGAGGCAACCGAGTCCACCTGAGTTTGGCATCTGAGACTCAGGTGGGTAGCTCAGCCGTGGCTAGTAGGTTACCAGAGGTGCACGTTAGCTGAGTCTCAGATAGGTTAGGTCTGGTGGCTCTTTGTCTGACGTGGCATGAGGGTAACGGCTAGCTGCCAGGGACCCTATAAATAGGGAACCTGGGGAGGTTTTCAACCTCGAACCTTTACCTAACCTTTGCCTCTAACCCGATAGCAACCTGTTGAGAAAGATAGTGCTCTAGGTCTCCAAGTGAGTGTTGCCTGCGTGTATCCATCGTGAGAGAGAGTTTCTTAGTCCTTCAGGTGTAGCATTCGAGGTACTGGTTCCTCCAAGAGTGGGAGTGCTCTTAGAGTTGGTGAGCAAGCCAAGTCTTGTGTGGCTGCCACCAAGAGTCTGTGAGGGCGATAAGTATGACCTCGAAAGCATACCTGGAACAACTTTACGCTGATGGACGAAGTTTAACCCGTCAGTGGAAGTAGTGTCTTCACTGACAGGCGGTGTGGTCGCGCCCGTCAGTGAAGCTTTATGTCAGTGTCGATACCAAGTTTCTTTTCTCGTGCCACTTCTACTGACGGGTGTTTATTGTGCCCGTCAGTAAAAATTGGCCGCCTCGCCTTCTGCATTGCAGTTACTAACGGGCTTCAACACGCTCGTCAGTGTTTTATCTAACCAGCGACGGGCCTCCTCGTGCCCGTCAGTGATGTTCATGTAGCAGAAGTGTTTTCTGTGGTAGTGGTTGTATCTGGACCCATAAAATAACGGTATAGGTTTTCCATTTTCTCTTAATCAATCCACCGCCCTTATAATTTCACCCACCAAAATAAGTGATCCAGAGTTTTTTTTCTTTCGATTAATTAGAAAATTTGTAAGCTTTTTTTGTTTTGTGGATTAATGTGGGAACTACATAGCACTGAAAGCCAATGATAGGTGCCTTGAACCTCATGAGTGATTTTTTTTCGAGAAAAGGTACGCTGCCAATGCATTAGAGACGAAAGAGGGGGGGGGCTAAGATTGAAAAGCACAAGCAAATCACGGAGGCTCGAAGACAAGCAGCCTGAGATCAATCGCCTCTTTAGCGAGGAGAGCGACTTACATAGCAGAAAGGGATTCGTCTTGAAAGATCCTGTAGTTCGGTTCCTTCCAGATGTTCCACATGGTACAGCTCGCGATACCATTGAAGAGACGGCTCCTGTCCTTGGGCGTGGCCTTAGAGGCAGCCGGCCACCGGTCGGAGATGCTAGCTCGACCCCATGAGTGATTGTGCTTGTGTTTATGTGCTGCTCTGATCATCCATGCAACAGAGACAGGCTGAACTATCTACCTCGTGTTTGTACGCTGCTCTGATCATCCATGCAACAGAGAGGCTGAACTATCTACCTCCTGTTTGTATGCTGCTCTGATCATCCATGCAGCAGAGGCAGGCTGAACTATCTACCTCCTTGCTTCGGTTGCAAAGCTTCCGTGGGAGGCGTTGCTGACGATCCTGATGTGCTTTGGAAAGAAAGTCGCTATCTTTTTGGATGCCAAATTAATAAAGCTGGAGGAAGACGTAGACGACGTTGATGCACCTGCTGTTCACCCAACAGAAGCGGAACGAGGGCGAGAAGGGCTTCCAGTGAGGAGCTTTGGTGCCTGGGGAAGAGACTAACCGAGGGAACTCAATCCACTGCAATGGATACCGGCCACACTGACACTTCATAGCTTTCCATTTTCACCATGGACTTATTTCACACCCTAATTCTTCAACATCACTCGGTCTGGAACTCTGTTTAGTTTTGATGGTGATATGCCACCCGGGTATCACCAAGGAGGACGAATCCGGCCTCCCGGCCACGGGATGGGCCGGGCCGACTACTCGGAGTCCGACTACAACACGGGGGCACCTCACCGGCGTGGAGTACAAGACAAGGACTAGTACCTGTCCGGCTTACCCGGAATCGGTTGTAACCAAATAGGAAACATATCTGTTAACCCGATCCGGACTCTGTAACCCTACCCCGGCCGGCTATATAAGGCTCGGTAGGGGACCTCCGATCGGGATCGCTTTACATCCAGCATCATCTCTACTGTTTCATAGCTCAGGCCCCTTCGAGATCGATTCTCTAGGGCCTGCGGCACTCGGGATACAGCAATACCAGCCACAAAACACAGGACGTAGGGTATTACCTCTCCGGGAGGGCCCGAACCTGTCTAAATCTTGTCTCCCGTGTGCAGCCATCCTGATTTGCTGTGCTCACGCCGCCCCATAATTAGTATTGCCGGAATAATACTCCGACAGTTGGCGCGCCAGGTAGGGGACCGTGCGCATAGATCCATCTGCACGAGTCGGGATGGCTTTCGCCAACAACAACAACGCTTTTGTCTCGGGAAGCAGCCTGAAGTTCACCTTCATCAGCGCTGCCCCGGACCCTGGCCAACTCTTCCGATTTGGGAGGTTGGACTTCATCGCCGACAAGATCGGCCAGCTTCACCTCTGCTACTCGGCGACGTCCCGATCGGCAGAGGCTTCACCAGCTCTTCAGCATGGGACTCCCACGAAGCCCACACGCTCGGCCCCTCTCCCCAGGGAAGAGGCTTCGCCGAAATCGGATCCGTTTATTGCACACGAGTTCGCACTCGGATCCCGACTGGTCGGCGCCATCGACTCTCTCCTCCCTGTCCTCGAGTATTACTCGGACGAGGATGAAAGCTCTGGCAGCCACCATCCGTCCCGGGAAGTCTTCATGGCCAATGCCGGCTCGCTAGACGGCAATGATGGCCAAGAAGTCCCCATTGAGCAACAAACGCCGGACGAGCTCGAGGCCACCCGACTCCGACTCCTTGCTAAGGAGGAAGAGTTGATCGAGCAGCAGACTCGGCTCGCTCGCCAGCGAGACGACCAACACCGCAACGACGACATGAGGATTCGAGGACGCCAAGTCCACAACGAGCTCCGCATGCGTGAGAAGGATGGGGTTACGATTTTCCCCCTCCCGAGTCACAACATCGTTGCAGCCACCATGGCGGCACACGCCATCGAGATCCCCGAGGGCAACCCGGGATACGAAGAACTTCGACGGCTCCGCATCCTGCTAGAGCAAACCGCCCTCCAGCACGCAGAAGCCTCCGAAGATCGCCCCAGCTCCTCCGCAGGTGTCAGGAGCCGGCGCTCTACGCCTCAGAAGAGTCCATCGCGCGCGGATGGGCGACGAGCAAGTCCCGACCGACGTCAGCCGGCAGGCAACGTCCATGGGCGACTCGGCGCCGATCGAGATGCTCGTGGCACCATAGACGCCAGGACCCGTGCTCGGCGAGATGCCGAAAAGAACGCCCGGCAAGCTACACCGGTCCACAATCGGCTCGGACCTAGGAACCCCGCGGACGCAGAGAGAAGCGCTCATCACGGTTCCAGGGAAGAAAATCGTGGCAACCACCGCAATGATAGTGGCGCCACCAGCCGGGAACGCTCCCCTCCGACTTCCTCCGGCTTGGGGTACTCGGGCCCGAAAGCATTCGGCCCACGTATCCGCAGCGTCGTCTTCCCGCCACGATTCCGGGTCACCGGCATCGACAAGTACACGGGCGAGACGCGACCGGACATCTGGTTGTCCGACTACCACACAGCGTGCAGAACCAACGGTGGGAACGACTACGTCGCGATCCACTACCTGCCGCTCTTCCTGGCCGACTCAGCGCGAGCTTGGTTGACCAGCCTACCTCCGGGGTGCATCCATACGTGGAAAGACCTCGAGACCCTCTTCGTGAACAACTTCCAGGGCACCTACAATCGGCCCGGGAACGCGTGGGATCTCCACAGCTGTACACAAGGGGCGGATGAGACTCTCCGTGAGTGCATCCAACGCTTTTCTAAGAAGAAGAATTCCCTGCCCGAGATCCGGGAAGGCGACGTCATTACCGCTTTCTCCAAAGGAGTTCGGAGCACCGATCTGATCCACAAGATTGCGCGGAAGAATCCACAGACTACTCGTGAGCTTTTCGACATAGCCAACAGCTTCGCTACCGGCGAAGAGGCCGTCCGCAGTGTTACTCGGGATGACAAGGGCAGAGGCAAGGGCAAGGTGCCCGAGTCCTCCAGTCGGGATGACCAGCCCGAGTCATCTAGAAAAAAGCACCGCAAGCGCAAGGGCGGTGACCTCGTCGCTGCTGCCGAGCGCGCTCCGACGCGCCGCCCACCGCGCACCAACACAACCTTCGAGGAGATGATGAGTCAGCCGTGTCACTTCCATGGACCCAAGTCCAATCATCTGACACGCGACTGCAACCTCTTGAAGAACCTGAACAAGCCCTACGCCTCTAACAAAGGCAAGAAGGAACCCCCTCAGGACGAGGGAGACGAGTTCCCGAAAGAGACCGCTTGCTTGATGATCTTCGGCGGTCCCAATGGCTATGAGACCAAACGTCGCCAGAAAATCATTGAACGAGAGGTCAACGCAGCGGAACCGGCCGTGCCCAAGTACCTGCGATGGTCCGAGTCCGTAATCTCATTCGGACGCACGGATCACCCCGACTACATACCCCCAGCCGGGACGCTTCCCCCTGGTGGTGGACCCGATTGTCTCCGGCGTCCGCCTCACCAAGGTCCTCATGGACGGCGGAAGTGGTCTCAACATCCTCTACGTCAAGACTCTCGACGATATGAAGATCCCTCGATCCGAGATCAGGCCGACTGGTGCTCCCTTCCATGGGGTAGTACCCGGCAAGATGGCGAGTCCACTCGGGCAGGTCAGCCTGCCCGTTACATTTGGCACTCCCGACAACTTCCGGACCGAGACCCTCACCTTTGAGGTCGTCGACTTCTCGGGATCATATCATGCCATCCTAGGTCGTCCCTGCTACGCCAAGTTCATGGCTGTCCCCAGCTACGTCTACCTGAAGCTCAAGATGCCGGGCCCCCATGGGGTTATCACAGTGCAGAGCAGCTTCCAGCATGCTTACACGTGTGATCTCGAGAACTGCAACCTCGCCGCGACCCAGATCTCCGAGGCCCATACTTTCCAACCTCAAGTCAGCCGTGGTCGAGGAAGCACCGCCATCCAAGAAAGCTTCGACGTCGGCATCTTTTCAGTCGGCGCGGGACACCAAGTCGATCCGACTCGACCCCGAAGACTCCTCCAAGACGACGCAGATCGGGACTGCGCTTAGCGACAAATAGGAAAGCGCGCTCGTCAGCTTCCTTCAGGACAACCGGGACATCTTTGCTTGGACATCCTCCGACATGCCCGGGGTTCCAAGGGAGGCTGCCGAGCACTCTCTCAACGTTCGGCCGGACGCCAAGCCGGTCAAACAGCGCTTACGCCGATTCACTGAAGATAGACGTCAGGCCATAGGAGAAGAAATAGCCAAGCTCTTAGCAGCTGGTTTTATTAAAGAAGTGTATCATCCCGACTGGTTAGCGAACCCAGTTCTTGTTCGCAAAAAGAATGGAAAGTGGAGGATGTGTGTTGATTATACTAGCCTTAACAAGGCGTGTCCCAAAGATCCCTTCACTCTTCCTCGCATCGACCAAGTGGTTGATTCCACGGCCGGGTGCGAAATTCTATGCTTTCTCGATGCCTACTCGGGCTATCACCAGATCAAGATGAAGGAGGACGACGAGATCAAGACATCTTTCATCACTCCGTTCGGCGCTTTCTGCTACGTTTCCATGCCTTTCGGACTCAAGAATGCCGGCGCTACGTACCAACGGTGCATACAGCGCTGCCTTCAATCCCAGATCGGCCGGAACGTGCAAGCCTATGTCGACGATGTGGTGATCAAGTCCCAAAAGAAAGAAGACCTCCTGAGTGACTTGGGAGAGACCTTCGCCAACCTTCGAAGATTCAGCATGAAGCTTAACCCCGAGAAGTGTATTTTCGGGGTCCCTTCGGGCAAGCTACTCGGCTTCCTTGTTTCCGAGCGAGGGATCGAGGTCAACCCGGAGAAAATCGATGCCATCCTCAAGATGGCCCCACCAAAGAACCTCAAAGACGTCCAAAGGCTTACCGGGTGCATGGCAGCTCTCAGTCGATTTATCTCCCGACTCGGCGAGAAGGCCATGCCCCTATACAAACTCATGAAGAAGTCGGATACCTTCACCTGGACTCCCGAGGCCCAGGACGCCTTGGACGGCCTGAAGAAGTTCTTGGCTACCCCCCCGGTGCTGGCGTCTCCCATGCCCAATGAACCGCTGCTTCTTTACGTCGCAGCGACTACTCAGGTAGTCAGCACGGTCTTGGTCGTGGAACGTCCCGAGCCCGGTCATATTCAGAAGGTACAGCGCCCGGTTTACTTCATCAGTGAAGTACTCTCCGAGTCCAAGGCGCGGTACCCGCAGATCCAGAAGATAGCCTATGCGGTCTTCATAACATCACGGAAGCTCGTCCACTACTTCCAGGGCCACCCCATCACGGTGGTCAGCTCCTTCCCGATCTCCGACGTCATCAACAACCGCGACGCCACAGGTCGAATCGCAAAGTGGGCCATGGAGCTTATGGCGTTCAGCATCGTCTACGCTCCCCGCACGGCTATCAAGTCCCAGGCTCTCGCCGACTTCCTGGCCGAGTGGACAGAAATTCAGTCCCCGCCCTCTGTGGTCGACCTCGAGCACTGGGTACTCTACTTTGACGGCTCTCTGATGCTTCAGGGCGCGGGGGCTGGCGTTGTGCTCATCTCTCCTAAGGGTGAGCGCTTCAAATACGTACTGCAGATCCACTTCCCGGCATCCAATAACGTCGCCGAGTATGAGGCTCTGCTCCACGGTCTTCGTCTTGCGGCTTCACTCGGAATTCGCCGCCTCCTCGCGCGCGGCGACTCGGAATTAGTAGTCCGGCAGGTCATGAAGGACTGGTCGTGCCGAGACCCTTCCATGGAAGCCTACTGCCAAGAAGTTCGCAAGCTTGAAGCCAAGTTCGACGGTCTGGAGATTACCCATGTTCTGCGCCGAGACAACGAGGATGCCGACGCACTCGCCAAACTGGGATCCAGTCGGGACGTCGTCCCGACGGGAGTTTTCCTCCAGGAGTTTTCCTCCAGGAGCCGGGTAACCCTTCGCCGTGCCGGATCTCAGCTGGAACCCGGCGCCCCCGACTACGGCCGGGTGATCCCTGCTCGGCTGCGGCTTCACCATGAACAGGTGCTTCCACAGCGCGAAGTGTGGACGAATGCCGAGGAAGCATTCGCAGAGCGTGATGAAGCTGGAGACGTGCAGAATGCTGTTGGGGTTGAGGTTGTGCAGCTCCAGCCCGTAGTAGTAGAGGAGCCCGCGCAGGAATGGGTGGACTGGCACCGAGAGCCCCCGCTCGAAGAACAGGCTGTGGACCACCAGCTCGCCGGTGTTTGGGGTAGGAATGTCCTCTCCCAGGGCGGCGCGCCACTCGACTAGTTCTTTGGGCGGCAGTACCCCCATCCGGACGAGGGTCTCCAGTCTCGCCTCCGTCGTCGTCGATTTCTGCCAGGAGGCCATCGGTTCGGCGGATGCTCCTTCTCCTTCTTCTCCGGACAGCAGCTTCCAGACCAGGGCGTCCTCCTCGGCTTCGTTAGGATCGGCTTCCCAGTCCGGGGCTTGCATCCGACGGAGCTGGGACGGGGATTAGGGTTTTGGAGCGCGCGGAGCGATTGGGGGCGAGGGGAAGACGAAGCGGCAAGTGCAGGGTGAGTGCGGAAGTGTTTGAGAGCGTGGGTCCCTCCCGCAGCCTCTGCCGAATATAAAGGGGAGCGACCGGGCGGTTCGGATTCCCCACGACCGCACGTTCCGGATTCACCGCGGCCACGTCCGCGCCGTTTCGGATTCCGCCGCGCGTTTCGGGCAGGCCACGTTGCGGGTATCCCGCACCCACGACTTGATGGCGCCACGATTCGTGCGGCTTAATAAAGGAGATCCGACGGTTAGCCCTCCAGGCTATTCAACCCATCGGAATGCGTCTCCGCTACATGGTGGCTAAAGCGTATTCTCCGAGAGTCACTAGCTGGCTGCCGGGTAGGACTCGGCGCCGGGCGCTTTGGCTACAGAGGGTATCAGAGGCTGGCCTCCAGCGAGGAACGCAGTCGGCTGATCACACCCGAGTGAGGGACAGAAATGGCGTGCCTTCCGAGGGCCTCGAGTCGGATGCTGAGCAACTCGGAGCTGCCGGATTCTTCACCCAGGCTCATCGGGCGCTCCGGCCTCGAAGCCTTGGTATCTGGGGTCCCCAGATTCAGTGGAATGACCCGGCATAAGACTTCGAAACTCAGGAACCTATGCGCCGTGACTGTTTTCTCTGGTTCGGACTTGGAGTTTCAGAGGCATTCCTTCAGGGGACACAAGCCGGCCTTGACCTGCTCGGGAAGGCCGGGTGCTACTCGGGAACTCAGTCGGGATTGATGGCAAGCCCCACGCTGGGTTATCAGCCGGTCCCTGTCCCCAGGGATGGACCGGATGCCACCAGAGATTACCCGTTAATAGCTCACCTGCCTTTAACGTTCCTGCCTTACGGGTGAATGTTACTTGGCTTTAATTGTCTTTTCCACAGGAGTCCAGTCAGCCCTTCGCGGTCTCCCAGCAAGCCAAGGCCAGTCGGAAAACCTAATCGGGGAAGAGGCAGGTAGCGGCAAGACCACGAAGGACTCGGGGGCTACTGATGGTGATATGCCACCCGGGTATCACCAAGGAGGACGAATCCGGCCTCCCGGCCACGGGATGGGCCGGGCCGACTACTCGGAGTCCGACTACAACACGGGGGCACCTCACCGACGTGGAGTACAAGACAAGGACTAGTACCTGTCCGGCTTACCCGGAATCGGTTGTAACCAAATAGGAAACATATCTGTTAACCCGATCCGGACTCTGTAACCCTACCCCGGCCGGCTATATAAGGCTCGGTAGGGGACCTCCGATCGGCATCGCTTTACATCCAGCATCATCTCCACTGTTTCATAGCTCAGGCCCCTTCGAGATCGATTCTCTAGGGCCTGCGGCACTCGGGATACAGCAATACCAGCCACCAAACACAGGACGTAGGGTATTACCTCTCCGGGAGGGCCCGAACCTGTCTAAATCTTGTCTCCCGTGTGCAGCCATCCTGATTTGCTGTGCTCACGCCGCCCCATAATTAGTATTGCCGGAATAATACTCCGACAAGTTTCATCCAAGCTGGCTAAATCTGGACACCACTATTCAAAATCAAAATCTTGGATAAATTAGGAAACTTCTAACTTAGCTTCTGGCTAGGTCTGAACACTTCAATATTTAAAATCTTTGGTAGATTCAGAAACTTTTACTTATCTTTAGTTAGACTAGTACACCAAGCCTAAGTAATAGTGCAATGTGAGGACCCAAGTAGCAAGCTATCGTGGCGGATCTTTACCCACAAAAAGTAAAATTAATGTCATTGTAAGGACGTATATCACATACTTCTTCCGTCCACAAATGTAAGGCGTGCACGAAATTTAAGGTCAAACTTTGACTAACAATTAAGCTAATAATATTAAATTATATAATATAAAAGTGATATCATTTCAAAATACGTTTGAATATGAATCTAATGGTACCACTATTATGTCATATAAGTCAATAGTATTGGTTTAATTGTTAGTCAAAGTTAGATCTTAAATTCTGTACACGTCTTACATTTACAGACGGAGGGAGTATCAGCTACTAAACTGATGGCATGAGTTGCAACACGTCCATGCCCCGCCTTTCATACTCGCCTCAACCGACTCTGCTAATCTCGCCTGGCGATGTGGTGCTAATGTGCTACTATCGCTAAGCGTTCGGCGATACGAGAGTTTGCACGCGGAACCAACCCGTGATTTTAGGCTTAATGCGACCAGACTAACACTCAAGACACAACTCGCCGCAAGGCTGAATTCTGTTGTGGCTCAGAGCCCAGCTCGTTTGTACGGACTAAGTTAGCTAGAAAATTCATTCCTTTCTTCTTCTCCTTTTCTGAAGGCGATTCGGTGTTTGCAGATGGGACTTTGCAATGAGAGACATGGGAATTAGACTTCGGGCCTCGTTGAGTCAAATAAACTTCAAAAGATTTTTGAAAGATTATAATCTTTAGCAATATTTTCTACGGGGTTATTTGATTTGTAGAATTATAATCTACATGTTTTTTTAATAACACATTTGACACAATAAATTTTATTTATAGAAAAGTTGTAAAACTTTTACTATCAACTTTCAACCAATCTTGACTTCCGAAAAAAAATCTGGGTGTTCTTTCAAAATTGGAGAACAAACTTTTACGGAATCTAACTTAAAAATTATGGGTGAACTTCAACAATTTGAGCACAAACTTCCACCAAATCTTTGCATGGAGCTCTCAATCAAAATTTGAGTGTTTCGCTACACGAATTTCACAAATTTGAATCACTTGTTTCGACCATCAAAAACACCAAACTTCTATTATAAACAAAAAACAAAACCCTATCTCCACACTTACCTCCTCCTCGGTAGCAACCGGCTACGGCGAAGGCTCTAGTGGCACTCTAACTCCACCGTGTCAACAACACTTGGTGGTGGTGACGACGAGATTAGTGGTGTCGACGTCAGAGAAGAAGGGGAAGGGCAAGAAAAAGGGGAGGAGAGGCCACATCTATAAAAAAAGTGGCACCTGTGGCATTAGCACATGTATGAAAGTGCGACACGTCGGCTCAATCCTTGGCAGCACTTGATGCTACATCGAGAAGAAAAAGGAGACATGATCAAGACTCAGAATAAAACAGAGAAAGGAAAAAGAGAATGCTGAGGGGATAAGGCATGAGGGGCATGCAGTGGTGGTTCCATTGGCGGGTCGTCCATAAACTATCTTTTCACAAACTCAAACAAAAAAACTTATGGAGTCAAATCTGTCCAACATTTGGTGGGCCTAGCAAGGGCCAGGCCTGCTAATAGGCTGGGCTTAAAAGGGCTAAAGAATAGGCTTCAACATGATGGATCCAAATGGGCTGGGACAGAAACGCTTATGAGGTGGGTTGGTTTGCAAGTTCTGGGCCCTAAACGGATTGAACCCACGGAAACCATCCCCCTTCTTCTACGCTGTCCCCAAATCATCCCGCCTCCCCCCTTCAAACTTCAATCCCGGAACGGTGGTCGCCGCCTCCACCGCAGCTGCCTAATCCGGATACCGCCGGCGCGGTGGGAGGGCTCCCTCTTCTCCCTAGATCTGGACTCGGACCGCCAGGGCTCCCGCCGCAGCTGCATTCTCCCCGTTTTAGACCTAGGACCCGCCCGCCCTCTCCTGGACGCCGACGCCGACGCCGACGCCTCCCACTCTCTCGTCTCCCGGCGAACCTCTCCAGCGAGGGCGTCCTGCCTTCTCCGGAGACCTGGCTGCCACCCCACCCTCCCTCGCTGCCAGATCAACGGCCGCCCCGTCTTTCTTTCTCGTCTTCCCGGGCCTCGGCAGATCGACGCGCGCGGCGACCCTCCCGGCCCACCCTACCGGTGGTCCTCCCGAGCCTGGTGAGTTCTTTGTCCTCCCCTTCCTCTAGATGCTCTCCTTCCTTGCATGCCATCGCCGTTTCTTGTTCTAAAGAAAAGGAATTTGGGTTTTCTTTTCCAAGAACTGGTCTTGCCCCCATTCCTTTCCAAGAACTCACGAGTCTGACAATGTAGGTACATTGATCTGTGTATTTGGTTCATAATATTTCCAATAATTCTGTCCTAGGGTTTAAGTTGGGTCGTCTGAAAAATCTAGGTTTTCGTTTTAAAGAACTGGTCTTACCCCATCCTCTAGATGTACAATCTTTCTCAGCTTTGCCTACTTCAACGTTGCGTGGATAAACTGCATTGTGGCTGTACCCTTTCTGCATTCTTTCTTCAATCATTTGAAGTATGCCCTGTCAACATGATTTAGATGTTCTGATTGCCCAGTGTATTGCAAATTTGTTGTTCCACCTGATCTATCATAATCAATGTGGCATTGCATTTATTCCGTATGGTCCATGTTCTTTCAAGAAATGCTGTAGTGGAAATAAAATTCCAGGGAAGTTAAGCTGGATGTGAATTAGTAAAGAACATCAGAATTCTGTTGTAAAATAAAAAGGAACATCAGAATTCTAGAAAGAACAACCTTTTTCCACAAAAGAAAATGGAACAACATCACCTGTGTTTATAGTTCGAGTTGTGCATTCGTGCAATTTTAGTTTCATGATTATCGGGATTCTTGTTTTCTCGAAAAAATTCAAAGTTGCGATGTCAATAATTGATTTGTTGACATGTTGTAGCAGAGTATAATTTATCGGTTGCTCATATGATTTGCATGACCTGCGCTAATTTATTGTTTACACATGCCCTCAAGAGACTGGGTAAACTTTTATCTTCACTTGTTTATTTAACAATGTTGCATGGTGCTTAATGCACGGTGTAATCTCATTCACTTTTCAGTTTCGCAATACTATTTTGTTGCTTTCTTGATTGCTCAGTGCATGATCCATGGCCATTTTTTTTAATCTTAACCCACTAAGGCTTACATGGCGGCAAGAAAGGATAATCCTGTCCTCATTGCTTGCCAAGCACCCAGTGGTCGAGTTACACGAGCTCAAGCTGCTACAAATCGAGGAAGGTTTGGGGTGGCTCACCCCGTACTGGTATCTGTGAAAACTGAACGAAAACCGACGGTGAAAGGAAAGACGAAAAGGGGAGCTTTTGATGAGAACACTAGTGCAAGTGCTGTACCTTCAGCACCTCTGCCTAAAAGGCGCACAGTGCTCAAGGACGTGACCAACATAAGCTGTGTAAACTCATATAAAAAGTGCACTGCTGTGACTAAGCTGCAGGTAACAAGATGTTCGACATATTGTTATACTATCCTATAATGAATTTTCGACCTCTACTCAAACATTGACAAGGTAATTTGTTTGTTCCAGTCGAGGCCCTCGCAGAAGATTGGACGGATTCTGAGCAAAAACAAGCAGTGTACGAAGAAGGTTCCTAAGCCACCACTTCGGTCTGTTAGTGGAACTTCATTTGTGAATGATTCTAACAGTGTTGAAGAAATCCAAAAGGCAGAGCTTTTGGCACCGAAAGAGGAGCTCACTGTTTTGCTTGAAAACAAAGGGTCACCGTCACTACAGAATATTGAGCGAAACCGGGACAGTGGTCTTCATGAGGCACCCTTTAAGGGATTTAACGCCAGGCATAAATCCGAAACTGCTGACTCAAAGACTGGTTAGTTAAGTTGCATGTTTCTTTTCCAGCTTTAGTATCTGGGCTTAAGATTTGTTAGAAGTCACAGCCACAACCTAGTTGCTGGCTGGCTTTGTTTATCTTCTGAATATGCTCTTCATGGTCTTCATGCGGTCATGAAACTTACAAACATGACTGTAAATATTTCTTAAACTGCTAATTTCTGAGATACTTGTAGATAATCTTCAGGTTGTTCTGTTTGGTGGGACATAGCAGCTAAGGGTTCTGTATTTTGTTCCAGGGGACTCTGCTGGTTTAAACATTGTAGATATTGACAAAGATAATGGCAATCCTCAAATTTGTGTTTCCTACGCTGCAGAGATATACACGAATCAAATGGCCTCAGAGGTATGTTGATGTTCTTTGGTCAAAAAGAAGAGCTCATTTCTACTGCTTAGACAGACTCCTATGTCCCTCTTCTTTCACATGTCTTATTATGCTCGGAAGAAATTCACTTTTGTATGCTTGTATCTCATCTTTGTGCTATGTTGTTAGCATGCTATTCAGGCTCTATCTTATGCTTATGTCACTCCCCAGCTTATAAGAAGACCTAGATCAAATTACTTGGAGACTTTGCAACGGGACATCACAAAGGGCATGCGAGGAATTCTCATTGATTGGCTTGTTGAGGTTTGTATGGATTGCTTATTTGCTTCTGATGAAGTGTATAAATAATAGTTACACTATGCTTTTTACAATATCAGATCATTCTTCCTTGGCATCCCATTGTACAACTTCACATAGAAACTGATGAATATAACTTGCAAATATGAAGTATTTAGTTACGTGTGAATGTATTTTTAATGGATGATTGGTGTTTTGTCCATTCATTTCGGACAGGAATAGAGTTTAAAAGTTTCAACACTCATCCCAGCTGGACTCACCGACAGTTACATACTGCATCTAGACAATAGCTTGCATGAGCTGACATTCTTTCCATTCCTGTCCACGTGGTTTTCTTCATTTTCCCTTTCAAATACCATAGTTACTTGATGTCAGTGAAGGGAGATACTTGATGTCAGTGAAGGGAGAGCTTTATACGAGATGATTGAATCAGTGATGATTATCCACTCATCCATTGTTCTTTCAACACTTAACTTGCTGAGAGCCTGAGATACTAAAGATGTCAAAGTACGATCACCATGGCCTTCAGCACCAGAAACAGACTATACATTTACATACATATGAGGCATATGTGTTTTCTTTGGTCTCAAGATCAAGATCCTTTATACACCTTAATCTTTACTGTTCATGACTTCTCAGCTTATGAGGTTCTATATACTGTCTTCTTTGCAGGTTTCTGAAGAATATAAGCTTGTGCCAGACACACTCTACATCACTGTATATCTTATTGACCAATTTCTTTCTCGGAAATATATTGAAAGACAGAAACTACAACTTCTTGGAATAACCAGCATGTTGATTGCCTCGTAAGTTTGTCTTTGAATGATCTTAATATTTAATATTGACAAGCTTTGAAATAGATAGGAAGATGTATCATGGAAATGTCTGCTTAGTTTTTGAAGCAGGTTAATTGCATCAGTTATGCTCATTGTTTCTGCTGCCATGGGTGCCAGTGATATCTGAGTCATTGGAAAATTGTTAAGTCCAACTTCTTTTTGCAGGAAATATGAAGAGATCTGTGCTCCTCGTGTTGAAGAATTTTGTTTCATAACTGACAATACATATACAAAGGCTGAGGTACTTGTTTCTTGTGAAGTTTGAAGCATTGCTGATTACAAATATGCAAAGAGCCATTATTGAACTGCCATAACTGACATCCTCCTGATTCAATAGGTGCTGAAAATGGAGTGCCAAGTACTTAATGAGCTGGGATTTCATGTATCTGTTCCAACAACAAAAACATTTCTCAGGTTACTTGGTGACCAGACATAGTATTTCTTTACCGATGCAAGTTGCTGTTCCGTCACTAACATGTCTTTCATGTACTTTTTCAATTTGACCAGGAGATTCCTTAGAGCAGCACAGGCTTCTCATAAAGTAAGATTGGCACCCAATCATATCAGCAACAATTTTCATTCAATTTATATGCGTTGTCCTCAACACTAAGTTCTCAAACTATATGTGCAGGCTCCTTCTGTAACTTTGGGTTATCTGGCCAATTATCTTGCGGAGTTAACTTTGACAGATTACAGCTTCCTGAAATTCCTCCCTTCAGTGGTGGCAGCATCTGCAGTCTTTCTTGCAAGATGGACACTCGACCAATCTGACCTTCCATGGGTTCGTATGAAAACATTGGATGCAGACTCTGTACAACATCTGAAAGCTGGTTCTGATCTCTAATCCATGGTTTTTCTTGTACAGAACTGTACTCTTGAGCATTACACCTCTTACAAAAGCTCTGATATTCAATTATGCGTCTGCGCTCTACGGGAACTGCAGCAAAACACCAGTGCTTGCACCCTCAATGCTATACGTGAAAAGTACAGGCATCAAAAGGTATGCAATCACCAATTGCTGATTGAGTTTCTTAACACACTGCTTAAGTGAAACCCATTCAGTCTTACTAAGCTAGGACAGAAGTACAGAATGTTACATCAATCTTTTTTCTTCTTGGTGTATGTCATATATTTTTATAATTTTTTGACAGTCTAATTGTATTTCTCATTGCAGTTTGAGTGCGTAGCTAACCTGACGTCGCCGCAGCTGGCGCAATCGCTCTTCAGTCAACAAGCCAATGACATCAATCCCCTGTTGATCAACAACCCTTAGCAGCATCTATCTCCTGACAATTGCGTCGTCGACAATTCGAAGATCTTGCACCATCCCTTTCCCTTCTTTCCCCCTGATCTGATCGTGTTGTGTTGTCCCGAGCTGTTGTTGTTTTTCCGACCTTTTTCGAGTCGTGCAGAAGTGATGGCTCGCATAAATATTGCTCTTACATGAAGTTGGTGTGTAGGCTGCTGATGCCTTGAGTTGATAATAGTATGATGATGGTCCTATCTGTATAACAACCGAGTGCTGCTTGATTTAATGTAGATTCCATTGTTGCCTTCGAGCAATTTTTTCCAGTGTAATTGAATTCTCTTAAAATTAGAAGAGCACCTGAAGCCAGGATGATGTAACCGTTTACAGGCACATATTACTTCGGTGTGATTATTCTGGACTTTCCTTTTCTGAAACAAGGCAGGAGAAGAGCCAATTTTATCGAAAGCTATTTAGTCTTAAGTTGGAAACTTTATGCAGCACGTTTTTCAGTCGAGGAAAATGAAGACTTTCTTTACTAGAAAACTGATAGTATGTATTATTTTATTTTTCAATGGGATCCCCCGACATTAACATATACATCTCCCTTCTTTGTTTCTCCTCCCATCTCTCACCTCAAACCTGAAAAGACAGAGAGAGCATGAGAGGGAAATGTTTCTTTTTTCCTTTTGAAAATCATATGCAGGGAACAGGACCTGACAGTGGCAGTTTTGTCCATTCAATAAAACATAAAAAATGACGGTCAAATAACCCAACGGTGTCAGTCAACTGACACAAAGTGAGGGCAATTGGAGAAAGGAAGAGACGAAAACAGAGTGGCGAGCGCGCTTTACGACAGCATAAACAAGCGTATGGTGCTATTAGATTAAAAATAAAAAATAAAAAGTGAATAGTACTACGAGTGTTCATTTTTCTTCGCCTAGCCATATCTGGCTGATCATCGAGTGTAACTATAACGTAGTTTCATTTTGGGAGCTCTGGTAAAAACTGTTAGAAATAGTTCTAGAGTAATGCTCAGACGGACGACCTCTTGTGCTGGACCAAATGTCAGAGCAGCACGACGGTCAAGTTGACGACCTCTCGACGATGGCACCTCACCCGAATTGCCGTGCCATATGCTTGGGCTGAGCGGCCGAGCCTCTCGCCGAGAGTGCTATCAGGGTACACATCTTTTAAAAAAGTGATATTACGCAAGAGTGCTATCAGATTTTTTTTTCTCTTTTTGCCTTTTTCATTTCTTTTACCAGTCTTATTCTCGGTTTCGTTTTTTCATTTTATTTTTATATCTTTTTTCCTTCGGTTGTTTCTATTAAATTTTATAATTTTTTTCTAATTTTTCCAACTTTTTCAGTTATTTCTCCTTTTATTTTTTTACACTGTTTTTGCGTGTTATTTTTAGTGTTTTTCAGGGGAAAGAAAATATGTACATGAGACAGCTATCGAAAATATGCAATAGATAATTATTAATAAATATGTTAACAAGTGCAATCTCAAATAATAAATTTATTGTACCCCATTTGGTTACGGAGCACGACAGAAGCATATGGGGAGCTGTTACGCGTGGTACACATAGCATAGAGCGTACGTCACCCATAGTCGTATGGTCAGGTTCTGTCACGTGAAGAAGAATTAAGGTATGGACGATTATGCCGTGGCCTTGTATCCCAGCCGGAACCCATTAGATGGGTGGCATAGGAAACATCTCCCGAAGAGAGAAACGAGAGAGAAAAAGAGAGATTATCTTAGACTTCTTAAAATAATGTTTTCATGAGGTTAGAGGAAATGTTTAATTTCAAAAATGTGTAGGAAAGATGGGATACCTATAGCAATTTAGAAGTCATTTCTTTGTTCCAAATAGATCCATTGGAATTCTTTTTCATAGAAATGACATCCTGCAAAACGCCACCACTTTGCATTTATTCCAAATGGGGTCTCATTGTAGCTAAGACTGATCGGCTACCCAGAAAAATACTTCCAGAGACAACTTAAAGACACATTAAAACAAATGCTATACGTAATCGAAGAACATTATTTCAGCAGTAGCCAACTTGAAGCTAAAAGACTGATCAATGCTGATATCTTCCTAATAGTTATATCAATTACTGGTGAAACAATAATACTCCTGAGAACTGAAGTGTGGAAAACATCACAAGTAAGAAGCCCAGGATTCTGTCAAAACTGTTATAGAATGAATTGGAGACAAGAATTAAGACAGAGATTCAATGCTGTAAAAGATACTTCTTCTTTGATTCTTGAATGAAGTTACATATATATATATATACAATCACAAGGGACGGCAGTTGCTTGCTTGAATCGTCATTAGCAACCGTTAATGTCGGTTCTAATTGATCACTGATCGTCGCCTCTCTTCCAGGGATGCGTCGGTTCGCAACACTCCCCCTTGATCAATTATTGTATATAGAAAGCATCTGGAAAAACTCCTCTAAAACCCTGTGGAAAAAATATAAGGAGAAATATAATGATTGTATGCCATGAAAAACTCCTTTTAAAACCCAATGGGAAAATAAGGAGAAAATGGTATGGCATATATGAATTCTTATTGTTGGATAATATGTCATGGAAAACTCCTTTAAAACCCAATGGGAAAAATATGGAGAAAACGATATGACATATAATGCTTGTATTAATATTGCCTCATTAAAAACCTTTTAAGAGAAACCTTTTTAGAAAAAACTCATAAAGGAAAAGAGTACAATATATATGATCTGATGATCAATATTAGGTTATATTTTAAGAGTTTACTCCCCCTGAACCTTGCAAATCTCGAATTCGTTTCATATCAATCTCATGAACATACTTTTGGAATAAAGATGTTGGTAGGGACTTTGTAAATAAATCTGCGAGATTTTCACAAGACTTAGTTTGCAAGATTTCTATTTTCCCACTTTTCTGTAACTCATGGGGATAAAATAATTTAGGAGCAATGTGCTTTGTAATATTGCTCTTTATATAACCTGATTGCATTTGTGTAATACAAGCAAAATTATCTTCATAGATAATTGTTGGTGATTCTAAAGAACCAATTCCACATGACTGTTGTATGTGGTTAATCATTCTACGAAGCCAAACACATTCATGTGATGCTTCATATAATGCAATTATTTCAGAACGATTAGTGGATGTAGCCACTAAAGTCTGTTTTGAGGACTTACAAGAAATGACTGTTCCACCATGTAGAAATACAAATCCAGTTGCAATCTGGCGTTATGGGGATCAGATAAATAGCCAACATCAGCATATCCTACTATGGTCATATCTTGATTTTTCTGATAGAATAAATCAAGATCTTTTGTGCCTTGGAGATATCTGAGGATATTCCTTACACCTACCATATGCCTTTTAGTAGAGGATGTACTATGTCTAGCTAATAGATTAACTGTAAATGAAATATCAGGCCTGGTGCAGTTTGCTAGATACATAAGTGCTCCGATGACACTAAGATAAGGAACTTTAGGTCCTAGTATTTCTTCGTCATCGGCCCTAGGTCTAAATGGATCTTTATCTCTATCAAGAGATCGAACGACCATAGGAGTCTTGGATGGATATGATTTATCCATATTGAATTTCTCCAAGATTTTCTGGATATAAGTAGACTGATGTATAAGGATTCCCGAGAGAAAATGCTCAAGTTGTAGACCTAAGCAGAATTTGGTTTTACCCAAATCTTTCATCTCAAATTCCATCTTTAGATGATTACTTGCCTCTTGTATGTCTTGTATAGTTCCAATGATATTGAGATCATCGACGTACACTGAGACGATACAAAATCCCTTTGAGGATTTCTTTATGAATACACAAGGGCAATCATCATTGTTTGAGTAACCCTTCTGAAGAAGGAATTCACTTAATCGGTTATACCACATTTTTCCCGATTGTTTTAAGCCCTAGAGTGACTTTTGTAATTTTACACAACACATGTTACGATTTGCATTTGGATTCGGGATTTTAAGTCCATTAGGGACTTTCATGTAAATGTCCGAATCGAGTGATCCATATAAGTATGATGTCACTACGTCCATCAACTGCATGGATAATTTCATTTGTACTGCCAAAGATATTAAATACCGGAACGTTATTCCACTCATAACAGGAGAGTAGGTTTCATCATAATTGATGCCGGGTCTCTGCGTGAACCCTTGTGCTACAAGTCTCGCTTTGTATCTCACCACCTCATTGTTTTCATTTCTTTTCTGAATGAAAACCCATTTTGCTCCCACAGGGAAGACATTTTGAGGAGTTGGTATTACTGAAGTACATACCTCTCTTTTCTTGAGCGAGCGCAATTCTACCTTTATTACCTCTTTCCATTTGGACCAGTTTGAGCGCTTGAGCACTCTGCCGTGGACTTAGGTTCTAGATCCAATTGAAGGTTCTTAGCAATCTTTGAGGAGAAATAAATATCGACAACTGTAGTCTTTCTGTTAAAAGATTCTCCTGAATCAATATAGTTTATGGAAATTTCATTATTATCTTCTAACTCATTGTGATTTCCCTCAACATTTGAGTTAGGTTGTTCCGATGTCCTAGCACTTGAATTTATGTGCACATTTTTGCTGGGTTGTGGATGTTGAGCATCTGACAAATGTTTCTTCTTTTGAGATTGATTTGTATTTACTGTTTGAGGATTTAGAGTCCTCTGTTTCCGCGGATGCTTTTGAGAAGCTGGATCCTTTGGACAAAAGTTCGCCCCCATTTTGCTCTCATTAGGGAGTTGAGTGGTTTTATTAGGTACCTCCACTCTTTCTGGCACATTAACCGCCGGAATATGTGATTTTGTTACACCTTTATGGTCAGTAAATGCATCTGGCAGGTTATTTGCAATGTATTGTAAATTTATTATTCTCTGAACTACAGATTTAGATTCTTTAGTACGTGGGTCTAAAGATTGAATGCCTGTGACATTCCAATCTATTTCTCGGCATTCTTTGTGGTACTTGTCTTTATCTCCCCTTAATGCTGGGAAATGATCTTCGTCGAAGATGCAATCAGCGTACCGGGCTATAAATAAGTCCCCTGTTAGGGGCTCAAAATATTTAGTTATCGACAGAGAATTATACCCCACATAGATCCCCAATTTTCTGCGAGGGCCTATTTGTGTACGCTGCGGTGGTGATATTGGCACGTATACAGCGCAACCAAATTGACGTACATGGGAAATACTTGGTTGATTTCCACGTACTAACTGCAACGGGGAAGCCGTATGGTATGCAGTTGGACGAATTTGAATTAATTCTGCGGCGTGTAAAACCGCATGATCCCAACAAGATGTTGGTAGATTTGAATTCTGTAAAAGTGGTCGAGCGATTATTTTGACTTTTTTAATAACAGATTTAGCCAAACCATTTTGGGTATGTACATAAGGTATAGAGCGCTCTAAATTTATGCCTAATGTTAGGCAATAATCGTTAAATGCTCACGAAGTGAATTCTGCGGCATTATCCATTCGAATGGTTTTTATCCTGTGTTTAGGATAATTTGCTCTTAATTTGATAATTTCAGCGATTATTTTAGCAAATGCATGATTCCTTGTGGATAATAAACACGCATGCGACCATCTTGTAGATGCGTCGATTAGAACCATGAAATATCTGAATGGTCTAGATAATGGCTGAATTGGATCACATATATCTCCTTGAATGCATTCAAAAAAATTAAGTGGTTCATTTCTTATCTTAAGATGAGAGGGTCTTAAGATTAATTTCCCCGTAGCACATGCGGTGCATACAAAATCTAAAGATTTAGAAAATTTTACAAGTTTTAAGTCATGACCAACAGAATTTTCAATAATTTTTCTCATAATCCTATGCCAGGATGACCAAGGTGATCATGCCAAACCTTGAATTTGTCAAGATTTTAAAAAATTATTTTATACGTAACATGTTGAATTGGTCTAATGTATGTGTAGTACAATCCAGTTTTTAAAGAAGAGATTTTCTCAAGTATTTGTTTTTCATATCCGTCATTATTAGTGATGAGGAGACTTTCGTCATTGCTCTCAACACAAGTTTCGATGTGGAAACCATTCTTACGGATATCTTTAAAACTTAGTAGGGTACGAGTTGAATCGGGATACAAGAGTTGAATTGTTATTTTCGTACCCATAGGGAGAATAATTGTGGCTTGACCAGAATCTATGATTATGGCATCACATCCAGTGATAGTCATAATATTTCCTTTACTCTTTTTTAGAGTTTGAAAATATTTCATTTCCCTTAAAATTGTGTTAGTGGTGCAACTATCCACTAAACATATTTTCTCCTCCATTGGATTGTCTTGAAAATTCTATATAAAGTAAAGAAAATTCATTATGAACTTCATTTATATAGAACACATACATTATATATTAACTTATTATGTCTGAGGTATATAATAATACAAATACAATAGTGGACAATATAGTACGTCTTTTACAACTTAGTGCGTACAATATAGGCTAATGACATAATTTATAGATAAATTAGAAATTAATTGAGATCTCCATACATGTCTTGAGAATTGAATTCTACAAGCATGTCGTCAATATCCATGGGGTCATCATCTTTCTTGGCTTGTTCTTGGTTCTCCTTCTAAGGAAGAGTCTGAGAACATCCTGCCTCCAGAGTGATGTCTGGTTATTCGTTGAAGTGAGCTTCAAATTTTGCCCCTTGGACTTGTTTGCCTTTGTTTTTGGATTGGAGATATAACTCGACCAGGTGCTTTGGCGTTCGGCATTTGTTTGTATGAAGATTTATACATCCACATCTTTGACAAACTTGAGAGTTATCTTTGAAGTCATTTTTCTTAAAATGACTTTTGCCCTTATCAAACTTGTTGAATTTTTGCTTGTTGCTTTGTTTCCACTTTCCTTTGAACTCTTTTCGGTTCCTCTTGCGACCATTGAATTTGTTCTAAGTATTGGCATGAACTTCAGGTATTGCCATAGCGCCCGTTGGGCGACTTTGATGATTCTTTATAAGAAGCTCATCATGCTTCTCAGCTTGAAGAAGCGTGTAAATTAACTCAGAATGTTTGGTGTATTTTTGTTGGCGATATTGCTGTTGCAATATACGCATAGAGCGGTGGAAAGTACACAAGGTCTTTTCAATTAGATCGGCGTCTGAAACAGCCTTGTTGCAGAATGTCAACTTAGCGTTGATCTTATGAATAGTGGAGTTGTAAGCCGCCATAGATTTAAAATCTTGAAAACAAATGTTGGACCATTCGCGTTGTGCTTCGAGTAGCATGACCGCTCTTTGTTGGTCATAACGCTCCTTGAGGGAGGTCCATAGGGCTAGTGGATCTTCCTCCATGAGATACTCAATTTTGAGATCGGGATGGAGATGATGCCGTATGAAATGCAAAGCTGCATATTTTGTTCTTTCTGGTAGAGTCTCCTCTCCTTCTTGAGGAGGATTTATGCTAGCACCTAGACCACGACCTAATAGATTTATTTTAAGGTCCATGGCCCATGTTAGGTAGTTGCTCCCATCTAGGGCAAGTTCGGCAAAGTCCTTTTTGAATATGTCTGCCATTATCCTGCATGAATGATCATGCTCATATTAATTTACTTGAGAGTAAATTAAATGAATTTTAATGATGCAAAAAGTTACGCAAAAATTTCGGTCAAGATGATTCTTTAGCGACCCAAGTGTAGATCTTCATTATAGTATAGGCGATAAAATCGTCGCTAATATTTTGGGCTTCATTTCTGAGGAAATGGGTGATACTACAATCACCGCAAAAAATATAGACTCTATACTTTTTGAATTTTGGTTATGCACTATGAAGGTAGTCACCACGAAGCGGTGTAGACCTCGCAATAATGGGCGAAATAAATCGCTGCTATTATCATGGACTTCGTTGCAAAGAACGGGCGATGCTACAATCGCAGCCATTGATATAGACTCCATTAGACGCCATTACCTTATGCATTTGCCAAAACTTTAGAAGATAATCACTTAAATACGCGCAAATTTGCATAATTTTTTACAAATTTTTAAAGCAAAATGATGCTTAAAGAAATAATATAAGCGGAATTGATAATATTTGCAATAATAAAAGAAAGAAATTGCAAATAAACAAAATTGCATAATATAAACTATTATATATTATAGTATTATGGAGGTAATACATAATACTTGCATGATTACATATCGATATATGCAATATACGAAGACCTGAGGGTCTAAAATGCAAGATTACATAAAGCCTGAGGGCTAACATGTAATTTTAGTTAGAATCTACGGGCTAAAGTGCAATTAACAATAAACCTGAGGGTTAAACTGCATAATTACAGTACTATTTTCAACTGATGCTGAAAATTACATAAATATAACGAAATCCAGGGGCTAAACAGCAAATATACGGCCCAGGATTTTTTTCTTTTCTTTTGGCCCTAATGGGCCTTTTAGCCGGCCCATGCCGTGTGGCCCATATGCTGGCCTGTTGGCCTATAGGCCAAAATAGGCTCAGCCGGGTCTGGTGGCCCATGAGGGCCATGTAGGCTGGCCTCCATGGCCCATGCCGAGCCACCTTATGTGGTGCGAGAGGCGCCGGAGGGCGCTGTCGCCGTTGGAGAGGACGCCGAAGGCGGGTGGCGCGCCGGGGCTTGGAGCCTGACCATTGCCGCCACCTACGGTTGCCGAGCGGAGGCCGGCGACGCCGTTGGAGAGCCCGCCGGTGGACGGGGAGCGGCGGAGGAGGGCCATGCCCGGGAGAGGCACGGCCTCAGGGGTTGGCGGGTTGACGCGGGCGGGTGAGAAGGCGCCGCCGTCGCCGAAGCCGCTGGTGCTCGAGGGGGTCACGCCGGAGGATGCTGCCGGGCTCCATGGACGCCAAGGCGACGTCGCGCCGCTGGTGCTCAAGGGGGTCACGCCGGAGGATGCTACCGGGCTCCATGGACGCCAAGGCGACGTCGCGCATGACGGAGAGGCCTCACCGGTCGCTGAGGGCTCGGGTGCCGGTTGAAGGAGGCCCCACGGGCGCCGGCGAGGTCGGTGGCCAACCTCCGCTGCTGCCGCCGCCGTGAGGGTGAGGCGGCGAGCTCACCTGACGGTCGAGGAAGTCCGGCCACCTTCGCTGCCGCTTGGCTGGTGAGAGGAGGTCATCCCGTCGACGGAGCCACTGTTGATTCCGGGAAAGAACGGGGTTGGCGGAGGGGCGGCGAGCTCCGGGTCAGTGATGCCATTGGAGAGCCCGCTGAGGGCGGGTGGCACGCCGGTTGCAGAGGCTGCAGAAGATGCTTGTGCCATGGTCAAAAGACGGCAGGGGACTCCAATCCGCGCTGCCATTGATGGTGGTTGAAGGGCGCGATGAGGACGGCATCTCCGGCGAACATGGCGACGGCGCCGGCGTGGTGGTGAAGCCAGTGGAGGGAGGAGACGAGAAATGGCAACCTCAATTGTTGCCAAAATGCTGAGGATTTGCTGAACAACTCTTTCAGCCATTGATCTCACCTTTTCTTCCTCTCTGTTCTTCTTCTTCTTGCTTCAAAGTTCTTTGTTCTTGATTGTGTGGCCGGAGTTCTTCTCGGTTCTTGCTCTTGGTAGAGGCTAACAGTGCTGATGACGTGTTATAGAATGAATTGGAGACAAGAATTAAGACAGATATTCAATGCTGTAAAAGATACTTCTTCTTTGATTCTTGAATGAAGTTACATATATATATATACAATCACAAGGGACGGCAGTTGCTTGCTTGAATCGTCATTAGCAACCGTTAATGTCGGTTTTAATTGATCACTGATCGTCGCGTCTCTTCCAGGGATGCGTCGGTTCGCAACAAAAACAACTGCACGAATATTCAAGAGTACTATCCTCCCTGAAGAGCTCCTCTAGAAAATATTGATACTAGATTTGCGAAATGAAACAATTAAGTATGTGAGTATTAAGACGGACTATGATAATTCAGTTTAGTTGAAATACTTTTACATGTTAGTTCAAAATTATGTCCTGGCTAATTGAAAACCATAAGAGATATACCTTGTGGTAAGTGTAACACTTTTATTTTATTATTTGAGGAGTGAGTTTGGTTATAATCTGATATGTCAAATAAGACACCAACTTTTGTTATTCTGCACAACTACTTTTGCCCAACAGTTTATTATAAGGTCAACAACAACTACAAATTGAACCTAAATCACTCCAAAGAGAACTATGCAACCCTACAAACCTACTAAAATAACGACAAACTCTTTCTCATGCTTTCTACCCAACCCAAGTCTCCATCAAATCAAGCACTGCCGGCACCTCCCCTCTCCACTCTAGCCTCCCACCGGCGACGAGTTGGGTGATGGTCTCGTATGTACATTATCTATATACTATTAGCCTCTATTTCTCTAGTTTAGTTTGATCCATGAGTTCCCATGCTCTTCTCTGATCTGGTCTTGGGCTAGTGATTCGTAGTGCCTCGCTGTTGCAGTTGAAGCTAGTTGCTGTCGTGGGAGTCTCACATCTCCAACTAGTGTGTGGTTGCTTACTTTGTTTTCTAGGTGGCCTACGCCATGAGCTCGGCTTTGACTCCCTACCTCCTAATATGTATGAATAATTTTCCTGGTTGGATGTTGAGTTTATCTCCTTTCTGGCCGGTGTGATACTCTTATGTGGCCACCGTGTGTACTCTCCCCCTTCTTACTGGGAATCAATAAGCTGGTATTGTGCTTCGTCCATGCACTCTTCACACAGGGCCAACTCAAGTAGCCGGAGTTGGAGGTCCCAACATCAGATGTCTCCGGTGTGCAGTGAGGCGTGAGTGGGTTGATCGCTAGCAGCTTGGTGCCCTGGCACAATTCCCCGATACCTCTCCCCTCAACCTCCAAGAAAGGGAGAGCTCAATCCCCTTGTTACCCATGGTGGATACCCGCAGCTAGTCTGTAGTGTAGTCCCAAGTGTGAAGGCAAAGTAATTCTATCAGTGGCAGTGGTTCTATCGATTATGTCAAGGTCGGCTTAGTCATAAGGACCTGATTGCATTTTAGTTCTCATTTCCAAAGTCCTCTGTGCAAAAAAGAACTTGTACTTAGTTTTTTATGTTATCAAGGTCTTTTCTATAAAACCTATGCTATAATATTTTCTTACATATAATATTAGCTTCCGGTCCTTCAGGACCCCGACCTTTAAAATAATATCTTTACAGAAATAGAAATAAATATTATTAAGCTTAGGGAGCCATACAAACAAACAGTTGATGCTTACGATGGCAAATACAGTTTTCTTTTTTGAGCGAGCAAATAAAGTTCTCCTAAAGGGAATGACATATTCTGAGCCTTTGGTAACAACAAAGGCAATTGAATCCTAGGTATGCCTTTTGGAATATAAAAATAAAAAAACATAGAAATAGAAAAATCATAAAAATTATATGCCATAGAATCTTGAGTCATACATAAACTGAAAATACATAAATAAGTATAAGCTATTTGGTTGCATTGAAGTTTTTAGAGGTCTAACCTCTTGCTATAAATCCGACGCAATCAAGGTGCAGGATAGCAATTCAAAATTTCAAGAGCCACATAATTGAGGCGTAGGAAAGTAATTCAGAGTTATTTTGGTGGTTTGATTATCCAAATGGCATCTATAGCATAAATTCACATGGACACAAATCCCACCAAATTCCTTCGAAACTAATTCAGTCCAAAGGAGCCTGAGTCAAACGAAGTATCCAAGGACCTTTTGCATTGAGGAATTCGGCTCACTGAGAACAACTAGTACTTTCAGAGCCTGGGGAATTTTTTTAAAGAAGTTTCAATCTGTTCAATCTATGACAAGTAAACAAAAGAAACAGAGGCGATATGTATGTTTCCTTTCTCCAACGGCAGGAAAATGTACTTGCACGGATTCGTAGCGGTTCAGAATCCACTCTCTGGATGACCGTGGTTTGATGTTCTGCAGTATTGACACAAATCAATGTCTTCTTGTTACATAGTAAGAGTCCAAACTTTGAGGTCACTAATATATTGCCTACGGTTTGATTGAGAGAGACAAACTGAACAGTTCTAAAACCGCTTCCTGAATATCATCACTACTGGAAGAGAATAAGCAAAACAAAGAAAACATGCAACATCAGGCAAGTTCAAGCACCTCAATCAACAAGGTACGTTGCATATTGTTTTGTTATTTCAATCTCTAGAGAGTAGACACCTATCAAGACAGTAAATAACCAAACCAGCCATCTCAAATTGTTCTGGAATCTGATCTGATCTTGATCTGGATGATCATTCACTTCATACTTCATCACTAGACATACAAGAAGAGGCTGAGACAGACTAGCCTAGCCCCGCTTGTTGGCATATGTGTCAGGCTCATCGTCCTTGAAGAGGTCGTCCATAAGGTTGTCATTCTTGCCTGTGGAACCTGCAGGAGCACCATAGTTTCCAGCTGGATTTCCACCGAAACCACTGTCACCACCAAAGTTGCTGGCAGCGAAGTTGTCACCACCGGTAGGAGCAAAATTGTTTCCAGAGAAGGTGTCGTTGCCCCCAGATCCTACAGAGGCCCCATAACTACCACCGCCGCCGCCATAACCACCACCACCGTACCCACCACTGCCACCACCATAACCACCTCCTCTATCAGCACCGCCACTGCCCCCGCCATAACCGCCTCCTCCAAAGCCACCACCACCTCCATAACCACTGCCTCCAAAGCCACCACCACCTCCATAACCGCCATCACCACCACCACTACGGAAGCCACCAGTCCTCTCGTTGGCATGGTCAACCCTGATGTTGCGCCCATGCAGATCCTGTTACCAGTAAGAAAGAAAATAATAAGTTGCTGGATCAAATTATACGCAAAAGATTTCAAACTTATAAGGATCAATAGTTGCATCTTTTTGCAGCTGGAAATTCAAAGGTAAACTTGATTCAAGTGCAGGTGACCTCAAATAATAAGCTCAAAATTTTCTTACCCACCATCAAATTAAATTGAAGTATCATATATCAATTAAAGGCTGCTAGGGCATGAACAAGATGAAGGCTGGCCAAATTCAAGCAACAGATTGCCACACCAAGAACGATACCAGTGAAGGTTAAATGGCATTGTTTCCAATGCTTGGATCGCATGCTAGAGTTGTGCCACTTGAATTGGATTGCAGTGTTATACAATACACAATCATGACATCTAAGAGAACAGAGGACAGTGAAACTTTAGAACTTATAAGCAATCAATAGGAGATCGACCACCACAAATCTAGAATGTGTAGTTGAAATGCCATGTTATGAAAATATTGTTTGGTTGGAGCAGATTCAGATGGGATGTAGTTTAAAATAAATAAATCCTAGCCTAAACCTCCTCACCCAAATATGGAGTAACTATATCAGTATCATGAAGCACGATAACCAGAAAGCAGTTAGAATTCCTGATTACGAATTTACCTTTCCATCCAAGGCCATGATGGCAGATGAAGCTTCATCACTTGATGCGTAAGTCACAAAGCCAAAACCTCTAGACCTCCCAGAGTCACGGTCAACGATAATCTTAGCTGGACAGAACAAAACATTAACAAAAAAGTAGTCCCAGATGTTGCATGGAGAAAAATTAAGGACAATAAAGTAGATACCGTCAACAACTTGACCATAACTGGCAAAAGCATCTTTCAGACTCTGCTCATCTGTGCTATAGGAAAGCCCTACAAGAATGATTTTCAGCAGTCAGAAAACTGTATAGCAACAGAACACCTGATCTCTGAACAGATTAATAGAGGTATAAATTATAATTAGGCCTGAACCTCCAATAAAGAGCTTTGAGGATGACATGCATCTGATCGCTTGATAGAGTGTCGGATTTGAGCTAGTGGCTTTCTTGAGCAGACTACCAAGCTTATTAGCCAACGCCATAGTTCCAAACTGCAAGGCGACATGATGGTGAAACACAGAACAAACACAGCTGAAAGAAAGAAAGAACAGGCAAGTCCTTAACAATCATGCAAGAAAGAAAGAACAGCAACAGGTGGTAACACTAACATGTTGCATGACTATTATTCAGTTCATTATCACTTATTCTGACTGCTGTTCAGCCAGTTCTACACAAGGAACAGAGGTCATCTCCCAATAACAACTCAAGCAGGCATCCCAGTTGTTGCATGACATTTGTATTGACAAATTATCACTATAGTCAACTAGAAAAATTCCACGACTAAATTCCAAAAAGAAAGGGTATTGTAACACGATAACAAAAGGAAACGAGATAAGAGGGATCTTTATATCTTTTTTTTAATTGGGAATAATATAGTATATAGCAACATATTTTCCTATGAACATAATGAGAAGTAACATCTTGCAGGAATTTACACATAAAGTTTCATACGAACATCCTAGGCAAGCTAAACACGACCTCTGCAATCAATCCAGGCGTCATAATCTCGAGTGCGCACATGCAACTTCTTATTTTCTAAAGATCAATAATTCATAACGCTAACACATCGCTAACAAACCAGATCAAATAAAATAAAATGCACCACCTTCCTCAACCATCTCCACGACCCAGCTAAACCCAAACCCCAAGGTCGCGCAAACGCAGATCACAACACAGCGAACCACACCTAAAACGGATCAATAACAGTTTTCGAACCTTAGCCCATCTTACTCGCCACCAACGACGAATCACCCACCAATTTTATTTTAAAAAAACGGCACGATAACAGAAATAAAACTTCAGAGCACGAACAAGCCCATAACAGTTACACGCGTGCGATCGGATCAAACCAAGCAGAAGATTCAAGCAAAACATAGAGAGGAGAAGATTTTAGTAGCTAGGGTTTAAGGGCGCCGCACCTGAGGGGAGGAGGAGGGAGGAGGGAGGAGGGAGGGGTTTAGGAGGAAGGCGGCGGCGAATGGAGGGCGGAACCGCGGAAGCGGCGGCGCAGCGCAAAGCCAAGGGGGTGATATAGGGCTCGTGGTAGAGGTCTGGACCGTTGGATGCGCCGGGCCCGCCGTTGGATGGACGCGTTGACTTTTCAACTGTGGAGTGGTGGGGGCCACGGATATTTCTAGGCGATGGGAACGGGGAGTTACGGGGTTGTGACCTGGCCCACAAGTCAGTGGGTGTGACAGGACCTGGTGAGCTGACCCCACGTGTCGGTGGGTGTAGCGGCAAGCCCTCCTCCGTAAATTGTGCTGAAGTGGAGGAACCGAAGTGTAAAAAGAGTGGCTTAAGACAATTGTACCCGAGATCATCGGCGGCGGCGATGGCGCAGAGGGAGAAATCCGCCGTCGCTGTTGCCTCCTCCGCGGCGGCTCCCTCGTCGTCGTCATCCTCCTCCGCCACTCCGTCGGCGGGCGCGGCGGCACCCTCGGGCGAGCGGTGGGGCGCGGCGATCGGGAACTTGGGGGAGCTGGGAGCCAACGTGGAGTCGCTGCAGAAGCTGCTCGCGCGGAAGGCCGTCTTCGTCGACGACGACGTCTTCTCAAAAGCCTCCCTCGCCGCCGACCAGGCGCGCACCATCAAGGTACCGCTGGTTCGGATTCCCAAACCTCTTCCCCCTATCCCTCCTCCCCTCCACCTCCCGCTCTTCCGGTTCTAGAGTAGATGCAGTCAGTAGACACGGAATGCATAATCGCTGTTAATATCCCAGATGTATCTTCAGTTTGAGGTGGATTCTCAATCTAGTGTAGCTTCTTGTGTCTCTCTGGCTTAGCTTTGAGTTTTGGTTGAGCTAGGCAGCATTTGTGCGGACTCCAGTCAAATGGAATTGGCTCGATTGATCGTATCCGTGCAATGGGTCTGACACCGATTTGTGAAACTGGGTAGATAAGACTGTTATTACATTATCAACATATATCAACCAAATGTATCAGTGTTTCCAAGTGTTGTAGAGGCATGTTGTGGCTGGATTTGATACAATCTGGAGTACTTGTGCCTCATGTTTGAGGTTAATGTCATGTTTGATTTGTGACTAACTTAGCTGTAACTAAGTTTAGGCATGTATGCTTTTGTTCTGTGCAATAGCAGAAAGCTCCTTGTTTGACTACAACAACTGCAACATGTTTTTTAAGTGGCTTCATATGTAAAGACAAATGGATGTCAAAAGTAAGTGATTGGAACCTATATTTGGACTCTGGAGACTGATAAAGTGACAAGTTCTCACAAAAATTAGAACAAGTAAAACTTACGGGCCAATCTGGTGACCCACTTGAAAAATCAAAAAAGTCAAAAGTATGAAAGTGATAACTTAATCCTCTTTGATTCACAGGATTTCGAAAACACAGGAATAGGAAAAAGGAAGGATTGCAATGTCATGCCCATTTAAATCCTATAGGATTGGGTTTGGAACAAATGTTCTTTGATTACATCATAAGAAAAACAAAGGATTCTTTCCAAGAGTTTTGAGTTAATGGAAAATTTCCTATGAAATGTAGTGCAATAGAATCCTTAGGAAAAATTCCTATGGGTTACAATCCTATAAATCAAACAACCCATATAGAAAAAAAATTCTAAGGATTCCAGTCCTCCAAAATTCCTATGAAAATCCTTTGAATCAAAGAGGCCCACATATTATGCTGTTAAGTTTTGGTGTATTGCAGCATTATTTGTTATAGTTCTGCCAGGCCTGTTTTTCATTGTTAACAAATTGTTTGGAGGCCTTAGCTACTGCCTAAACCCTATGTCGCAGAAGCTTAAGTCAGTTGACACAGAAGTTTAAGATATGTTTATATGTTAAAGCTTAAGGTGGGTTCCACCAACATAAAATCATGAATTTGTAGAGTTACACTCATCTGCGAACAGGCTCAACACATAGATGCCAATTGGCTTTGATGTAGATCGTCTTTTGCTTGTATTTAGTTCAAGAGTTAACTTCTGTGCATTGCAGACAACTTTTGTATATTTGTAATTTCTACAGAAATGTAATAAGTTTGTGAATCAATAGCCATAAATTGTCTGGCTTTTTTATAGTTTAAAACAACTATAAAGCGCTGACATTGCTAACCATTTCACTCTGCTAAAGTAGCATAATTTCCTGTTGCAAATTGGCAGAAGCCATCGCATATGATACTGTACTTCTTTAGCCCAAATGCATGTTGGTTTCTAGTTAACCCTTATCCTGGAATTAGTTATTCTGCAAGTTTACTTTTACATTGGTACCTTTTGCTGTGGATTAGATTCTTGACCAGAGAGTGCAGTCTCTCGAACGTGAGCTCGACGCTGCTATCTCTGCTGCTGCTCGAGCTCGCACAGAGAAACGCCAGGCTGAAGCTGCTCAACGGACTGCAGAACTACGCTCACAGGAAGTCACCAAGGAGCTGGAGAACACAGCAAGTATGTTAGCATCTTGCTCCTACACTAGTATTTTGATTCTCTGAGGTTATTCCAGAAACCTGATGCCATCTTTCATCATGTTTACATCTTGCAGGAGTGTTCCAGCTGCACATGGAAGAGCTGCGGGCGAAACAAGAGGAGATTGCTAAGAGAGATAGTGATATCAAGGTGTTGGAAGCGATAATACGAACCCTGAGTAGCAAAGACGACGGTGGATCCAGTGACTAATTACTGTGCACCGGGAGCACTGGTTTTTTCATCATGGTTTTCATGTTCAATCATCTCCCAACATATTTATCGTCTTCCTGTAAGCCCTTCCATACTATTCTCATGTACCATAATATATACGCCATCTCTCTAATATTAGGGTGAGCATATTTTAATGTATTTTCTGCATTTGTCTGACCGCTCCCTGATTCCGTGTTACGTTAGTTGCCTCTTCGATGACATGTGGGACCATAAAAATAAAAGAACACATTAATACCTGAGCCAATCCTTGTCAGCACGGGTTCTCAGAAAAAGAAAAGGAAACCTCATTATCAGTTTATCATGGTCCACCAAAAGCCACACAATACTACTTGATTGGATGCGAAGTGTTGTCACTGCAAAGAAGTTGATACAAACTAACTGTGAAAGAACTTCTGCTGATACATCTAATCAAGCAACATTATCAGTTTGCTGCAATTTTGCAAGTTGAAGTTTCCAAGCATCATGTCAGATGGAACCTTGTGTGAGAATAGAGCACATTGTGATGTTAATAGGAATTCTATTTTCTTTTATCTTTGCTTTTATTGAGCAATGATGCTTGTTTAGATGTATGGGTGTGTGTTCCCATCAGCATCTACGTCTTCTCAAGGTGCAAGCAGCTCTGACCTCTGGGTGGTGGTTATTAGCTGGACTATCTGTTATGCATGTGTGCTAATCAGCAGCTTCTCTGCTTAAGAACTGAATTTACTATCCGTTGATGGAGTTGTCTGTGTGGTAACATTATTATGGATGATGCGTTGACGTATAAAACTGTTCAAGTTAAGCTGTGATTGTTGTTTAGTGTTAATTGTTGTAGTTGAAATATTCATGTTGTTGGGTGCAGCTGTATGATGTATTTTCTACAGGCACCAAGGTCTATATGGCTTCTGAACTTGGTGTTTTCTTTATTGCTGAAGTGGTCGACAAGCTACTTTGCCAATTGCCAGTATTGATAGATGGCAGTTACTTTTTTTCTGAACATACAACGGAGGGGTAAAGCCCCACCTGAAGTTCAATTCGGAAGCTACAGCAGCCGCGCCCTAAGGGAGATCCACCAGTCTATAGGGGGGTCGCCGCGGGAGCCGGGACGCCCAAAGCTCGCCGTGAGCAGTGGCGGAGCTTCACACGAATTATAGAGGGGGCCGGCGTCAAGAGGATTGCAAAATAAACACACAAGGGAAGACACAATTAGCAGATCATAGTGTAATTTTTCTGAGTTTAGCAAAGCAAGAAGGGACCATGGCCCTGTCTGATTTGCACTAAGCTCCGCCACTGGCCATGAGAGATTGCCATCTCGAGGATCTGACGAGTGGTGAGGTGCACACTGTCGAACACCAATCTGTTTCGACTCTTCCAAATGATCCAGAGAAGGAGGAGCAGAACGGTGTTAGTGATCTCCACGGGGAGAGAGCGGAGGGGGAGCGCATAGGCAGAGCAGATGTCGTCGAGGGAGGCAGGGGCAGAAATCGACATCGGGACACCGATGGTAGAGTGAAGCTCAGACAGGCGGGGACAGGTTCCAACAAGGTGGGCTATGTCTTCATCCTCGGAACAAAACAGGCAGGCAGGAGAGGCGAGTCGGCAAGGACAACATCGGCCATGGCTTGACGAAGAACTACCAGCTCGCCGGCTGCGGCCCTCGTGAGGCGGGGCCGAAGTGGGAGAACGAAGCATGCGGTTGCTTTTCTCCGCGTCCAATCTGCTGCTACGCGAGACGGTTGCTAGATAACCGGTAAGGTATCACAATTTCCTAGCCCAGACAGGGTTCAAATCTCAGGATCGTCCACGTGCTGATTAGATATCATTACTTCGAGCAAAATGCTAATGGGTACACGTGTACCTTGTAACTAAGGGTGAAATCGAAGCGGATACGAAAGGATAACGCTCAAACCATATCCTAAACCATATTATTTTCGGATACGGAGTCGGAGCGGATAATGCCTGGATACGAATACGGAATCGGAATCTATCGATCACGAATATTTTGTCGGATGTCGCGACAAGCCGACAACATTAGAAATCATATATAACACTCATACATATATCCATAAATTTTACAATTATGCAAAGTTGCAAATAATCTAAGATGATCAGAGCACACGAGCACAACTTTACATGTATAGATAATCAAAGTGCACACAAAGTTGGAGCGAGCACCATGCCGTTGCACCTTAATTCATTCGTGCCGCAGTAGCTACTAGCCTCCTTATAACTCGTTATATAGATAATCAAAGTGCACACAAAGTTCATAAAAACATAACAAATTAACATCTGTATCCGTATCCGGAAACCATTATTTGTATCTGTATCTGGAAACCATTATCCGAATCCGTATCCGGAAACCATTATCCAAAAATTTTCGGATAATTTCGGATACGAACGCATAATACCTAAACGATATCTGTATCCGTATCCGGAAACCATTATCCGAATCCGTATCCGTACCCGAAAATTATCCGAATTTCTAACTGAAAACCTTCCGATGCAGTCCGGTCGGTCGGTCGGTCGGAAAATATCTGTACCAATTTCACCCTCACTCGTAACATCTGTCATGCATATGGATAGACCCGTTTTGCTACATTTTGTTGATCTGCGTGGAGCTCGCTGCTGTTGTTAAGTTTACATGCACCGGAAGAGCAGGACATAAGACATTGCTTGCATAGAGACTATATTATGTTTTATGTTCACTGTTATATTATTCACGACTAGAACTTCAAAATTATGAATATGTTTTGACTAAAAATACTTCACGGACATTCAGCAACAACATTTCTGCCGTATTTTATAGATCTACTGTATTTTTCAACTACCTATCTACCATGTACTTTTAATTATATGCTACTATATTTTTTGTCGTTGTCTACTATATTTTTGGGTCTATTGCATTATTTTATCATTGCCTATTGCAATGTTTGATGATCATCTACTGTATTTTTTGGTCTACTATATTTTTCTATCATTGTTTACTGTAATTTTTAGTCGTCGTCGACTATAATTTTTTAGTCTACCGTATTTTCCTGACTGTCCTCTACTCAATTTCTATAGTAGTCAACTGCATTGTTTCATACGTGCATACCGCATATTTTTTCCACTACACATTTTGGTCTATGCATTTCTTGATCATTGTGTACTGCAATTTTTGATCATCGTCTACTTTATGTTTAGTCTATTGTATTTTTTTTGTCTACTGAAATCTTTGACCGTCATCTATTATATTTTTTGGTCCACATATTTTTTATTGCATTTTTCAGTCTACGACATTTCTTGGCGGTTGCCTAGTGCACATTTTGGTCGTCGTCTACTGGATTCTTTCATAGGTGTGTATTGTATACTTGTCTACTGCATTATTTGATGTTGCATGCTGTATTTTTCTCCACCCAAATATTTATCTCTTTTTTATCCACATTGCACATAGGAAGATACAAATAAAAAGTTATATGACAAAAAGGTGAAAACACCGAATGAAAAGCCAGTGAGAACCCAAAGGAGAAATGGTAGAAAATATCAATGAAAAGTCGATACAATAACCCGTAGAAAAGATAAGTACCTCTAAAACCGTTGGAAAAAAACCCAAAGAAAACCAATAGGAAAACAGTTGTAAAACAAAGATCGAAGAACAAAAACAAAGAGGAGACTGTTGTAAAACTCGTGGCCAACTAGGGGCGGGCTGGCCAGTGCACCAGGCCCCTCTAGCTAGGGCTTCATGTGGACACTTAACGAAAACCTAGAAGTGATCTATAAATACAAGGGGTGGTCGTGGTTTGTTCTATACAAGTTACTACTATTGTATTTGTGAGATCCAATCTATAATGAGAAGACAAACAAAACTCCTATATCTTGTCACTACTACAGAACAGACAATTACAATCGGTCCAAAATTGCTTTCTCAGTCGGTTTACATTCCGGCTGTAGAAAAAGGGTGCTAATAATATGAATTATCTCAACCGGTTATAAAACCGACTGAGATAACAACTTCTTAGCCGGTTAGAAAAAAAAACCGACTGAGATATTATACTATCTCAGTCGGTTCCCAATGAAAAACCGACTGAGATAATATCATATCTCACTCGATTTTCCAGCCGAACCGACTGAGATAATATCATATCTCAGTCGGTTTCCCCAGTTTAACAGGCAACGATGAAGGCTCATCTCAGCCGGTTGCAGGGAAACAACCGGCTGGGATATTCGTTGGTACAGGGCAGGCATAATCTGAGTTTCTGCTGCCCTGAAATAGAAATGTAATTTATATACCCAGATTCCCATAATCCCTAGAACACATTTCACATCCAACTTGAATTCATAATAGAGATTCATATTGACATCATATTTCAATTGACAACTAAGCACAAATGAAAGTATATAGAAATTCAATATTTACACCACAACATCCATCACATGTCTTGATGAATTTGCAACAGATTGAAATGCAAGTGAGAACTAAATATCGATCATTTGATTCAAAACAATTGTCTTAGTCGTCGGATTCGTCGTAGTAGAACTCGCCTTTTGGATCAATGACGCTATCAGGAAGGAAACGCACCAAGTCTTCTCGAATCCTAGCTAGATCCGTCTTTGGCAATTCCGTCCGTGCAATAGTACCAACCTGTCGATATGAAGATCATACTGATGCTAGATGGAAGATGAATAAAACAAAATCGAAATGATAATTAGCATACCTCGGTAACTGAGAATTTGTGAGCGGAAGCTCAAGACATGAGAAGGTTCATGTGATGGCCAACATAGAAGCCACACAAATTGCTAAAATTGGGTTGCTGGTGGCACTGCAAAGATATACATTCTCTCAGTATGTAGTTCTATAGGATTGATACCATGGAGTCTAAAAGTGTGCGACAGGATACATACCAAAAATGAGAAGTGGTGGTATAACTTATGAGGGGCCCCCGCATCATCCTTTTTTCCCACGCGATTACAAAATATTTGGTACGCTCTGAATCGTGGAAGAAAAGCCGTAATTATACCAATGACCTATTACCATGGAATTTTATGAGGTAATTTGTTTACCTATCGATCACTTTGCTGACCCTCTCGAAGTCGGTCATGTTTTCGAGGTATGAATCCATATAATACACCTTCTTGATAGGGAGTATGATAACAATAAGGATCCAATAGGAGCTTAATGGTCATTAATTTCAAGTTAGTTGATGATGCGCCAAAGGTGCGAAATGAACAAGTTCGAGACATTAACAAGTTTATAGCGCTTACCTTTTGTTGAAGGGATAGATGATGAATTTCTTATGCTGGCTGGCCTTCATGATATCGATGATGTAATCCTCGACAACCCTTTCAGCAGCATCCATGGATTGCTCGGAGGCAAGGTGCGGGTCGATGAATCCTACCGGTTCATTTGCATCTGGTCTCTTCGACCGTTTCCTTCCTTCTCCTCGACGGGCCTTTTTCTTAGGCCCAGAGGTGCTGGTTGTGTCGCCGGACGGCCTAGGTGGCGACGGCCCAGGTTGAAAATGGGACATGTAATTAACACAGAACTCCATGACCTCTTCTGTTGCGTAGCCTTCAATGATACTACCCTCAGGGTGAGATCGATTCCGAACATAGTGCTTCAAAATTCCCACGTAGCGTTCGAATGGGTACATGCTGCGAAGAAATACAGGGCCGCACATCCTTACTTCATGCATTAGGAGGACTATGAGATGAACCATGTCATCAAAGAACGACAGAGGGAAAAACATGTCGAGCTCCAATAGAGTCTTCACCATTCTATCTTGCAGACTATCTAGTTCATCAAGGCTAATGACCTTCTTCTAAAGTGTGTTAAAGAAACCATATAGCTTCGTGAGAGTTCGCCGCACATTTGGTGGAAGAATATTCCTAATTGTAACCAGGAGCATCTGTGTCATAAGCACATGGCAATCATGTGACTTCATGCCAATTAATTTTAGATCTTTCGTGGAAACAAATCTCTTGATGTTGGCGGAGTAGCCGGATAGAACCTTGATACCATGCAAGTAATCACATAACTCAATCTTCTCTGGCTTGGAAAGGGTATAACAAGCAGGCGGAAGGAACGTCTTTCCGTTTACTGTTTTCTGCGGTCTTCACTCTGGTCGGATTCCAATATCTTCCATGTCTAGCCGTGCATTCAGACCATTTTTTGTTTTGTCAGGCATGTTCAATAAGAGACCCATTATGCTATCGCACACATTCTGTTGAAAATGAGAATAATTTTCTACTAAATTTAATCCAGAAAGAGAACAGGTAAAGCATGATGAATATTGTGGGCAGATTAAATGAGAAAACTGTAATAAACATTCTAGATATACTACCAGGTATACACATGAAACCTAGCAAATATATCTCAAAAGGAAGCATCATAGAACCGAGAAGGAACCCTAACGGTAGGAACAAGAACACGTACGAGACAGGTGAAGCAGTCCTTGCAGCAACGGTGTTGACGTCGGAATCGTTCGAAGCCATGAAGATGAAGTAGTCGACGACGAGGTGAAGTAGTCGATGACGAGGAAGAAGATGGAATAACAAGCAGTCGCGCGAACGCTCCCTAAAAACCTTATTCGTCCTTACTCGTGCAAGTCTTCAAAGACAGAGGTTTCGGAGGCCTGCTCTCCCGGTGCGGCCAGTGCACGCGCCTTGCCGGGATGAGGAAAACCTAGGCAGCGCAAAACTTTGGAGGAGTTGTGACTATCTGTGTTACTTATGTCTATGGGAGGAGCGACCACTCATCTTCCAACCACTCGTCGAGCTCGGCTCGGCTCATTCACGAAACACGACACGACACGCGCGCTGGCGAGGCGGGCGGCGGAGGAGGAGGAGCGCGCGTGAATCAGTCTTCTTCTTAAGCTCTTAGTGGAGGGTAGAAAACTAAGCCTTATATGTTGGTGTAACTCCCTCTCCACTAGCAATGTGGGACTAAAGTTCCACCACTTGCCATGCATGAATGGGCCTTTGGGATTTATTCTGAATTATCGAAATTGTTTAATGGGCCTAGCCCATATAATTTCAACAATCCCCCACCAGATCCCAGAGGCACATAGAAATTTGCCAGCTATTCCAAAGCTTTGTTTATATACCGGTATTTCAGTGGAGATTGTAAAGTTGAACTTCCACCTAGAACCTTACGCTACACTTATTCACAACTTGACAATGGACTACGCCTTAAATTGTAAGTTTTGTGATAACAAGTTTCACGCAAAGCCTTCCTCGTGGGTGGAGTTTATACGTCTTACTCCAATGCCTCTTCATGAGTTTATTAGACAGTACCCAGCTCTCACAGACTGCGACGTTTAACAGTCAGACTCATATAGGTGTGTTCTTTCAAGGATGTCCTGCAGGACGACACCTTGCTGTAAAAGCCACATAACACATTAAGGCTTTTGCCAACCTGCCTTGCAGAATTCAGAATACAACATCTAACACGGAGTGGACTTTATTGATGTACTCTCTCCAGTTAGTCAAACCGTCAGTTTTCCCAGGTCCTAATTCACGGGATCTCCGATCACATAGGTTGGGTTGCCACTGTGATCAACTACTCATGGGTCTCAGTCCCATCTCCCTCGATGTATTGTCTATCATGTTTCATGATAGACCCTTTGTGAAGGGGTCTGCCAAGTTCTTAGCTGTTTGGATATAATCCAATGCTACAACTCCGGAGTTTCTCATTTTCCTGACAGATTTCAATCTCCTCTTCACATGTCTTGATGATTTCGTATTATCTTTGAAACTGTTTACTTTGATAATCACAGTTTGATTATCACAGTTCATCAGAATAGCCGGAATTGGTTTTTCAACCACAGGCAAATCCATCAAGAGCTCACGAAGCCACTCTGCTTCAATGGTGGCTGTGTCTAATGCTGTGAGCTCTGCTTCCATTGTTGACCTCGTTAAGATGGTCTGCTTGCAAGACTTCCATGAAACAACGCCACCAAGTGTAAACACGTACCCACTTGTGGCCTTAAGCTAATCAGCATCAGATATCCAGTTTGAATCACTGTAACCCTCTAATACCCTTGGATACCCGGTATAATAAATCCCATAACTCGCAGTGCCTTTTAGATAGCGCATTACTCTCTCAAGAGCATGTCAGTGATCATCTCCCGGATTTGAAACAAAATGGCTTAGTTTGCTCACAACAAACGAGATGTCAGGCCTCGTAGCACTAGCTAAATACATAAGCGAGCCAATAATTTGAGAGTATCTCAATTGATCCCTTGTTATTATTTTGTTCTTTCGAAGCAACAAACTAGGATCATAGGGTGTTGGAGAAGACTTACAGTCATTGTAACCAAATCGACTCAGGATCTTTTTTACATAGTGAGATTGTAACAGAGTAATTCCACTATCATCACCTCTCAACAGCTTGATGTTCAAGATAACATCAGCTATTCCCAGATCCTTCATCTCAAAGTTATGAGACAAGAATTCCTTGACCTCCTTAATCACATTAAGGTTGGTGCCAAAGATCAATATGTCATCGACATACAGACATAAAATAACTCCCTCGCCCCCACCATGGCGATAGTATACACATTTGTCGGCTTCATTCACTACAAAGCCAACAGCAGTTAAAGTTCTGTCAAACTTCTCATGCCACTGCTTAGGTGCTTGTTTAAGACCATACAAAGATTTTAATAACCTGCACACCTTCCCCTCTTGACCATCAACTACGAAACCATCTGGCTGTTCCACGTAAATTTCCTCATCCAGCTCTCCATTTAGGAAAGCCGTCTTAACATCCATCTGATGGATGAGAAGACCGTGTGAGGCAGCTAATGATAGTAGTACTCTAATGGTGGTCAATCTGACCACATGTGAGTATGTATCAAAGAAATCTTCGCCTTCCTTTTGGGTATAACCCTTGGCCACAAGCCACGCCTTGTATTTCTCGATAATACCATCAGGCCTAAGCTTCTTCTTGAACACCCATTTACATCCTACAGGTTTGCATCCATAAGGACGATCAGTGATCTCCCAAGTTCCATTCGACATAATGGAATCCATTTCACTGCGGACTGCTTCCTTCCAGTAGTCTGCATCCGAAGATGCATACGCCTCAGAAATGGTCCTTGGAGTGTCATTCGTAAGGTAAACAATGAAATCATCACCAAAAGACTTTGCAGTCTTTTGTCTCTTGCTCTTCCGAAGAGCTTCATTGTTTTCCTCTTCAGGAATTTGTTCAAGTGTTTGCTCATAGTGTTCCATCGAAATGGAGGGTTCAGGAATTATATCTGACACCTGACTAGATGAGCAAGGCATACCTTTCATCGGAAAAATATCCTCAAAGAAAGTCGCATCATTGGACTCCATGATTGTACCAACGTGCATGTCAGATATCTCAGACTTCACTATTAAAAATCTATATCCAATGCTATGAAAAGCATAGCCCAGAAAAATACAATCCACGTTTTTTTGTCCAAGCTTACGCTTCTTGGGAATTGGCACATTAACTTTCGCCAAGCAACCCCAAGTCTGTAAGTAAGAAAGTGTTAGTATTTTCTTCTCCCATTCCTCGAATGGAGTCATCTCTTTACTCTTCGTAGGAACCCTGTTTAGGACATGACATGCAGTCAATATAGCCTTTCCCCACCATGCCTTGGAGAGACCCGCTGTGTCTAACATGGCGTTAACCAAATCAGTTAGAGTGCGGTTCTTTCTTTTGGCTACCCCATTTGACTGGGGCGAATAAGGAGGTGTCCTATCATGGATTATACCACGTTCCTCACAGAATAAATTGAACTCTCTAGAAAAGTACTCTCCACCACGATCCGACCTAACCCTTTTGATATTTCTATCAAGTTGATTTTCTGCTTCAGCTTTATATATTTTAAAGTAGTGTAAAGCCTCATCTTTTGATTTCAACAGATATACCATGCAATATCTAGTAGAGTCATCTATCAATGTCATGAAATATCTCTTTCCACCCTTTGTCAACATGCCATTCATCTCACAGAGATCTGAATGTATGAGCTCTAATGGTGCCAAGTTCCTTGCCGCCGCATGCTTATGAGGCTTGCGGGGTTGCTTTGCTTGCACACAAACTTGGCACTTAGAACCTTTGACAGTGGTGAATTTCGGGATTAAATTCATATTGGCTAGCCGTGTCATGCAACCAAGATTGATGTGACAAAGTCGTGAATGCCAAATGTTCGATTCACTTTCATTGCAAGCATGATTAACAACACTGTTGCAAAGATCTGATAAAGATAAGCGGAACAAGCCTCCGCACTCATAGCTTTTACCAATAAATTGTCCATACTTAGACACTACAGCTTTATTGGACTCGAAAACCAACTTAAAACCATCTCGACACAAAAGAGAGCCACTGACGAGATTTTTATTAATGGAGGGGATATGCTGCACATTCTTCAGCCGCACGATCTTTCCTGAAGTAAACTTCAGATCGACCGTGCCAACACCATGAACAGAAGCATGTGATCCATTCCCCATCAGCACGGATGAAGTCCTTGCGACCTGATAAGAAGAAAACATGGAGATATCAGCACACACATGAATATTAGCCTTGGTATCAATCCACCATTCAGTAGAATGACATACTGAAAGAGCAGTAGGAAATTTACCATACCCAGCTGTCTTCATCTCAGTGTCGCTAATAATAACGTTAGCAGTCTTGTTGCTCTTCCCAAGCTGTCACCTGTCATAGCGGTTCTTGCAGTCCTTAGTCCAATGCCTAGGATCACCGCAGACATGGCATGCTCCTTGTTTCTTATCAGTCCTCTTCCTTTTAAAGTTGGTAGACTGTGAGGCCTTGTTCTTGCCCTCAAACTTGTGCTTGTCCTCGAACTTGTTCTTGTTCTTCATCTTGTGGGATTGGAAGTTCCTTTTCTGCACCACATTGGCACTCGAATTTCCCTCAAGTCCTCTAGCACGTGTGTCCTTTGCCCTCGTCTTCTCTTCAACGTCAAGAGTCCCAATGAGATCCACAACGGAAAACTCATGTCTCTTGTGTTTCAGAGAAGTGGCAAAATTCCTGCATGAAGGTGGAAGCTTGGCAATAATGCCCCCGGCTACAAACTTGTCCGGTAACACACATGTGAAGTGCTCGAGTTCCTTCACAAGTGATTGTATCTCATGAGCTTGTTCAACCACAGAACGGTTATCGACTATTCTATAATCATGGTATTGCTCCATGATATACAATTCACTGCCTGCATCCGAGACCCAAATTTGGCCTCAAGAGCATCCCACATATCTTTGCCATTAAAAATAGCCATGTAAGCATCGACAATATTGTTGCCAAGAACGCTGATCACAGCACCTCTAAAGAGGCTATCAGCAACCTTGAACGCTTCCTCCTATTGAGGAGAAAACGTCCCTTCAGGTTTGCCCTTGGAGGCATGAAAACAGTTCATGGCCGTAAGCCAGAGCACCGCCCTGGCACGCTACCTCTTGTAATTCGCACCCTCGAATATAGGAGGTTTCAGGGCCGCAGCAAAGCCAGTTGATGAAAATTGCCTATAATAAGGTTTTTGGATTGTTGAAAATGAGAACAATTTTCTACTAAATTTAATCCAGAAAGAGAACAGGTAAAGCATGACGAATATTGTGGACAGATTAAATGAGAAAACTGTAATAAACATTCTAGATATACTACCAAGTATACACATGAAACCTAGCAAATATATCTCAAAAGCAAGCATCATAGAACCAAGAAGGAACCCTAACGGTAGGAACAAGAACACGTACGAGACAGGTGAAGCAGTCCTCGCAGCAGCGGCGTTGACGTCGGAATCGTTCGAAGCCATGAAGATGAAGTAGTCGACGACGAGGTGAAGTAGTCGATGACGAGGAAGAAGATGGAACAGCAAGCAGTCACGCGAACGCTCCCCAAAAACCTTATTCGTCCTTAGTCGTGCAAGTCTTCAAAGATGGAGCTTTCGGAGGCCTGCTCTCCCGGTGCGGCCAGTGCACACACCTTGTCGGGATGAGGAAAACCTAGACAGCGCAAAACTTTGGAGGAGTTGTGACTATCTGTGTTACTTACGTCTATAGGAGGAGCGACCTCTTATAGACAAGAAATAAGTAACTGATCCATGAAGGGAGATGAAAACAAGCAACCGATCCACTGGGAGATGAAACCTCAGTAATAAAACAATCCACCTCCTGACAACTGCTTTTCATCTTCCAACAACTCACGCACAGCAAAAAAGAAGACAACGCGCACACTCGACATTGATCTGAGCCCGGCTCGGCTCGTTCACGAAACACGACACGCACGTGGGCGAGGCGGGCGGCGGGGGAGGAGGAGCACGCGTGAATCAGTCCTCTTCTTAAGCTCTTAGTGGAGAGTAGAAAACCAAGCCTTTTATGTTGGTGTAACTCCCTCTCCACTAGCAATGTGGGACTAAAGTTCCACCACTTGTCATGCATGAATGGGCCTTTGGGATTTATTCTGAATTATCAAAATTGTTTAATGGTCCTAGCCCATATAATTCCAACACATTCTTCTCTACATGCATCACATCGATGCTGTGACGGACTTCTAGATGCTTCCAGTAAGGGAGGTCTCAGAATATTGACCTCTTCTTTCAGATGAGCTTCTCAATGGGCTTCATTTTATTCGTTGTACCTCGCTTTTTAAACATCCCCTTTCCAAGTATGACTTTCAGGTCTTTAACCTAATTGTGGATCTCGGTGCCGCTAAAAATATGTGGAGCTGAGCCTTTCTCGATAGTTCCATCGAATTCGTGTCTCATCCTGTTGTAACGGTGATCCCTTGTAAGGAACCTACGATAACGCATGTACACAATTTTCTTAGAGTGTTTTAGCCACCTGCTTGCTGTATCAATAAGGCATTGAACACATGCATTGCTCCCTTTAATAGTTTGCCCCGAACAGTTACCATTGGCTGAATAATCATTGACGGTAATGAACAACATGCAACGTAACGTGAAGTTTTCCTTTAGGTGTGCATCCCATACTTTTACGCCTTCATCCCAAAGAAGTTTGAAATCATCCACTAATGGGGCAAAGTACACATCAATGTCGTTACCGGGTTGTTTCGGACCTTAGATAAGTATTGTCATCATGATGTACTTTCTCTTCATACACAACCAAGGTGGAAGGTTATACATGTATAGATTCACGGGCCAAGTGCTGTGCCGGCTACTCATGTTGTCGAAAGGGTTCATTCCATCAGTGCTTAGCCCGAACCTTATATTCCTCGCCTCTTCACCGAACATAGCATACCTCCTGTCAATATTTCTCTACTGTAAAGAATCTGCTGGATGTCTCAACATTCCATCATCTGTACGCTCATTTGCGTGCCAACGCATCAGTTTGGCCTCCTTCGGGTTCGCAAATAAGCGCTTCAAACGGGAAATTATGGGCAAGTACCAGCCAACCTTAACAGGAGTCTCCTTCCTCACCTCTATGCTTTCCTCGACATCATCACCATCAATCTTACACTTATATCGAGAAGCTTTGCACACCGGACATGTCTGCAAATTCACGTACTCTTTACGGTACAAGATACAGTCATTCCTACAAGTATGTATTTTCTCTACCTCTATTCCCAAACGGTAAAGAATCTTCTTAGCTTTGTATGTAGTTTTCGACATCTGGTTTCCCTTTGGAAGCATGTCCCCTAACAATGTTAGGAGCGACTAGAAGCTCTTATCAGTCCATCCGCTGCTAGCTTTCAGTTTTAGCAGTTCTAGAACGTCCGACAACATTGTGAACTTGCAGCCAAGGTACATTGGTTTCTCCAAGTCTTCCAATAAGCAGACAAATTTCCTGTACTCTCGATCATTCTCACAGTTTTCTTCGACATCTCGGATCATCTGATCTAACTCGTTGTCTTCATGCGACGATGTGTCGTCTTGCGACGCGTTCTCTTATGACGCACATACATCATCATGCGTCTGCTCAAGAGGTGTGCTATTGACAGTATCAGCCACGTTGTTGCGTTCATCCATGTTTGCCGGACCTTCTTCTACAATCTGATCTTCACCATGGCTGGTCCAACATGCATACCCCTTCATGAATCCTGTCCTGATCAAATGTGCTTAGATCTGTGCAAGATTTGTGAAGCTCTTCAAATTTTCATAATGACAGCATGGACAGCTGATCCACGTCTCCCCTGTGTTCAAACTATACTGTTAGGCTACTTGTAAGAATGCCGAGACGTCTTCGATGTACTCATTGCTAGCACGATTCTCAGCGTACATCCACCATCGATTCATCTATAACAACATGTAAATTTTATTAAATTGAGCAAGAACTATCAAAATATTATATGCCATAAAAATCTATGAAAATTACCATAAAATTTGGCAACACCACCCCAATCAACCTATATCAAGTGTACCAAACAATGAACACCTGCATTCAAGGCTCAGCTGGCAACTTCGGATAGCATTTATGGATGTCCAACAGCATCATCTGAGTCGGTTCCAACGAAACAACCGTCTCAAAGTTATCTCAGCCGGTTGGTATAAGGGAACCGGCTGTAAAAGTTCACTTACCTCAGCTGGTTTTACTGGTCCAACCGACTGTAATACTATCACAGTCGGTTTTCCACTCCGAACTGGCTGAGGTTAGATATTATCTCAGCCGGTTCATTCTTTTCAGTCGATTGTTTCGCACCAACCGACTGAGACTTGAGTTCTTACTATTGGTTTTGCTTGCACCGGCTGAGATTTGGGACCCAGAAAACCCTGTTCTGTAGTAGTGTGTGTCCATATTTTTTTTATCTTTTACGTAGTTGTGTATAATTAATCTAAATCAACAACATAATAGTCAACAAATCTCGTAACGTTATCAGTACAAGATTGTTTGTGGCCATCTGAGATCAAGTAACGGTGTTTTGTTTTTGTTGTTGTATAGATTAATTTTGGTTTTAATCTCTTGTTTGATCTATATGTGTGCATGTACGTGTGCCGCCGACCGAGACGTCGACCGACTACACCCTCCGCGCGTGACGCAGCGGCCAACACGCATCCATGCATACGCACGCATGGAGCAAGATGCTTCACACAGAGACAGGAGCACCAAATCTTTGATCGAATCTTTCTTTGGTTGCTTTCATTTATTAATGCATCTAATCCTCTTGCCTCTGTGCATGCATACGAGAAGGAGAAAACCAATCTAATTGGTTGATTTGGATGGGAGGTGATTGACGACCACGACGATCAAGTCACGGGTTTGGACTCCGCAAGCCGGACACGCGAACTCCCGTGATCAAGCATGCCGCAAGCAGAAGCTCCGGTGACTACGTCGACCGTGCGCATGCACGCTTGGTTGATCACACACGTACGTCGCAATAAACAGTTTGCATCTGCTAACTCTGGGAGTTAAGTTTTAGTAGTATGTATCAATTCGGCTAGAAATTTAGATTTTATTTGGTAGATTGGTTTATCGGCCGTTTCAATCTTCCATTTTTGCGTGTTCTTCACAACTAGAGATTAATTTAGTCTGACCTAATAGACGATATCATGTCAATACAAAATTGACCGATGGAGCTAGAACGATCTCTACTCTAACATCTGACATGAAATCAAAATCGACACAGATATGACACTGGTACGAAACTAGCACAGGCTACAAGATCAATCCCGCCACAATATGCTATCAATTGGCTGAGTTTGCCATCGCACGTCATGACGTGAAGTCATCACCTTGACATGATATCAATGTTAACGTTGTAACCTACGCCATCAAGAGCACCACCGACCAATCGCCGCACGGAGTGGCACCGACTTACTAGCCGGACAGCGTCAACGGTCGCGCCGCATGGAGTGGCACTGGTCACTCAGCCGGACGGTGCCAACGACCTTGCCGCATAGAGTGGTAGCACTACTGACATTAGACCTCACTTCATGGAGCGGCGCTAGCCACCTAGCCGGATGGCGCCTCACCGCATGGAGCGGCCGCGTCACCGCTTGGCCTCGCCACGTGAAGCGGACCCTGATGCTGCCGTCCGGTTATCACCGCCTGCTCACGCCGCATGGAGCGGTCAAGAATAGTGTCGGTGACCCATCATCTTGTCGACGCAAGCTGCCTTGACGTCTCTGCAGCGCACGCAGTAACCGCCGGCAAGCTGCTAGCACGGTCACAGCAGTGTGCCACGCATGCCACTCAGGCGGGCAGCGCTCAGCAGGCTGCGCATGCTAGGCAGGCCGCAGCTAAACAGACCACATATAGCGGCACGGGCCCCATGCCCAAGCAGGCATCACGCTCGAGCGGGCCTCACGACCTAGCGGGCCAGCCCACGCGCTAACGGGCCAAACAGGCCGTCACGCGCACTGATCCAACAGGACCGGGAAAATTATGAAAAGTCCCCTGACATTTTGGAAAATCACGCAGTTATTTCTCTGTATTGGAAATCTTGCTATAAACCCTCTGCATTTACTGAATCCACGAAGAATCATGTAAAATACATTTTCTCACAGAAAAGACCTTGGGATTGTGCATTTTTGCATCTACCTTGGCACATTGAATATGTTTGAATTGTCATTTATTTCCTTTGCATTTATTTAACATAATTGCTTAGGAAATGCTAAAAGTACTTAGAAATTTTATACCATGGATGCATACCATTCATACGCCTTTACACGAAGTGAAACTAATATATATCCCACGTGAACATGTAGAATGACTTGTTGGACAAACAAGGAGCTTACCAAACGTACCGCACATTTCTCCCACCACATAAGTAGCATTGTTAGGCACGAAGCCGGCCAAATATGTAAGCTATAGTGTGAGTAAGTCAAACTTCAAGAAGAAGGGCAATAATGACAGAATAGAGAAAAAGATCATTGGCTCTCGAAGAGAACATTGTTCTGCCATGCTCATTGACAATGTTCGCATAAATGTTAATGATGATTTTCTCCTATACATTTGGATGGCAATGAAAGCCGTTGAGGGGGAGAACCTCACAAAAGGGCAGAACAATGTAGTTACTGACTCTTATTTTTTGAGTTAATCTAGTACCTACCCGCAGTTATCACACCTTTATAAATTAAATGGTGGTTTTTGCATTTGAAAATTTTGGCTTATGAAGCAACTTCAAGAAGAAGAGAAAATGTTCTTAAGAATATGTGTGCATGCAAACATACATTCAGCATTCAGAATTATTAGTCCTCCTTTTTAAAGCATGTTTATAGTTTATTTTCTGGCACTGTGTGTTTCAGGCTTATTGTTCTGGGTTTACTATATTAGAATTGCTAAATAACAGTGAATAAACCTGAAAATTGCAAGAAAATAGTTGAGGGAAAATCTTTACTTTTATTGTACTCGTATCATACTTTGAACCACGAAGGGAATTATATGAATATTATAAGGTCAAATAGGTCTCATTAAGATGGGAAAATATATGCCATACAAGACAAAAATCATGTTTAACTTGACATTATTTTCTAATGATGTGCGGATAAGCCAAGGATTAATGATGTGCGGATAAGCCAAGGATAATAGTTGAATTGCGATATGCAAACATTACGTTGTTTCCCTTATAGTAGATGCTATTTACCTATACAAGTTGCAATTAGTTTAGATACAGTTCATGAAGGACTATATGGTTCATGAAGAACCAATGCTTTCTTATGAAAAAGTAGCTTCTACCTATTGCACTTGAGTGAAATTTGTGCATTAGGATGTTTCCTAGACACCATAATTTAAAAGATCTAAATTATTCTATGTAAAGTCACATCTTTCCTATCTCTCTCTTTGCTGCACAAGAAAGCATGATAGGCTAATGATAGAACAAATTGCTCATAGCAATACTTACATGCCGTAGAGTCTCAATCTACATGATATCCACTAAGCTTGGGACCATGAAATCTATGTATCATCACCTAGACTATTATCTCTGAATTTCCATCCCACCTACGGTATTTTTCAAGCAGAAGTTTGCTGGGTATGTGTTGCTTTGGCAAATATTGTATGCTAGCAGCATGTGCATGTAGCACCACCTTCTAGGGAAGCACATGAGTTTTTCAAATGGCATGAAAAGGGGAAGAATATGAGAGTGGTAAATTTTTATTTGAAGAAATGTGGGGAATTGTGGGCATAGATTCAGCATGTAAATATAGCCTATTTTAAGCTTTGTCATACATGTGGGTTTTTCCTCTACCCTGTAATAGTATTATAGCTTGAGTATATAGAACCCATATTGCTTCATATAGATAACTTGGGCCTAATGGCTTTGTATGTGAATATCCTTTTCACGTGGATATATAACTGACAACATCAGAGGGAGATTGCACCTCTGGTGAAGAGATGCTGGTCAGAATAGTAGCACGAAATACGAGTACCAATGAAACTTGACTAGGAACAGGCATATGAGGAACGATGCAGGTCCATGGATAACCTAGCACAAATGCTCATGGGAATGGGCATATTCTACCAAATATCTTCATTGTAGAAAGATGACAAAGTTTGCATTATACATGAAAATGCACCAAAGAGTCTTGCCACTTACTCGGAAACGTCCGGGGGCAGAACTTCTGATACTCAAATTGCTGAGTACCTGGAGACGTCTAAGGAAAAGCAAGATGAGAAGAATAAAAAAACTTTGCTTGTCTAAACAATTGAAGAATCCAATGAAGCATATTGGAGCTTCCTGAGGGGCAGCGAAACCAAAGAATTGGTGCACCACAGAACTCTTTCGATTAAGGCATTGGAAGAAAACTTCCTTACCTAGGACTACAAATAAGGAGAGGAATAATGGAAATATGAACTTAATTTATGGAAGATTATCACCATGAAATGCATCAGTTTATTGATGTCACTATAATTGCAGCCTATTGCCCCATACAACAATATTGATTTGGGTCAAAATTGAAGGCAAGAGAGGCATCAACACTCTTCCTACATACAAGTAGTATGAATGTGGAATTTGGGAGAAAGAAGCTAAAAGTAGACTTATGATGCCTATTGAGAATCAATTTTTCCTCTCCACATATGCAATGGTAGTAAGCTTATAAATAAAAGAAAAGATATAAAGTAATTGTGACCTTATTGTAGGTCTACAAGGTATTTTGGGTACCTTGACTTGTAAGGCATCTTATATAAACTGCAAGCATTATAGGACAATCTTCATGTAGAAGTTACTTAGTAACATGAATATTTACAATAAAAGTGGAACATCCCTACATGGAGTGTGACACATAATAGGAATGGAGTATCCATGTACTTGGAGCATGATACATGGAGTGCATCATATGGATAACGGACTTACTAACCTTCACCTCTAAATGAAGCACCTTATAGGTTTCAATGATATAGTTAGAGTTTGGCCTCCATAGAAAAATCTAAATGGAGGTTTTGGTCTCTCACATGTGAAATGAAAGTAAAAGTCCAAGAATTGAATTGTAAAGACCACTTTGTAAAATATGAGTAGACTTAAGATCACTAAAGCTGAGTTAACAAAACCTTTCATCTCATACATACATGTAGGCTTTTGCATTCATACCAGAACCTTAACATGATGCTCTAAAGCTAATTCAAGTGGAATTTAGAAAATCAAGTACTGAAAGATCTCAACCAAATTCTAAGCAACTCAAAGCACCAACCTAAAGGATGGTTATTCCAAAAGGATCTGTATCGCACCCCTCAAATTAAAAGTTTTGTGAAACTTCTATTTCCGGACAGATTCAAATTTACAAAATGGAGTCAATTTTTTTCTTGCAACTAATTGAAATGTCTTATTAAAGAGCTACTGGTATAACCAGACGTACGTACGAATTTTGGATGAAGGCTTGAAACCTAATGAAGTAAATTTAGTTCAAACTTTCCTTTAGCTATATTGCTCAAAAGCAAAAATTTATAGCCCAAATGAAATTATGTTAACTTACAAACATTTAGAAGAGTCGCTGATGTCCTAAAGACTTTGTACAAGCTTTTCCAATTTTGAAAATCTTATTTGAATAATTGTTTCTTCAATTTTAAACTACAAACAAACCTGAATAGAAAAAGAATAGAAAAATAACACAAATCAGCCCTCTCTTCCCGTACTGGGCCACCGGCCCAGTTCCCTCTTCTCTCCCCGCAGCGGGCCTCGGCCCCTTTCTCTTCCTCACGTGCTACGTCCACACCCTGGCCGTTTGCTGCCTTCCTCGCAGAGAAGAGCCCCGCGTTGAGGGTGTCTTCTCTCCTCGCTTCGCTGACCAGCGGACCCTGTCCGCAGGTTCCTTCCCCCACTTGTCCAGGCGGAGACGTGTGTCACCCCGCCGGTGCCGCCTTCCGTCTCTCCCTTCCCCGGTGCTCCACCCCTATCTGCCCGTTTGCCCCTCCCCTTATAAGCCCTACCGGGTGCTCTCTTGCCCCTCTTTTCCCCTCCCCATTGCTCCAAGACCGGCGCCCAAATCCTCCCCGCCATTGCTCCGGCCGTCAAGCTCCAATGACGAGGTTGACGACAAATCCTCCACCTTTCCTCTTTACCTAGACTCCCTCTTTTGCCCTGCTCTCACTCCCCTTCTCCCTTTTTCCTCCCAGGTCCACAGGAGGAGCCCCTCGCCGACCACGCTCTCCCCGCCATCGGCGACTTGTGCTCTGTCTTTGCCTCTTCTTCGACAGGACCGTTGCGCACCTCCCTTTTATCAACACCGATGGACCAGCCCATGTCAAGCTCGTTTCGCCACCTTGCCCTCGCCAAGGAGCTCATCGCCATACCTGTCTCTCTTGGAACCAACGACCCGCCGGCATCCTTGGTTTCGTCACCGCCTCGGCAACCCGACTTCCTCGGCCTCGCTCGTGCCAGTGTAGGGGTGAGGCCAGCACCCAAAAACCAACCCTTCCCTCTTGTACTTCTCCCCTCTTTTTATTTTGCGTCGCTGCTGTGTTTTCCGAGTTGAACACCGCCGACGATGAACTAATATAGATTCCTCAATCTGACCGATTGCCTCCAACAGCTCGTGACCGATTCATTTAAAAGCCTAATTAAATGCTAAACTTGTTCACTGTATAATAATTTTTACAATTAGTTAACTAACATTCGGTTGATACCTGCCAAGATAAGGTCAATGTATATTATAATTTCTGCTGAGGTATATTAAAGAGTTCATTGAATGCACTAACCTTGGACTATATATGACATGTGAGACCCGCAAGAACATTAACACTAATTGCTCTAGTACATGGCAATGACCCAACAATGCAAAACCAAAGATTGGGTATAACAGTGGAAACAAAAACAAAATTTACCTTGGTAGTATGATAATTAAGGATATAAGTTTGAACCCCTTTTCATTCTTGTAATAGGTTTAATAATCAGATTGGAGATCATGGCACCTTAGCCTCACTTGTACCAGACCTAGGACTAGAATAAAAAGAAAAGAGGATAGGGTATGACTTGTGGGCCTAATGGTCCATTGATTGGTCAATGTTGACCAGACAAACCTTGGTCAACTGGACCCACTTGTCATCCCCTAGCCCCACCACCCAGCTACTTATGATAAATATTTAAATTCTTTTCTTTACTAAGAAAAATACAAAAAGGGCTTTAAAATGGTTTAAACTTCAAAAATTCGTAGTAAATTCATCCGAACTTCGAATCCGATGATTCTTGTGTGTAAATTCACCATTTAGAATTATAATTTATTGATATATAGTTCAACCATGCTTCTGGTATGAAAAAATTTCAAAATTTTTAAATAGCTCTCAAATTCAACTAAATACACCTCAAACTTAGAAATTTCATAATTAAAGATCTACAACTCCAAATGAGGTAAAACCAATTTCATTAGTTTCATATTTTGGTCCTATACATGATAGAGTGCATGTCATACATGTCATCGTCTCTGAAAATTTTAGCATCACTTATTTGCTCCTTTTTGCTCTTTCCGGCATTTCGGTGTTTTATTTGCTAGAGCCAAGCAACGAGGGTTTCATCAAGGGTGATCACCAGCAAGAGTACATCCCAGATCAGTAAGGCAAGCATGCACGCTTGTTGAATTGATTCCGTTTATCTTTTGCTTGCTTGGTTAATTGTTGATGTGTAGTTCGAATATTTTGAAATGATGTGTGTGGTGCTTCTAATTACTAGCATGAGTAGGTGCTTGTGCTAGGATCAGCATTGGTGTGCTTTTAAATCGCTTAACTAACCACTTGAACCCTGGAAAGATGTGAGAGACAGGAGAGGATCCTCATTGTGGACTTGACAGGTAGCAACTCACATGATCTTAGAAATGAGATCTCTCCTAAAGCCGACGAGGGTATGGTCGATGAGGGTCAGGTAGGGTAATGGTCCGCCAACCATTTACCCTCGACCTTATCGGTATACCCCCGTTCGAGGTGAGGGTAGTTAAACCTCCCTCGGCTGCAGTTGATTTGGGATGAGGTAGTTAAACTCATCTCGGAATCTCTCAAAGACTAGGAGGTCTTAGGGGGAATAAATTGTGTTGATTGTGATGCTTGGCTGTGATTGGAGTCACAAATTGGTTGGAGCCAATATCTTGAACACTTAATGGAGTATTTGGGTAGTAGCTCAGCTCTAGTGTTAATATGGATGAATTGTTACTTGTCGATAGCAATTTTGATGCTTTGGAATGGTGTTTTTCATGTAATTCTAGATCTATATAAGATCTTTAATTGTTGAGAATGTCAAGTTGAAGCTTGAATTCATGGTTCACTTCTTACAATTCATGAACTAGATGCTAGAGATATGTCATCGTTAGTTTATTCTACCTAATTAAATTGTATATCTTGTTGTTGTCATTCAATTGCCTTGTCATGATTAAGTTTAACCTAGAATAAGCACTTAACATCTTGCGAGTACGAGAGTACTCACTCAGGAATTCCAATCCTGCAGGTGATCCTAGTGTTGATGAGTACTACGATTTTGAAAACGTTGTTTCTAATGTTTAGTCTTGCGAGTTTGCCTACCTTGGTCAAATGATGCGTTGAATAGCTTTTGGGGAGGTGGCTTAGTTAGTCATCTCCATGTTTATTATATCCTTCCGCTGTTGTTTTTATGTTGATGTGTGCTGAAAATGACATCTAAGCCGCGTAATGTAGAAGCTAAGACATATCCTTCGTATGGATGATGTTTATTATCTTTAAATCCTTATTTTGTAGAGTTTTGTGATGACATACAAGTTTTTTTTGGCTGCCCATACACAATGCGTTATGAAATAGAGTGCATGGGTATGCTGTGAAGGGTTAATGTGGTTCTTTGTTTCACTCGGTGGAGCAGGTATCGGTTGAGTGACCCGCTAGCTGAGATGCTATGCCGGTTAGGCAGGGTGTGGGTAGATCATACCGGGCTCTCGAGCGATCCACTAGTATCCGGGCTAGGTTAGGGTGTGGGTATGATTGCCGGGCTCCTCCGATCTTGCTGTACTCAATGGATTAAAGAATGACTTTAAACCTTCATAGGATTTTGTAAATTGTATGTGGTTTTGAGAAGTTTAATCGCTTCTGGCCGGTTTGACCAACGGTGAAGGCATATGGCTCAGGTGATCGTATGGTGCATTGGTCAGGTGTCAGACCACTCCACTTGGTGCGCATGACGCAGGTATCGTGCCATCGAGTCGACTGGTTGCTCGGTCTTTGGCGATCATTCGTTCCCCTAATCATATGTAATTCCAGAGCCTTGACATGAATGGATCCCATGGATACATAGTCTCAGAAGAAAGAGAGACCAAGACCCAATATAAAACTGATCAATCCCACTAGAAGGGATTAGAGCATAATTAAAAATGATCAATCCAATTCGAAGGGATCATCTGATCATCCCAACTTGAAGGGATCTCAATATAATTGTTCTATACTTATTGAAAATTTGACGCTTATAGTGAAGTAAGAAAAGTCAGAAGGTATCTATAGGTTGGAAATGCTATAGGGCAAAATACCCTATGACTAGCCCACGAGTTTTATGAACATGTGCCTTCTAAAAGTTGTGTAATCAAGCCAAAGGGCTTGAATTATGAGTCAAGGAGACCTCATATGTAGAACTCAAGCTCGATAGTTGGACCCATGTTTTTAGAGTTACTATTGAGCCATTCAGAAATTATATGGTTCAAAGGTAGTAGATTTGGCTATGCAAAGGACATGAAGCTTTATAGCACACTCATCTACCTTAACCTCTAAAGTTATTCACAAATATAATAGCTTATGTTGCACAACTGAGATTGGTTATAATTACACAGTAATGGTATGTATTACTTCATGATATACCACTCACATCTTTCATGATGGATAAAGTGAGGTGGATACATTGGAATCTCAAGAAATAACCCGTCACAAATTTTAGATCTAATTGTCGAAGGTAATCAAGGAGATTATATATATATTGTGTCATAGTCACATACTACACATAATATTACCTATAGTGTTTCTTTCAGAAACATACAAACTAGAGCATAAATATTCTAACGGAAGCTATCTTGAGGGAGAATAAATAAAAAATAGAACTTTAATTATCATGCTTGAGCTAGGAAAGTTATGAGTTTGATTTACTCGAAAGAATCAAATATTGATAATTATATTGTTCTTTGAGACATACTCTACGGACATGAATGTAGATTGAAATGGTAACTCTTAGAAGACTTAGCTTGAATTCAAACTTCCCTTGTATGTGTGCAGAATTCAGGGAGCAATTTCTAAATTAATACTTAACCAAATGATGTTTTAATGATGGACGTTACAATAAATATCATTCATTGATTATATCAACAGAAGATTAATCAAACTCAATGGCTGTATTCTTTTTCCTTTTGATGAGTTTTCGCTGAAGTTTCTCGTCCATAAGGTTTTTAATAAGGCAACTAGTGCAGTATGCAGTAGCGGATGTATGTATCATTTCTTTAATTTTTCTCACTGGTTTTTCAGAGTTTTAATGAGGCATGAGCATTTCACGGTAATTGCCCAAAAGGAGTGTTGTGAAACTCGTGGCCCAACTAGGAGTGGGCTGGCTAGTGTCCACGCCCCTACGGAGACCCTAGAAATGGTCTACAAGTACAAACGTGTGGTTATGGTTTATTCTACACAAGTTGCTATTATATTCGTGAGATCTAATCTATAATGAAAAGAGAAATAACACTCTTACATTTTGTGTCCATGTCTCATTTATTTTTTACGGAGTTGTGTGTGATTAATCTACGTCGGCAACACCACACCCCACAGATTTTGTAATAGAGACAACAAAATACTCGGATCGCTCCAACGTTGAGCATTTACTAATGTGGAAACAAAGGAGGAAGCATGCAAGGGCACAAAAAGAGAGAAAAAAAAACTAGATCAAGATATAATCAACGCTCTCTACCTGCTCCGCATGTGGCACGAAAACACGTTAGGAAAGCAACTGCTCCGCGCAGGCACGGGTACACTTTAGACGTATGTGTCCTCTTAGGCATGTTTATCGAGTTATTCCCTATGGACCTTTACCAGGTAGATTTTTCTATTTCAAAGCTATATTTTATCGGACTTAATCAGGGTTGAAAACCGGAGAATCAACATATTAGGCTCTTTTCGCATTGCCGATGGCTTTTCTGTAACACTTATTTATTTTAATTGTCGATGTGACAGTCATTTGAGATGTAAGTTAGCAACATTGTCCTAAGTAACTAGATCCAACAAATTTATGCTCTGTTTGGAATTGTTTATGGCTTTTCAATAGCAATTTTTGTTTCTATTTCTAGATCTAGTAGTTATTTGAAAGCATATATTTTGAGAGTTACTATATTTGAAATTTTGACTACAATTAATAAAATTTCTCCTTATTAAATAGATTCAACATCAAATGCAAAATGAAGCTTAGCCTTTCGCGATGCTAAGCTCATTTTTATCCTGCTCCCCTGTTTCTGGTTCGAACCTTTGAAGATGGCCTGGTAAGCATTTCATCCCACTCCCATTTGTGAAAGGAGAGGATGTCGTTTGACACATACAGCTGAAAATTATACCCTACATGTTTTGCAAAAAAAAGGAAAACCAGAAATAAGGGGCGCGCTATCTAGTTAACGCTAGTTAACAATTCGTGGCTTCTCATTACGCGCAGGGCTAACAAAGAAATGCTCAGAACTCACGAACTACTCGGGTTACCTCGACTAGCAAAAGTAACGAGCTGAGCCGAACAATCTTTTCAACAACTTGTTACCTTAACGAGCTAAGCTCGAGAAATTAAGCTGCTCGTGAGCTCATTAAGCCTCGACTCATTTGAATTACAACTCATCCCAGTACTAGTATCGTGACATTGACAACCCATTACAAACATGTACGGTACTTGTCAGCCTGAATACCAAAGCCCAGCATCTATCTGAATGTGACTATACCAAAAGACCAATTAATATGCTAATGACAGCCTAAATACCAAACCCAACATCTTGTTAAAAATGTGTCCTAGTGACAATCATAGGGATAATCACATTTCATTGTATCCGTAATTCATTAAATGTTCTTTAAATAATATCATTTGTATTGATTAGCAAGGATGTGAGTTATTTGTAAAATTTCATACTAAGCTTGAATGATTATTCTAAATTGATCCTTAATCAAAATTCATGTGAGGACACATATGAATAATAGACTAGCATATGTATTGGTTGATGACCATGTTTAATAGGTCATGGACATAGAGATGTTGAACCAATTATATGAGCACATGTTAGGGAACATGGGGTTGGACTAACCCAACTTGAGACACTACGAGAACATTATTTTAGTTATCATCAGTAGATCACATGCAATGTGTATACTATGTCCTTTGACATGAGATTGTCATATGTGCTTGAGATGTGTAATGACTTACTTAGGGGTGGTCAAACGCTACGACATGATTAAGTAGTTATAAATGTCGCTTTCTTATTTGTCATGAAGCATGCTGCGAGGCATGGTCAATCGAGATGGGATTTGCCCCTCAATGAGAGAGCTATTTCAGGGCCCCTTAAGTGATCGTATTTCAGGGCCCCTTAAGTGATCAGATCCAGAAATGCATGGTCATACTACTTAAGGTTAAAAAGTTAACTTAGTAAAGGATTTCGAGACACGTGATCGAGAAAGAGCGGTCGAGCTCGAGTTTGAGTTTGACAAATATCGTGAGGCAAAGGGAGTTGCATATATAACATTGTGAAAGTTCGTCCGCGACGATCTTTATGTGCGTTTGGGAGTTGGCACGTCCTGTTAGGGGCCGCTACCAATTAGTGACCGAGTAGGAGTATTCGGGTCATGTTTAAATGTGCGTGAACCTATAGGGTCGCACACTTAAGGAGCTGGAGCCTAATTCCGAATTAGACTGGGGATTGAGTCCTAATGAGCCTCTAACGTAGAAGCCTATTATGGGGGACATCTATATAAGGAGAGGGGGCGGACGTGTTAAGATCAAGCCAATTCAGAATTTCCGAAACCTGGCTGTCGCTCCTCCCACGCCCAAAGTCGCCCGGTCGGATCTAGCAATCCAGACGAGTGACGTTCCTTTCTGAACGTGTGGATACTTTGGAGGCGTTGTAGCTGCGACGCTTGAACGAACTGTCCGAGGGAACCACGAGGAGGAGACGAACTATTTGAGGGAACCGCGAGGAGGAGAAGGTAGTACGACTACAGTTGCAACGACACTGCATCGACTCTACTTTCGCTACGGGTCTACACGTCTAGAAGTAACTTCATGATCTATTACTACAGCAATTCCTGATTTATATGGTAGAAAATTTTATTTTATACTAGTATAGTCTACCCATATCTTGTCACATCTATCTGGGTGTGACCATACAAAAGACCAAGTAATATGCTAGCGATGAGTCTTTTCTCTTCTATTCGATCGACGTACGCCAAGTAGCCCTAATTTGCGGAAAAATTCCAAGTGCACTTGCGGCAGTATCTACTTATTAGAGTTTGCCTACTTCTAAGTACGTCCAAAAGTATTTTAAAAATCTAAAAAAATTGTACATATACATTATGAGATGAATTATGTATTTTGGTTAAAGAATATGGTCATTTGTAACTGTCCCAAAAAAATGCACGTTCTTTTTCATATGCTTACTATTCACCATAATATATTCTTCTTCCTTGTGTTTTTTCACATGTTATAAATAGTTATATTTTCTGACTGAAATTTAAGGTGTATAATGTATATGCTTTAATTTTTAAAAATATTTTTAAAACTGTCTGTAAGTATGTTTTTTAATTTTTTTTAAGATAATAAGTGCACATGTCTTCCTGTGCATAAAATCCACGCTCTAATTTGAGTGACATTTTTGCGTAGAAATTACGTTTGTTTGACTTGTGTATCACGTGAAAGTTAATTAATAGGGCGGTTCGCTCTGGGCGTTTTGCTTTTGCAGGGGTTGTAAACGATGACAACAGCTGGTTTTCCTTAGCGGTTTTTTTTCCCTTATAGGCTGACAGTGATCACTTTGGTGTTTTATCTCGTCGAGACTTTTGTTCGGTTTGTTTTTCTCTTTCTAATAGAATGTGCAATGCTCTGCATGGTATGTATTGGACAAAAAACGAAATAATTCATAGGATGCTTGCACTTTTTGATCCGACCTGATATTTTGTCCGCTAAGAACAAGGTTCACTGTTATAGAAATAGTCATACAAAATTCTTAATCATAGATGATTTACTAAAAACCGTCTATAATAGGACTAATCATATACAGATTTTATGAAAATACATCACATGTGGTTTTTTTAATAAACCGATCATTACAGATGGTTTTTTAACAAACCGCCTATAGTGAACCGGTTCATGATAGGCGGTTTTTTCAACAAAACTGCTAGTGGATTGTTTCGGCCCATCAGGCCTAGCAAGCACACCCCGTCCGCCCTCCTATAACACAAGTATATATCAATCGAACCAACTGACGGATCTGCTGCCGCACTCTCTTCCTCTACCAACTCACTCCTCTTGGATCCCCTCCACACACAACACCCTTCCGTCGTCGCCACGCTTGCTTCGGCCGAAGGGGGAACCTCGGTGGTCCATAGCATAGGCGCAGCTCGATGAGAAGGATGAGGACGAGGAGGAGGAGGAGGAGCAGGAGTAGGCAGGCCGCAACGGCGTCGGGTGTGGACGGAGCCACCACCTGGAGAGGGAGGCGGAGTGACGATGACGATTGACGAGGGGGCCGTTGTCGACGAACGGCTGCAGACGAAGTTGCAACCATCTCCGCCTCCAAGCCCACATCCACCTCCCCGCTGCCACGCCCGTCCCCAACATCTCGCGGTGCCATCTGCCTCTAGGAGACACAGCCACATCCACCTCATGCCAGTGGTGGTCTCGACCTCCACCTCCTCCCTACCCAAGATGAGGGCTGATTTGTCTTGTCACATAAGAGTTTTAGGTGCCTCTGCATTTTTCTCCTGGTTGGCATAAGATTGTAGAATCAATTTCTTGTCAAGTCACTCAAACTGTTCTTAGATGACCATTGTAAAATTGTAGAATCAATTTCTTCTCAAGTCACTTTTTGTTGGGTCAGGATATGATGTGTATCACTACAATAGAAATCATTTGTACAGACGGTTCGGAACCCCCGTGCGGGACGGTTTTTTGAACCGTCTGTACGAAAAGAGTCTGTACAAATCAGGTTTGTACAGATGGTTTTTGAATTGTCTGTACAAATCGATTAGTACAAACGGTTCCAAACTAGAACCATCTGTACTACTCGATTTATACAGACGGTTCTAGTTTGGAACCGTCTGCACTAATCGATTAGCACAGACGGTTCTAGTTTGGAACCGTCTGTACTACTCAATTAGCACCCGTCTGTGATGTCATGTTAGAAAAAAATATGGCCCCACGCGCCATGTGCCTAGTCTTCAACTGCGTCTCTTCCGGCCGTCCGCATCGTCCCATCCAACCACTGGAATTAAATCACACAATATGCTTCCAGCGGGATTCGATCCCGCAACCTTGCGTTGTCCAAGCAAGGGGAGTTGCCAGCTGACCTAGACTGAGTACACGATACAAACTGAGTAGCTTTCCTCTTAACTAATCCCTACGAGTAAGCAGGACGGTTTAATTTAGAACCGTCTGTACAAATAGCACAGACGGGTCCAAGTTTAGAACCGTCTGTACTGTTAGATTTGTACAGACGGCTCCAATTTGGCCCCGTCTGTGCTATTTGTACAGACGATTTTAAATTGGAGCCGTCTGTATTGTAGCACTGAATGTTAGTTTTAGAGTCCAAATCCAACCCTAGTTTGAGAGGTTTTAGTAAAACGGCTGTAACTTTTTCATACGGAGTCCGTTTTAGGTCCACAACCACTCAAATCAAAGCTAACGACGAGGCGCATCCGAAAATTCTACACGTGTATACACCTGTACGCATCTTGACCCTCAAAATTCGGCTTCTAAGTAGGACTTTTTCGCTCCAGAAGTTTTTCCGTTACTTTTTTTGATCTTACGGAGGGCATATCTCCTACACCCGGACTCCGAATTGTGTGATTCTTGTTTCCCTGGTTAGCTTGAGCCGAGGACTTCCTTTCCACCTTGATCCCAACTTCTGTCGGGCACTTTCGTCGATGTGCCGTTTTCAAAATCTTCGATTTCGGGCCGGGATTTCCACTAGTCGTTTCGTCGACTTTCTCGGAATTGGCTCAAAATTTGTGGAGACGTAGAGTTTGGCCTCCCGCTCACAGCCGTGAAAACCGTTCGATAATCGGAGCTGTCAAACTCCCTCCCCGACGCTGCCACTTTCCTACCGCGGCAAGAAAATCTGCTGTTTTTGCTACCGCGGCAGCAGCCTATCAACCAGCCTTGCTTATCTATTTGTACAGACAGTTCTAGTTTAGAACCGTCTGTACTGTTCCATTTGTACAGACGGTTCCAAGTTTAGGATTGTCTGTACTATTTACAGACGGTTTCGAACTTAGAACCGTTTATACTGTTCGATTTGTACAGACAGTTCTAAGTTTAGAACTGTCTGTACTGTTCACAGATTTGTATAGACGGTTCCGAACTTAGAACCGTCTGTACTGTTTGATTTGTACAGACGGTTCTAGTTTGGACCCGTCTGTGCTATTTATACAGACGGTTCCAGTGGAACCGTCTGTACTGTAGCATCCCGCTTGCTGGGAACCGCTTGTACTCATTTTCTCAGACGGTTTTCTTTTGGAACCGTCTGTAATACTATTTGTACAGACGGTTTCAACAATCCGTCTGTACAGGGGCGTCCCGTTAAATCGTTTTTGTAGTAGTGTATGGATATAGGTTGCAGTATCCACATTTCATTAGATATAAGTTGTTGCATGATCTCTCCTAGTTAATGAAATACGATGGGAGTTTGTGGTTAGGTAGAATGATTCCTGAATGAAGTGGTACTTTGGGAGAATGGTGTACACCATGTTAGTTTCTGCTTGTTAGAATTACCATAACTAGGAAAAAAGAAAGTTAGATTGAATTAAGTATAGAAAGTTGATGCCATCTGCAATGTAATTTAGCTACATGTATTGCGAATTCCATGACTCAACAAAGTCCACAAGCAATGACGGCCACAGCACAAGTAGTTGGAGAATTTTTATGAGCGTTACCACTTTGTGGTTTAAGTGTGAGCAGTGAGCGGTTTATATGTGAAATTTGTTGGTGATTATGTAAGAATTTAGTATGACTAGCACAAGGATGTATGTTTGCACTGTTGTATGGCTATCTCAATTTGTCCTTAACTGTGCTGCTGTAATACTCTAGCACTCTGTATTTCATAGTGTGGTTTAAATCCGTAACTTGATTAACCTGCCATATTAATCATATACTTTAATGTATGTAACTTCTTTTTTGTCGAAGGCATTAAATTTTTTTATGTTCATTCCTTGTTAATATATAGTTAGCTATGCCATGTTTTCGGTAATAAAATATATCATTTCTACAGTCCTGTTAATGAAAGGGTGGATGCTTTGGCAAGCATTGAAATCACAAAAGAGACAGTGGTAAATCTACAGGTTATCTCCCCCCATCCTGTGAAGGAAAGGAAATCTATTCTAATAGAGAGGTTCGTCCTCTCCTTCACAGGAGGGGTGGTGGTAACTTATTAGATTATCCCCACCTCTCATGTGATTCCTATATTTGTTAGAGCTTGCAGGATTTAGTTGACACAACCGACTGATGTGGCACACGTTTTTTACATGAATAGGCCAATAATGATAAGACTTTGCTATATAATGAATGTCTACTTTGCTTTGCTAGTATGAGGAAAGGAACGACAAAATATCCTTACATCATCTTAGAAAAGCAGGCACACATTTTATATTAGGAGCAAGTTAGAACCTGAGACATATGATATGCATGGGTGCATCTATTTTAATACATTTGAATTCTTAATTTGAATATAATACTCTCTTTTTGCGTTGTCTGTAAAATTTATAATCTATTGCCTCGTCTAGTCGCAATCTTGTCCCTTTCATGAGAAACCTTGAAGGTTAGTTGCACCATCAAATTTTTTATGAAGAGTGTCACAATTGTGGATTGAATGACAGGGTAGATTATAAGTTTGTACAGACAGTGTATTCAGATAGTACTATATTTAATTTTTTTGAAAATTGTGAATGAATTTTGTGTGGGCTTTATAAGAGTGTTGTATGATATTTCATGAATTAATTCATTGTATACTTTAAATGCATATGTATATTCTTTTTTGTTGTTTTGTTTCCTGATGTTAACCAATAATCTAGAATATTTTTGTTTTTAAAAAGCTTCATCACACACAGTTTTATAGCCAGAACCACCTGGGATAAGGGGAATATCACAGACAGTTTTTACTAAGAACCGCCTGCAATAAGGGGGATACCACATACGGTTTTTATGAAGAGCTGCCTGCGATATGACATATCACAGGCAGTTCCATAACTGCTTACGATGACGTGGGATCATCATAGACCCTTACTTATAGGCGGTTTAGGAAAATGCCTGTATTGTGGTTTTTGAACTGTCTGTAATGGGATACTCTGTAGTAGTGATTTGTCAATATTTACATGCACCTACTTCGGTATATTGGACAACAACAAAGAGAATATTGGGATATCTCAGGAACACGTTGAGTCTTGGAATCACAATGACTAGAGATCATCTTCTACTCTTGTAAGTGCATTTTTATATGCAGATTGGATCGGCTGTGTCCTGATGACAAGAGATCTATAGCGGGTTTTGCTGTTTTTTCGAGTCCATCTTATCCCATGGAATGCACGTAAACAATTGACAGTGTCAATATCAAGTATGGAAGCTGAGTATAAGTCTCTAGCTAATGTAACTACATAGGTTATTTGGGTACAAATCCTGCTAAATGAATTGTGAATAATATAGATAGAGCAACTGTTCTTTCGGCCAATCCTATATTTTATGCTCGCACCAAACATATTGAGGTGGATTATCACTTTGTGTGCAAGGGGTGGTATGGAAACTATTGGATATCAAATTCGTTCCCTCCGGAGATCAAGTAGCCGATGGTTTCACAAAACTACTTTCGGCACGACAACTAGAAAAATTTAGGCATGATCTTAATTTAGATAATTTATAATTGAGGTGGAATGTTAGATGATACAAGTTGTACATGAGTCGGTCTCTTAGAGATAGATATGAGTTTGAATATAGAATTAGATTTGGAGACCAAGTTATGGTCGAATTATATTGTAACTAAACAAATTTTGTAACTTGTTTTGCTATGTATAAAAAGACAACACAATACGAGAGAGTTACACGCTTCATCAAACCTTAATACCAAACTTTACATATCTGAATACCGTTTCCAAAATTAATTTATTGATGCCTCCGTACCACCAACTTTGGCAGAGGTTACCGATCGAAAAGACGGCACAGGGCCAGCGCGCAGGTCCCTGCGCGCGAACATTGTTCATGCGTCACCACATGTAAATACCTTTGTTTTGTCATCTTTAGCACACGTTGGTTCGTACGGATGAAAATCAGGTAAACCGCTGCTACTTTTTCTCGCATGACCTCAACCACAGCCTGTGCCACTAGGGACGTGTTTGATTATCATGAAGTCCAACCAGACTGATCAGATGCAAGATCTAACCGTTTGGTTGTCTATACCTTTTAAAGCACTCCTCAACAAGATTTAAAGAAACGGAAATTTTGGGTGTTCTACAGGGCTAGAATAGGCAGATGCAAGAGAGGTAAGCTAGACTATATGTGCTCTCTCTTATACCCGTATAAAAGGTACAACTAACCAAACAATTTCTCTCTTGAGCCAGATTGGACAGACGCAGCTGGCAACCTAAACACCATGCCATGCAAACCTCTCTTAGCCTGGCTAACGTGGACCTGGCTAAAAAACCGGTGCAGACTACTAAACACGCATAGATTAATGAGTATCCATGCATTGGGGCACCTTTTCTACCACCTCGTATGGCATCAATTTGTTCCAATAATATGTTGCTTAACGCTAGCCGCCACGGTTTTATATGTGCTCATTTTTTGTGTGATCTATCCGTCAGTCTGTCGCCTTTTGCACATCTCACAAAAGTCCGTTATTCAATGACTGACCAGTGTAGTTTGAGGGACCAATATATTAACTTGTGCATGTATTAAGCCATCAAATTTTTTACCTGACCAAGAGGGCTATTGGCCTTGGATGCATCACCAATCATATCTCTTGCGTTTTCTCACCACCTCTCCCATCCATGATCGATGCATCATCACATGATATCCAACCAGTTTTGGGCAGACAACCCATCATCTCCCGTCGAAGACCGATCGATAGATATCACGCATGCACGGTCTTTCAAAAAAGAGATACTCTCGTACAGTCGTACTACGTATTATGCATGCATCAAAGAGCCAGTAGTCACACAACGAGGGCAGAATCCTCCAGCTCCGCTGACCCATGGGGCCCGCCGCCTCGACGCTGCGGCCCCGCCACTCGCCGCCGGACAGCGCCGCGTCCCCTGTGCGCGCGCGTGGGCGACCACGCAGCCGGACGCCTGGCCAACGGCGCCCCGCCGCGTGCCCAGCTTAACCCCTCCGTCCAATCAGAGCTCGACAGCATCCGACGCACCTTTGAAGGGCCCGCGTCACGAGGTCCTCCGTGGTCTACTATAAATAGGCTCTCCCCGGCCGGCCTGCGATCCCGTCACAGTTGCCAAAAATAGCATGTTTGGTCTCTAGGAGTGCTTAGCTCCGCCGCTCGAGTGTGAGTTGCCAGCCGGCGTCCCGGCGACATGGGGAGGGGGAAGGTGCAGCTCCGGCGGATCGAGAACGACGTGAGCCGGCAGGTCACGTTCTCGAAGCGGAGATCGGGGTTTGTGAAGAAGGCGCACGAGATCGCCGTGCTCTGCGACGTCGACGTCGCCGTCATCGTCTTCTCCGCAAAGGGCAGGCTCTACGAGTACACCTCACAAGCCAGGTGCATGCGTAACCATACTAAAAGTAAAACATATATATGCCACACATAAACGCGTACAAGTATTCCTCTTTTGCAAAAGCAAAGGGACTAAAATCGCCATACAAGCAGTGAAGTTTGCGACGGGCAACGTCGAGCTCTCTATAGATCACACATATATACTTAGGGCAATTAGGAGATTGAACTCCAACGCAATTAGCCCGAAGATCCTCCCGTCCCTTTCCTTGAGTACATAATTTCCACGCCAACATTTCTTTAACTACCATTTTGATGCTTTTCTAGCTGGCAGTACAAGCGAATAATTTGGAAGTTCCAGGTGGCAATAATGACCATCTTTTGCTTTATTATTTCCTGATATGGAACTATTGTACTATACCTATATACTATTTTAGTACATGAATGACCATGACCTAGTATGTTCTATTTATGGAACTACAATACCTACCTCTGTTCCTGCTCTTGTGCTGGCACTGTGCCTCTGCACCACTACTCAACACTGTAGCTAAAGTGTTCATGTTAGCTAGTTCATCTGCTGGCATTGTGCCTGCACACACCCAATCACTCATGCTGACGCAACAGTTTCCTTCAGAATTGAAAACATGTTCTTACACTCGTGACCTTTCTTTTCTGTGTGGATAGAGCAATTTTTCTGTTTACTTTTGTTGACCATGCATGCATGCATTCGGTGCTTTGTGATTTTATTTTAGAAAACTACCAACTAGGGCAACCCTATCGCAGTACTCTATATACGATCAGAGCTACAATCAAAAGACAGATGCTTCAATTATGGTTGAGGCTGACTAATGACCGCCGTAGTTCGCCTAAAAAAAGGTGCTTTAATTATAAATAAGTTGTATATGTAACCATGACTAGTTTTGGTGGAGTCAATCACAGCTTGGTCCTAACATATGGGTGCAACATAAAAGATCGTTTGTCACTGACTTCATACATAAATAATGACTCCTACAAATCCGTACAATTTTCTCTATACAAATAGCATTTTCAATTTTAAGATGTACATTTATAGAGAAAATTTTGCGAAACAACAGAAGGTTTAATCTACAAACCTATCACAAAATCTACGAATTTGAGGACCAATATTACAAAACTACAGATTTAAAGATTAATTGTAGGAATCACTTTTGAATCATTGGATCAAACATCAGTTAATCATACACACATTGATTTCGACATGATTCTACCACTAGGGAAATCGACTTAGAGTTAAAAAAAAAGGGAGAGAAAAAAACAAGAGATCGAGAAACTTACAAATAACAAACTGTTCGATCTTACCGGGCTTAGTTAGCTAGGCGCATACAAAAGTATGATTGGCTTTCAAGATGTGATAAGGCTAGCTAACTAAACCATTTTCTCTTTGTATTTCGACTCCTAAATAAATAGGGATAAACTTGTCTATGTTTGCATCGCAACCGCGTTTCACCATTCGACTATGTTATCCGCTGAGGTGTCTCCGAGCTGGCGTAGAGGTGGAACTTGTAATTTGAAAGGAGGACAAATACTACGCTGACTTGTAGGAAATACCCGAAAATACCCAACAGACCCTTTTTTTTTATGGTCGGTATTTGAGATACTCCTCGTTGTTTTTCTTTTGAACGACATGTGAACGGACAAATTATTGGCCCACTATTTGCTGGTTCACACTTCATCCCAAAATATATGTACAAATTGTTTCAATATATCTGAAAACTTGGAAGTGTGCCTTTTGAATTTGTTAAAACATCCGGGTGTGGATGCACCCTGCACTCCTGGATCCATCCCCTACTTGACTTGGAATTGGAGGTGCCTTAGTTGTTATTCTCTATGTTATTTATTGTCTATATGATACGTGAGCCAGTGGTTCACTGCAGACGATAAAGATCTTTAGGGTGATCATGTATAAAGACTATAAGCCGTTTAGCATTGATTTGTTTACAACTAACTTTGCGTACATATATAATTCGTTATATCAATTTTCTTATTTCTTTTGACAGCATGGATAGAATCCTCGAACGATATGAGAGGTGTTCGTTATCTGAAGGAGATGTGATTGAACAGTACTCTGAGCTCGAGGTATAGGAAGGGGCCGGAAAAGTTTATTATAACGTTTATAGTCCTTTGAAAGCTACAATGATCAACATATATCTATCTGAAATTTCGTTTGTGAATGTCATGCTCTTGGATTCTGATTTATAATGAACAGGGAAGCATGAACCATGACCAGAACAAGTTGAAGTCTACGATTGAAGCTCTACATAAGAGCCAAAGGTAAGAGAAAAGAAAAATATTTTAGACAATATGTCAACACTTAGAACTCTTCTATAACCTTTTTCTTGCATTTATCAGATCAAGTGACACCGTAGCAGCGCCACTAATATACTATCTGTTACAAAAACTATATATTATAAATAGTATCTATATGCCTTTTATAAAACACTAGTTGGCCTAGTATTGAAGTGGCGGGGGACTACAAATCAATTGAGCCCTCTATTTACTTTAAAAGTTCTGTAAAATATTCCTTCTAAAAAAAGGAGTTATGCACCGAGTCTTCCGGAAAATAATCATCTTAGTTTCAAGTTTCAATTGGACTATTTACTGACAGATATAAGTGGTTATTGTATATTTACTAACTTACATATTGTCCAAAATGCTCGTAATGTGGGCTTCAACCAATGAGTAGCCAAAATTAGACATAAAAACCTCTAAATTAATAAGCAGGTGGGAAGAAATTTTTTTATCCTTCTTGATGCTAGCTAGTGGAGTAGATAGTTAGATACTAATGGGGCCTAAGCTTATCTCTGGAGTCAACAGATAACAAATTATTTGGCAGGACTGAACTCACATAAACTTTAACCCCAAGTCCAGATCCTCCCATATATACTGTACCCGATCCATCAATTTTTTTTTCTGTATGTGGCTTTAAATTCTCAAAAATTCAGAAGAAAAATTCTAAACATACAAGTAATAAATTTGGCAGAAGAATATCCTGTATGTTTACTTGTCATGCATGGACCAGGAATCTTATGGGAGAGCAACTGGACTCCCTGACACTGAGAGAAGTCAAGCAGCTCGAGCAGCAGATAGACAATGCTCTCAGGAACATCAGATCCAGAAAGGTACATACACGCTTAGCTTACAGGCCTAATAAGTAGAATTCTTGTGTGTTTTATGATATTTTCATTTTAGCTAATGGCGTTGTGGTCTCTTCCTTTTTAGAACCATCTCTTGCTCAACTCGATCGACGAGCTCCAAAAGAAGGCAAATCATAGAACATATTTTTATTCTTGAACTTTGTAGATCAGATTACCATGGATCTTTTGGCAACAGTACTCTTAGTCTTTTGATTTCTTAGCAGGAAAGGTTGCTGATGGAGCAAAACAGCACTCTGGAGAAGGTAATAAAACTCGCGCAACAAAATTTTGTTCTATTTTTCAGTTATTTATCGATGCATGATCCATGTAGTTGGACTGAATCGAATGTTTTAATCTGGTCGTGTGAAAAGGAGAAGGCTGAAGTACTTGGCGCATCCCTGCAAAAGAACTGTACAACTCCTTTGTGGAATGCTACAGCTGCCTCCCTTCCCGACCTAAACATCTGGTGAGCATCCGTGCATCCATTTTCTCCGGTGCTTGACATGTTGTTCGATCTCCAGTTCCGTTTTTCTTTTACTGCAACAGAATGTCTGAAATTAACCTGACCATCGATCAAACCGCAGCGAGGGTGGTGATTCCGACGAGCCAGGATCTGTGACGGCGCCGCTCCTTCGAATGAGCAGCGGTGGCAGCCACGGGTTGCCATGGTGGATGCTCCGGCCGTCATCAGACGGCTAGAAGAGGACTGAATGCTTGCCCCATCAGAAAAAATTCAGATGCTATGTTCTCAGACATGGTTGCTGAATAATGTCCTCCCAGCTTTCTTAATATCTAGCTTCTGATCTTCCTTTTGTAGCCGACCTTCTAGTGATGACAAGCTGTTTACGTTGCTAGTTTGACGTGATTTTTGTGATATATATGCTGTCGGATGTGGATTTATTTAGGACGTTGTTTTAATGAAAACCTTCGTTCTTGATACGACTAAACAAGACGAGAGAATGATTTGGCAAATTAAGCCAACTGCAAAATCTTTACCCAGAGTCTCAAAATTGTACAAAATACTTTTTGTTATCACACAACCCTTTGGAACCATTTAGTACCCTTGGTTCCTTACTCTATACAAGAATTTAATAATAAGAAAGATTAATATAGTCTTTGATCGTCTTGAGTACCTTAATTAGTTCATTCTATGTTGCTTTAGATAAGAGTGGGCACTTTTAACCGAAAACTAAACACCGAAATAGAATCGAATTGAACAAACCTCTTTTTGGTTTTCAAGTTTCTGTTAAGTTTTTATTTTATGTGTAGTTTGGTTTTTGGTTTTTGTTCGGTTTCCGCTACTCAAAACCCGATATGACCGAGAAAACCAATCTGTTTCATCACCCCTTTGCGGATAGGTACACACAAAGGAAAACGTCCCAGCGAAAGACAAAGCATCTCATGCGCATGAAAGGGCCAAAGCCCACCTCCAGTCCAGTCACCTCTCCATCCCTATAGTAATGTTGACACCAAACCAATGCCATTCAACCAGTCCTATCTAAGGGCTTTGTGAGTCATGTGATGACGTGGACAATGTTTGTGATGAATATTTTACCATCTTGTGTGGAGTTGAATAATTTGGTTGCATAAATTCAAGATTTGAACTATTTACAAAATGATTGATTGTTTGAGTTTCTCAATTTATCTCAAGGAAAAATTGCGTGTTCGAAGGATTTTTCTCGGCTGACTTGGGTCAAGTGGAAAACTTGTGCTCGCAACGCTTTGCTTGGTCTATGGTGTGTAGGTGCGAGTTGGGTGCGTCAATGGTTTGGCCATATAGATCGGCATGAAGTTTGGAGGGCTGAGATGCGGTCAAGGAGGTGGCGACGATATCGTGCGGCTTAAAAGCATGTACGCGGAGGACAAGAAAGCGGGTGGAGACGAGACGTGAGGATCAAGTCAGTGCGAGGGCGTTTTGGTAAAAACGCGGAGTCTATCGAAGCATAACCAAGAAACTACGGCGGCGGCCGGGAAGCGGTTTAGGGTTAGTTGCTTAGGGTAGAAGGAAAGATGGATGGTGGATGAGTCACTTAGACGCTTTGTGATGCGTGCTAAGTGCTCATACCATCTAAGTGGGCTTAAGGCCCAAGTGGTGGGAGGTATGCCTCCATCACTATAAAAGGAGAGGTAAGAGGTGCTTATCCCTCAACCCTTTTGTAAGTCTTGTGAAAACTCTTGTGAAACAGCAAGAAAATCCACAAAAATACAATACAAAAAGATTTTCCCCATTCCTTTGTGTTCTTGAGCTATTTCCTTCCTTAGCCTTTTGGATTTTCATTTTCTTGCTTTTCCTATGGATTGATTCGTGGTATGGTAAGTAAGTGATGGGGAGATCATCTCTATACTGATCCCATCCAAGCATACCCAAGGATTCAACCTTTCCCTCCTCTATTTTGAGTTTTCCTTGAGAAAAGGGCAAGAAATATGATTTTAGTGATTGATCTTTGTAGAGGGGTTAATCCTGTGGTTTAGGGCTTGGAATAGGTTGCTAGGACATGTGAGATGACACCACATTGATTTGAGATCAAAATTCCTCACGAGCTTCCTTTTCCCCCAGTTTTCCTTTTTTCTCATTTCCTGGGCTGATTGGAGAGAATTGGATAAAGGTCTTGACTTAAGAAGTTTTTATAGAGATCAACACTTGATCTAGACTCACAAGACCTTTCCACACATCTCTGCAAAATTTGAGTCGATTTGGATGGGTAGATTTTGAATTAGCCCAAAAGTTGGATCGAAAATTCTGTTCTGGAATCTGGGCTGATCTTCGTTAACCGGTCTGAACAAGGTCAGACCGGCCCTTGCACCGGTCAGACCGGCCCCAAGCAAGATCAGACCGGTCCTCAGACCGACCTCCTCCAGAAGTAGGTTTTCACGTGAAATCTCGGAGTGTCCAAGTTTCAATCCCGGAGCCTCCGGGATTCACTACTGTTCTTGCCTGCCGAGTCCCTCGTTTTCACAGGAAATCTCGGAGCGTCCGAGTTTCAATCTCAGAGCCTCCGGGATTCATCTCTGTTCTCAAAGTAGGTTTTCATTGTCTGAGCCCGGTCAGACCGGCTCTATAGCCCGGTCAGACCATCTCGTCGAACCGGTTAGACCGGCAGTGCATGAACTCAGAGTGTTTTCTACTGTTCCAATTTTTCACTATTTTGTTGAATGAATTTCCGCTGCATCTTCTCTGTCATTTACAGTAGCATTTCAGTTGCTAATTGTATTTGATTTTGAAAAGAATTTTAGACTTCGACATTCACCCTCCCTCTGTCGGAAGCCACTGATCCAACAGGCTTGTTTGGTTGGGCTGTGGCTATTGACAAAGCTGCTGTTAGCTAGCTGTCTGAAAAAGTTGTTGTAGCTGTGGGTAAGTGAACATATGGCTTTTGGTTGATTCAAACCATCTACAGTATTTTGGAAAATGAGCATTGAAACTTCAGCACGTTGCAAAAAGCTGGCAGAAGGCAACTTTTCCAAACAACTAAATTTGCACTGCAAAGTCCACAGCTACCATTGACAAAAGCTGCTAAAAAGCCTAACCAAATACTCCTAAAACCAACCACAAAGACTCTCCATGTAGTAGTGGCAGCCATGGCAAAAGTGATGGCGACTACAACAAGAGCAATGGCGGCATCCACGGCGAGGTCAGAGGTGATCACGGGGCCACGGTGCACAGCAAATCCGGTAGCCACCCTAGCCGTGCCGCTGTGACCTATATCCTGCTATGACCTATGTTTGGTTTGATGTGTTCTAGTTTGTTGTTTGCCTGCCCCGATGTATCCTTGCTCGTACAACGCACGTATTCTCCTACATAATGATTATTGCTTGATATGTTCTTGTTTGTATCCTCTGATTTCTTGTTTGAATGTGTTTTGTTTGTGTGTGTGGTTTTTTTTTGGTAAATCAGTTCTAGATATGTGTCTTTTTGTCCGACCGGATAATTTCGGTGCACTGAAATACCGAACTAACTGAACCAAAATAATTCAGTTTGGTTTCTTTTTTTCTGAGCGCTTATTTCGGTTGGCATTGTTTAGAAACCGAATTTTTTATACACCGAATAAACCAAATCAGTTATACTGAATAAATCGAATGCCCACCCCTAGTCCTGGCACCTTGGCACGGAATTCCATGGGCTGCACTAGACACGAGTACAAAACAAAATTGCCAAGATTTTTCGTTGAGGGGTACGGAGAGCCGTGTCCTGAGCGCCTGCATATGGCTTCGGAGACGCAATTATGGTGTTGCCTCAAGTGCCACCGTTTTATCTCGTGCCCTTACGGGCGCTGGAGGCGGCCATCAGTGTCGACGGGGCTTTACCTCCCTTGCCTTGACTTATCGGCTCCTCTTTCTCTTGTTGCTCTGATGGATCATATGGGCTGTGGACAGCCCGGCGTTCTCGTATGACAGGATGACATGCCTGGGAGGAGCTCCTGGTGGTTTTTGATGGTATGTTAGGAGGCTTGTCATACGGATAGCGATCTGAACTTCATTATTGGATCTAGCGGCAAAGATATTGAGGTGTATGCAAGCACCGGTTCATACTCTTAGGAGTGAGAACCTGTGATCTGGCATTCACTGATCGAATCTAGCAACAACGACATATGTGTGTCGTCCTTGAAGGTGTTGTCTTCGATGTTGGTGATCTGGCTTTCACTGATTGGATCCGACAACAAGGGCATGACGGTGTCTCGTATGCTGGTACCTACTCTCCGGGGTGAACATCCTCAATCTTGCCTTCAGTGGTTGGATCTGCCAATGTCGACGTACATGCGTTATGATGAGTCCATCTTTTACTCATGTTTTTCTAAACTGATATTCTCAAGATTATCCCATTAGTTACTGCCAAATCACTAATTAATTGCCAAATTGTGTAAATCCTCATGTTTTGATTATTGTGCATAGGAATCACGAAAAAGGGGAAGAAAATCACACATATTTGAAAACTACTTGTCAAGCGGAGTCACCTCCAAGTTGTAACGCCCTGAACAGAGCCTCAACGCGGGACGAATACGCTACAGCCAGGGCGCCCGGACTGCTCGCCCGTACCGGCCATCAGAGAACCGCCACATCAAATAGAATCATCTTCGAGAAGGTGGACCCGCAAAATTCTTGACGGGCGCATTGGAAACCCTACCCCAAAGCCTACTGTCTATGTAAAGAGAAGACACCAAGTCTCGGCGCTACATTGAGAAAAGAGAAGACCCACACTCATTGTCATCACCATAGTCCCCGCCACCATCACCATCTGCATAGTCATTAGTTTTAGATCGTTGTGCTCCTCATACTTCGAATGCCAAGAGCAAGACTGTAAGACGGTATTAAGCATTCCTCTTAAAAGTATTTCTTTTAATTTATATGTTTCCGATCTATTATTTCATTCATGGTTTTTGCAAGTATGTGTGAGTAATCCCCTTAGGCTATGAGTTGAGGCCTAGTCTCGCGCCATTTTGTGTTTATGATTGGCTCCATGCTATGTATTTTTGCTATCTCTATGTGCGAATTGTTTGTCTTGTCTTACCTCATCCTAGGACTTGATGGTACCCGATGCTCGGTTGACCAATCAAAGGTAAAGGTGGGCGATAGGGAGGTGCCAAAGAATAAACTCTAAAGCCAATGATAGCAAAGTGAAGTAGGGTGACCGAGACAAACCTTTAGGGGTTCACGGTATAGTCACAACATGCTCATGCGTTGGTCCGACATATTGTTACTTTAATAAACCTAGGTAACTTTATAGATCAATGGCACTGATTGGATAATAGATCCCATGGTTCAATGGATGTTGGCCTGGGTGTATCATGGACATGCCGCCATATTATCTCATATAACATTTTTTCATGATAGCATATCAACTTTATTGTTTATATTATTATTCAAATAACATATTTTACCCAAGGCCTACCTCCATTAACGACTACGACCTCACCTTCAAGATATTAGTTTTAATTATGTTTTCAATATTTTTAGTTTTCTATTTGCAATGGACAATCTCTTTGTTTTTAGAAAATTTGGCATTTCGGGAGTCATGACCTGATGATGCGTAGTACAGTATCCCGTGTATTCGGGGTACCCGTACGTAGTTCCCTGAGGCTTTAGGAAGGTACCACGTACCCGATAAGGATCCTCGGACGATAGGGCAATTCCTCTAAGGGAAGAAGACTCCCCTTAAACTAGGAAAGTCAATCCCGACGTTTAAGGAGGCCAGAGTCCTACTCGGGCGTAAGTCCACGTCCAGTACGACCCTGGGCACCCCCCCTATATAAGAATCAGTAATCCCATCGGGGAGGGGGGAGGAATCGAGATCAGAAGAGGAGATAACCCGTAGCCAGAAGTCAATCTAGATCAAGTCAGGAGGCGAAGCTCTAGAAGACCCGCAGTCTCGAAGGAGTCGAGCCCGGAGGATTAGCTAGGATTAGTCTACGACCAGGCCTAGGATAGCCACGAACATACACCCCCTTTGTAAAGCGTGTTCCCGATCAATATATAGCAACAGGACGTAGGGTTATTATCCTGAGGGAGGCCCGAACCTGTATAAAAACGGCTATTCCCTGCTGTCAGAACTCCTGGCGATTGGCCCCTAGAGGTCCCTACCCCCCAGTAATCATCATCTCGCGAGTACCGTAAGATCGCCGGTTTACCAATCGTCGACAGATGGCGCCGACCGTGGGGACCTCTCCGGACCAAGCCGTCCAGGAAGATTCAAAGTCGGCAGGACGCGCAACTAGGCACGATCAGATCCCAGCGCCGTTCGCACGGCCTTCCTCGGCCTCGTCCGAGGAGGAAGTAGCAAGCACGGCAGGAAAACCGATCGCAATCTCGGCCCGTACTGGGTACTCGGACCAGGGTTTTTACGACAACTTTGGCCCTATGGACCCATACCCGGTAACGGATCGAGTTGACTTCGGAGAATACGCCCCTGGAGAGGACTCGGATTGCGAGGCTGACCACTTCAGAACCGAGTGCGCCAGGGCCTTCAGCGGGAAGTTGGTCTTGAACGACGACTCCCCGGCGGGAATGACCAGTCCCATGGCTGGGATTTCTCCCGCTAATTCTGATCGTGAGAACGATCAAGACTTTACCCGCGTTGTGTCCGATGAGGACCACGCGATGGAGTACGAGTACACATCGTCCAGTCAAGGACCTCGGATGGTACTCGCGATCAACGATGGTCGAGAAGACCCCGTAGATCCAGATTTGCCCGGGGGCTCACAGCCGCGTAATACGCTGGATGCCTCTCACGTGGACGGAGGGTTACCCGCTGACGGGGAGAGAACTCCTCGTCGGAACGGAGATTTACCCGCTGCTGGAGAGAAATCTCCCCCGGGAACGAGGGAGTACGTGTCCCGAACTGCTCGAAGACTTACGGAAGTGCGCAATCTGCTGTCACAGCCTCCCGCGGCAGATCTATCTACACCCGCGGGCGTACAGTGGCTACAACGGCTGGGGGCTGACCTCCGAGAGGCTCAAAATCAGGCCGAGTCTTCTCGAGCTAGATCGGTGACCAACAGCTCTGCTCGGGTGCACACCCCTCCTCCGTTGGAAGAACGAGATCAGGAGGGACGACACCCCAGAAACCGGTCTCCTCAGGAGGAGCAACCGGTGGACCTTCGAGAACAGCTCGAGCGGCGCCACCGTCAAAGGCGCCAACAGGAGCAACAACCTTCTCGGAGAGACCACACACACAACACCCGTGCTCGGGGCCGATCCTCGACCCCGAATAGCGACGAAAACGTGCCTTATCGGGGATCCTTCAGCGGATGTCAAGCGCTGTCTCAAGAACTCCGACAAGTGCGATGGCCTTCTCGTTTCAAGCCAGGCTCGCTCGAATCGTACGACGGAACCACGAATCCTGTGGAGTTCCTCCAGATCTACACCACCGCGATCGAGGCAGCCGGCGGCGACGAGAAGGTGATGGCCAACTACCCCCTACTGCCCTCAGAGGAGCCGCTAGGACGTGGTTGACGAACCTCCCCCCAGGAACAATCCGTTCCTGGGGTCAGCTATGCGACATGCTACTCGGGAACTTCCAAGGTACCTTCCCGAGGCCTGGTCGGGTCGACGACCTGTTCCTCGTCGTCCAACGACCAGATGAGACATTCCGGGAGTTCACGAAGAGGTTTAGTGCTGTCCGCAACACTATACCCGAAATAACGGACTCGGATGTCATCCGCGCCTTCACTCGGGGCAGTCGGAACGAGATGTGCACGCACGATCTGATCATGCGACCACCAGGAACCACCAGGCAGCTCATGGACCTGGCCGAGAAGGCTGCCTGCGCGGAGGAAACCCTGCGTTACATCAAGCAACAGCGGGGCGAGTCTACCAGTTCTCCCCTCCAATCGAGAGGCGATTCACGCAAAACCAAGCGCAAAAAGAAGCCCTCTGGAGGGAACAAGGAGAAAAGGGCCAGAGCCGACGAGGTGATGGCTGATGTCTCCGAGAAGCGTACCTGGAAGCCGCGCTCCAAGGATAAGCCCGCAACATCCTCCGACAAGGCGTCCAAACCCTGGTGTGACTTCCACCAGACGGACTCGCATGATCTACGACAATGCCACATCTTCAAGAAATACCTCCGGGAAGAGCGAGAGAGGTTCCGCGAGGAAAACCCTCAGGTCGCTAACAACAGCCGGGAGACATCTTACGAAGACAGTGATTCCACCCCTGAGCCTTTCCAGGGGCACGTCAGAGCGATAGAGCACATATTCGGGGGCTCGACCTCTTATGAGTCCAAGAGGCAGTACAAGGCGATCGCCCGAGAAGTCCTCGCGAGTGTTCCGCGAGTCCCTCGAGCGATCAAATGGTCCGAGGTGGCAATCTCGTTCGACCAGGCTGATTGCCCCGAAAACTGTGCTCGACCAGGACGGTACCCGATCGTGGTTGAACCCACTATTAACAATTGCCGAGTAGGCCGTGTGCTGATAGATGGAGGGAGCTCCCTCAACATCCTATTCGCCAACGCTCTCGACGCCATGCAAGTACCACGATCATCCGTCCAGACGGTGACGCACGCTTTCCACGGCATCGTCCCTGGCTCGTCGGCCACGCCGATTGGGCATCACTCTCCCGGTTACCTTCGGTACACCGGAGAATTTCCGAACAGAGAAAATCCTGTTCGACGTAGTCGACTTCAAGACAGCCTACAATGCCATCTTAGGGCGACCTACCCTGGCCAAGTTCATGGCAGCTGCGCACTATGCATACCAGTGCATGAAGATGCCCGGCCCAAAAGGCGTACTTACGATAAGGAGCTCCCCCAGAGAAGCACTCCTCTGCGACAAGCGGAGCCTCGACCACGTGCTTTCGGGGAGCGGAGAGCTTATACCCTCAAAAACCCACGCGGCCGTGAGAACCCATGGCGAAGTGAAAGTAGTCCTTCTGGATCCATCAGAGCCCTCCAAGACAGTTCGGATCGGGTCGACACTCGACTCAGATTTAGAGTCGTCACTCACTACGTTCCTCCGCGATAATTCAGACGTGTTCGCATGGCAACCATCCAACATGCCCGGAATCCCTAGAGAAGTGATTGAGCACAGGCTGGCTGTCCGTCAAGACGCCACACCTGTGAAGCAAAAGCTACGTCGATTCGCCCCGGATCGAAAGGAAGCCATCAAAGTGGAAATCGAAAAGCTCCTAAAGGCCGGTTTCATCCGGGAAGTAGAGCACCCCGACTGGCTTGCGAATCCAGTCATGGTTAAAAAGGCCAACGGGAAGTGGCGGATGTGTGTCGATTTCACAGATCTTAACAAGGCTTGCCCCCAAGGATGCTTTCCCCCTACCCAGAATAGACCAGATAGTGGATTCAACGTCGGGGTGTGACTACCTAAGCCTTCTTGACGCTTATTCAGGCTACCACCAAATAAGCATATGCCGGGAAGATGAGGAGAAAACCTCCTTCGTAACTCCATTCGGAGTCTTCTGCTACTCGAAAATGCCCTTCGGACTAAAAAACGCAGGAGCAACGTATCAACGCGGAATGCAGCTCGCCCTCCACAGCCAAATTGGTCGAAACGTCGAAGCATACGTCGACGACCTCGTCGTGAAAACTAAGAAGAAAGAAGACCTAATCTCGGACCTGTTGGAAACATTCACCAACCTCGAAGAAACAGAATCATGCTGAACCCAGAAAAGTGCACCTTCGGAGTCTGCGCCGGAAAACTACTCGGTTTTCTGGTATCACACCGAGGGATCGAGGCGAACCCCGATAAAATACGGGCGATCGCTGAAATGAAGTCTCCAAGAACAGTCCGAGACGTCCAAAGACTCACGGGCTGCATGGCGGCCATGAGCCGATTCATCTCCCGATAGGGGACCGTGGGATCCCATTCTTCAAACATTTGCGACAACACGACGGCTTCGAATGGACAGCGGAGTCTGAAGCGGCATTCCAAGAACTCAAAGAGTACCTGACAACCCCTCCGGTATTGGTCGCGCCCAATCCCGAAGAAACGCTACTACTTTATATCGCAGCCGGACCGGCCGCGGTCAGCGGAGTACTGACAGTAGAACGCGGAACTCCTGAGCGCCGTGAGAAAATCCAAAAACCAGTATACTACATCAGCGAGATTCTACACGGGCCTAAGGAGCGCTATCCTCAAGTTCAAAAACTCCTATACGCGGTCCTCACTACATCTCGCAAGCTCCGACACTATTTCTAAGCCCACACGATCATGGTTCCGACCACCTATCCTCTGGGAGAAATCCTCCGCAACCGCGAAGCCATTGGCAGAATCGCCAAATGGGCTGTCGAGCTTGGAGAATTCGACATCCACTTCGTCCGGCGTACGGCCGTGAAGTCGCAAGTCCTCGCTGACTTCATCACCGAATGGACGGAACCCGACAACTCGGCATCACCAGCAGCAAAGGACGACATCTGGACGTTGCACTTCGATGGTTCGTTAACCATCGAAGGTGCGGGGGCCGGAATAGTCTTGACCTCTCCGACTGGAGAACGCCTGCAGTACATACTGCAGATTGACTTCCCGGCTACGAATAACGTGGCCGAGTACGAAGGTTTGCTAGCCGGTCTCCGGGTCGCCTCTGCCCTTGGGATTCGCCGCCTCCTTGTGAATGGAGATTCGCAGTTGGTGGCAAGGCAAGTGTCCAAGGAGTACCAGACCACAGACCCGAATATGGCTGCCTACCTCGCGGAGGTGAGAAAGCTAGAGAGGAAGTTCGTTGGTTTTGAAGTACGGTATATCCCTCGAAAGGATAACTGCCAAGCCGACAGTCTTGCCCGCCTAGCCTCCTCGCGGTCTCCATGCCCACCCGGGGCCTTTGTAGAAAGGATCTCGACGCCGTCCGTAAGTTCTTTGGAACCCGAGGACGAAGGAGTGGTAGATAGGCACCACTCAAGGGTGTCACCAGGTATTGACGCTCCGAGGGGAGTGGCGGGTCACCTCGTCGCTCCCCTCGATCTGGAAGAGTCGTGGATAGAGTCCATCCGCAAGTACCTTCTCGATCGAACTATCCCTGAGGATGATACACTTTCCGAGCAAATTGCCCGGCGCGCCAAGATGTATTCCTTGGTCGATGGGGCCCTCTACCGACGAGGGGCGCACGGAGTGCTCATGCGGTGTATCCCTCAGACGCAGGGTATAAGACTACTCGAAGAGATCCATGGAGGGGTGTGCGGGGCACATGCATCTTTCCGAACCCTGGTCAGAAAGGCCTTTAGACAAGGTTTCTATTGGCCGACAGCCCTACATGACGCGAGCGAGTTAGTGAAGCGATGCCGTCAGTGTCAATTCCACCGCAGACGCATTCACCAGCCCGCCCAGGCACTACAAACTATTCCCTTGTCATGGCCATTTGCCGCGTGGGGTCTCGATATCCTAGGACCATTCCCGGTGGCACCTGAGGGCTATAAGTTCCTCTTCGTCGCAATCGATACATTCACCAAATGGATCGAAGCTGAACCTGTCGTGCAGATCACATCAGAGGCAGCCAAACGGTTCATAATGCGAAACGTTATGACCAGATTTGGCGTCCCGAGCAGAATCATAACCGACAACGGTACCCAGTTTTCCAGCTCCGACTTCATTGAATACTGTACCGAGCTCGGCACCAAGATATGCTATGCCTCGGTTGCACACCCACAGAGCAACGGACAGGTCGAGCGCGCCAACGGACTTATACTTCAGGGGATGAAGACTCGCGTCTTCGATAGACTCTCCGCCCACGCCAAATCTTGGGTTCACGAGTTGCCCTCCGTCCTCTGGGCCTTATGGACAACCCCTAATCGGGCCACCGGAGAAACTCCGTTTGGTTTGGTAGATGGGGCCGAGGCCATGCTGCCATGTGAACTTATCCTAAAATCGCCACGGGTGAAGCTATATTCCGACAAGGAAGAAATCCCTCGAAGAGAGGACGACCTCAACTTCATCGAGGAAAAACGGACCCAAGCCCTACTGCAGGCCACCCAATATCAACAAAAGCTCCGTCGCTATTACGACAGGCATGTCCGACAACGTTCATTGCAGGTCGGGGACCTCGTCCTACGACTCGTACAAAACAAAAGCAACAGTAATAAGCTTTCTCCTAAATGGGAAGGTCCATACACGATAGTCGAAGCTACCCGACCAGGATCTTTCCGGCTAGCAATGGAAGACGGCCGAGTCCTAACGAATTCCTGGAACATCGACCAACTCCAGAAGTTCTACGTTTGAGGCTAGTCGATTGTCCACTCAAGAATGTCTCTCGAATGAACAATCGGGGGCTGGTCCTGGGATTCGGTTAAAAAAGTCCGGGGATTCGGCCAAAAAAGTGATTTACTGAAGAAAAGTTGTACATGTCTGATGCGCAAGGGCTACGCAGTTACAAGTCGGGTAGACGAAAGCACCCGGACAATTCCTGAGCCACGCGATCCAGTTCCGCCAGACGATCAGGAAAGCCTTCGGTGGATCGGACAGACGCGCCGACTGTAGTAAGCACCTGCTCTAGGAGGTCCGCCATCTTCGACAATCTCTCCTCGGCGGTCAAAGCTCTCACCTGCTCCCGAGAAAAAGATTCGGAAAGTCGGGCCAACTGGTCTCGGAGTATGCCGTTTCACCGTGAAGAGAGTGGACCTCACCGCGGAGCGAGTTGACTTCGCTGCGAAGTGAGTGGACCTCGCCGCGAGTAGAGTCCCACTTAGCGCGGGCGCGCTGAAAGGAAGGCACCCGGGTCAGTCAGGATGGCAGGATCAGTCGACGGAACCAGTAAGGAGCGGGAGTCTTTCTTACCTCCATCAAGGGTCCGAGTAGCGCCATAGGGTCCTCTTCGGCCAAAGCTTCCCCGCTAGAAAGTTCAGACGTCGGTCGGTCCTTGGCAGGCAAGGAGGAGGGTGCCCCGCCCGCCGAGCCCCGACCAGGACGTAACCTGATGGATGGTCTCCTCTGCAGAGCAGCGGCAGGCGCGGGGGCTGACGGAGAAATATCCCTGTGGATCGCATATCAGAAGAAGAGATCGATAAGCTTGATAAAACAGGAAGCAAGAAGATGGTACCTTGCCCTCTTCAGTAAATTGAAGCGCCTTCGTCGATCTGAAGAATTCACTGCTTTACGGAGACAAGGCGGCGGTACGGAGCTTATCTCGCCCCGTGTAGCTCCTTCCGTCTTCTCGGCCGGATTGGCGTTCCCACGGCCCGGGACGTCAACCGCGGTCGAGTCTCGATTAGGGATGGAGGGCCCAGCCTCCGGATTGTCTACCGCGCGTCCTTCTTGCTGCAGAGGGGGTTTTTCCCGCCAGACCAATGTGAGTTGGGCGTGAGGAATCAGAGACCGTATAGAAAAAGGATTACCGCTAGAACCTCTTCCTTCTCGTTGGGAGGTCGAAGGGGTAGCGATGTAGGGGACCATCGGACGGTCAGGAGAAGGTACGTGCGTGAAGAGAGCTTCCACCTTCTCGGATACCTCCGCTTCGGGGAGAGCTGTTTAAGGCAAAAGGAAGGGTTATGATACTTCGACGGGCTATCCCTACTCTGGTGAGAGGGTAGAAACTTACCCAGTTTTCTCCACCGTTGATAGAGATCGCTCGGCAAGTCCCAAGCGCCTGTTTCCCTGAACCGTAGAGGACAAACTCCGCGTCTGATGAAGTCGGCGGCCACGTCGGCAGAGGATAAGCCTCGAGTTCGAAGGGCCGCGATTTCTCCGACTAGATGCTGGAGGCGGGAGTCGAGTAGGGCCTCATCGGTCCAGGAGGATGTAGCTTCAGGCGGTGTTCCCCAGTACCTTATGCCCAAGGAAGACGAGGGGCGGCAGTAGCACCACCCATGCTCCCATCCTGGGAAGAGCCGGATTTCGGGGGCGTCGATGTACTCGGTGATCCTTTCTTCTCGGAGGCGGATGCTTGCGCCCCCTGCTATCCTCTTCTGGGTTCTTTCCACCTTATGGTAGTATCGAAATAGGTCCAACGGTGGCCGGATTCCGAGGTAGGCTTCGCATAGGTGGGCGAATACACTAAGGAGAATGTATGATGCCGGATCGAGGTTTACCACCTCGACCCGATAGAAGTGGAATATCGATGTAAGAAGGTGGAAGGAGGCAAGAAAAACCCGCACCGGAAACAATCAGGAAAGATAACCAGCCAGCCGGATTCAGGGTTGGGGGATCGCTCTCCCCGGACGGGCCGGAATTCGGCCTGATGGGTTGATCGAATAAGAGCCAGCTCCAAGGAAGACGCGAGATTTGCCTCGGTCATCTCTGAGCGTGGCCACAAGTTATCCGCCGAGGAGTTCCCGGCCATGGGCGCGAGGAAGAAGATGAAGAGAACAAGAATGCTAGGAGGCAGGAATGCAATGTGGGCAAAACCCCAATTCTTGGACTCCTAAAGGATTTGAACGATCGCCGGGCGCGGTTCACGGCGCGATCGGTTCAATCGCATTTAATGCGGATAGTTGCTTTTTTCGCGCACAGAGCACGTCGCGGGAAAAAGAGAGTCTGACAACCCACGACCCAAGAGATGGGCCAGAAAGAGAAAAGATTCTTCATCACCACGCGAATTTTCCGCCACGATGGTTCCGTTTCCTAGAAATACGCCAAGCGAACGCGTGTCCGTGATCAACGGATCAGATCAGATTAGAAAAACATTCTGGATTTTTTCCAAGAAGTTATTCCGATAAGGTTCTTGCGACCACTCGGAAGAGATTGAATCTACTCGGAGAAGTCATCGACAAGGACTAATCTGGTCGCCTACTCGGGGCTGCTCCCCGACAAGGGCAGATTTCCAACCAAACCATCTTGACCTCATTTCACGTATTGATGGGGGGCTTGATGATGCGTAGTACAGTATCCCGTGTATTCGGGGTACCCGTACGTAGTTCCCTGAGGCTTTAGGAAGGTACCACGTACCCGATAAGGATCCTCGGACGATAGGGCAATTCCTCTAAGGGAAGAAGACTCCCCTTAAACTAGGAAAGTCAATCCCGACGTTTAAGGAGGCCAGAGTCCTACTCGGGCGTAAGTCCACGTCCAGTACGACCCTGGGCACCCCCCCTATATAAGGATCAGTAATCCCATCGTTGAGGGGGGAGGAATCGAGATCAGAAGAGGAGATAACCCGTAGCCAGAAGTCAATCTAGGTCAAGTCAGGAGGCGAAGCTCTAGAAGACCCGCAGTCTCGAAGGAGTCGAGCCCGGAGGATTAGCTAGGATTAGTCTACGACCAGGCCTAGGATAGCCACGAACATACACCCCCTTTGTAAAGCGTGTTCCCGATCAATATATAGCAACAGGACGTAGGGTTATTATCCTGAAGGAGGCCCGAACCTGTATAAAAACGGCTATTCCCTGCTGTCAGAACTCCTGGTGATTGGCCCCTAGAGGTCCCTACCCCCCCAGTAATCATCATCTCGCGAGTACCGTAAGGTCACCGGTTTACCAATCGTCGACAGACCAAAGAAAGGGTAGTGCTACAAATTGACAAACCAATATTAGCATTACATCGGCATATGTTGTAGCTGTTGGATGTGACGGTAGGATTAGCAATAAATAGAATTAGCAACAAAAATGATTAGCTAATTTTATAGGAAACAACTTTAGTGATGATAAGAAATAACTGTAGTAACCATATGAAACATGGCAATTATTTGTATGCAATATGTTTCGTGGCTCCTTCTGTTGTAGCAACGTGGAAACAATCCCAGATTTTTGGGAAACTTATGATTCAAATCGCTAAATTTCCGTCATAGTGGACTTTTTCTGTTATGGCAACGTGAAAACATTTGTGTAGTGAGAGGGAAACATTTTATTCAAAGTTGTGCAACAATATTTGTCAAACCACCACAACAACTAATGTTTATTCATCCGGGCTAATTTGTTTATGTTTCATTCATTCGGGTATTTTTTTCCTATACAACAATAATATGTTTCATATAAAACAATAATATGTTTTATATACAACAATAATTCGTTTCCATCGACTTGCAGCGTAGGTGGCAGCAGCAGAAGACACATCCGTAGGCCACTACAGCTCCCGTGGTGGACGTCATAGGTGGAAACAGCGAGGACTTGGGGAGGTTGGCCCCAGTGACGTTCTCCTGGTGGAAGTGAATGCGGAGGGAGACGGCAGGCGTTGCTGCTGTCGAAAACAACGACGCGAGGCGGAGCGCGAGGGGCTCCGGCGGGAGCTACGGAGACGGTGGAAGGCAGCCTTGGCGGTGCACGGCGGCCACAACTTGGTCCTCGGCGGACGGCATCGGATCGGTGCGCGGAGGCCATGGCTTGGTCCTCGGCAAGCGCCATCAGATCGGTGCGCGGTGGCCACGGCTTAGTCCTCAACGGAGTCTTCTTTGAGGTCGTGGCGGTGATGGCGAGAAACGGGTGGCGGCCACGGCGAGAAATGAAGACGGATGACGGTGACGGCGAAAAATAGGAGATAGAGAACCCTAACTAGCCATGAGGGGATTATATAGGTTACATAAACACCGTTAGATGATTAGTCTGGATCAAACGGTTTCGTGCTAGGCCGACAGGGGCTACAAATCGGCAATGCCGAGAGAAAGAGTTTACCCCAAAGAAATCCAAGATTGCTCGAAAATTTCTATGAATACCTCTGCCTCTTCTAGAAGAAATATTTAAGGTAAAGCGTACTTCAATCAACCTTCTGCGCTTTTTGACCGGTATCGAGGCAGCTGCTTCCACAACACCGAATTAGTTTTCTGATTTTCCTATTCACATAATTGACTATGTTACCACTCGACACGTCTCTATATTTCTTTTCTTTTTTAAGCTGAGAGCGTGATTAAACTTGCATAGCAAACGTGTCCTCACGAAGGGAGGTTACAAGGAGCAGTGAGCTACAAGAGTACCACACGGTTGACACGACTAAATTACAAGTTTCTCTCGCACATAGTGTGTCATGAAATTAGCCTTCTCATGCTTAAACACCACCTCAAGACGTGGGATGCTTGAGGCAAGCTCCCAGGTTTCCTTCAGAACGCAGACCACAAAGGACCTGTCATCAAGCCTTCTCCAAAGGCTAACCACAGCCTGACAGTCTGATTCAGTAGCTCTGCCGTGGCCTAACCAACTTGCTGATACCCTCCCTGATAGCCAAAGCTTCAATGGCATAAGCATCCGCAATCCCCGTATAAATTCTACGGCCCAATGCCCCAATGTGACAAAATATTAGCTTTGTGAATTATATAACGTACCTGGTGGCTTTTGTTCAAAATAGCACAAGCCAAGCCCTATTAATTGTTTGACAAGTCTATTTTTGACTCTTAATAATTGCAAAGCACTCAAATTCTAAGCATTTAAATCTTTATCAAATAGATCATACATCCTCATCCTATTACCTATAATAGAAAAATCATATGAATGGAAATTTGAGTGCTCTTGAAGTAAAAAACACTCGAGTGATTATAAGCAATTCGCTTCCTTCGCCCACTATGCGCAAAGACAGAAAACACAAAATCTAAGAAAACTAATTAAGAAATGAGTATGCACCCTTGCGAAACAATATAATACAAATATTTAACCAATCTTAAAGCATTTTAACAGGGATATAGAGTAGAAACAACACAATAACTAAACTCTTGATTTACGTAAAAGACAGTTATTTTGAAATAAAGTTTTCTGAGGTTGAAGATACATATAGCAAAACAGAGAAAGTATTGAATTGGCACATAGATGACATAAGCCGTGTCCAAAGTTTCAAATGTGCTCTACACGTACATAGTTTCTAATGTGCTCTACACATACATCTACGGAACTGGAGATTCAAGAATGGCTTTGTTTGCCTTTACATCTTTTTCGAATCTGTCTTCTATCCCTTTTTAATCTTTATTACACACTCCGGCAATGAATTGGTATTTCAAGGTAGTGAAAAGGTAAAAGGCTGACCTCACAGCTAAATAATCATATGTATTAATTCTCATGTTCTTGGACCTTCTCAAGCAGAGACTCTTGCTCTTATATAAATTATTCTTCATACGGAGTGTTGCTCAAATACATATAGTAAAAGCTTCATGTTTTTCATCTGCTCAAAATCATGTTCCATGAAAAAGATGATATCATCACCATATCAAATAATGGACACACCATTAATTCTCTACCAGGTGAGGTACCCCTCCCCCCCTCCCAATCTGGCCAACCTACTTGAGTTTTGCTATAAGGATGGCCAACATGTTAACTACAATGTTGAACAAGATGGCAAGACATAGGATGACCTTGACGTAATACTTTCCTGATCTGGAATAGTGCCCCAAGTTACCTTGATACTGACACTGCCTCCTTTCACATAACTCTCCACCCAACGAAACCATGTGCAGCATTATCTATCAGCCAAAATACCAAGGTGGTCTAGGGGGTTCAAGACTTGGAACTAAATAATAAATGTTTGCTAAGCAAGTGGCTCTATAGGCTTTCTATATGAGGATGTGGTTTGGCAAGAGCTAATCCGCAATAAAAATATCGATAATCATTTGCTGACACAAGTGGAAGCGAAACTGAGGGGCTCTCATTTTTGGAATATTTGTTCTTCGAGTTTGGGCGCTTCATTGCTAGCAATGGGCATCAGAATTGGTTCCAGAGAATATTTGGCTTGGTGTCACACCCCTTACGGTCCAATACCCCCATCTATACCATATCACCAGGAAAAGACACGCTACTCTATCAGAGGTGTTAGGCTCGGTGCAAGTGAATATCACCTTCTGACGAGCATTAATCGGTCACAAACTTCAAGATTGGAATGATATGATTGGATGTCTGATGCAGTCCACCTCAACCAAGAGCAGGACTCCTTACATTGGAGCATGCACTCAGTGCCGTTGATGTATGCCGCGTGGTTGGCAATCATTGTAGGTTTCAATATAGATCCATATAGAAACTTAAAATGCCATTAAAGATTAAGATATTTGTTTGGTATCTCTGTAGGAGGGTGGTCCTCACAAAAGACAATCTTGCCAAGAGAAATTGGAAGGGTCCAAAACGATGTTGTTTCTGTCAGGAAGATGAGACAATCCAACATCTTTTTTTACATGTCCTTTTGCCCGCTTAGTGTGGAGGACTATATTTGTAGCTTTCAACCTTCCTCAACTCCGTAGTATTTCTAATATGTTTGAAAATTGGTTGTCGCTATTGGATAGATCATTTAGGGCACAAATTTTAGTAGGAGTGTATGCTTTATATTGGTCTCTTTGGTTATGCCTTAATGATTTAGTTTTTGACAAGAAAAATATACGCTAAGTTTTTGCAGGTCACTCATGTGGCTATTAACCAGCTCCGTATGTGGTCCTTACTGCACAAGTACCATGAGGGATGTGATGCAATGACTATTGAATGTAACCGATTGGAGATGGTTGCATGGGATTTGTTAAACTGATATGGGTGACGGCTTAGCGATAGGCTATGTGATATATAATTTTGTATTTGCTTGGTATATTGCCTTTTCGGTTCCTTGGTGAAGCTAGTGACTTTGTTTAATAACTAAGCGTTTAATAAAATGTATTACTACATGTATCAATCAATGCAGAGGACGGGGTCGACGCTCCTTTATGTAAAAGAACTATATATAGTTCATACAATTTACAATGCACAATGAAAGAGAAGAAAAATACACGAGGCAGGAGCATGTGCACATGCATGCGGATCTTATGCATGATACAATCCCGGAAAGAAAATTTACACGGTTATTAGCGAAGGAGAGAAAATTTACGCAGTTATTAGCATCAGTGGAAGGAAAAAGAAAGGACCAGAAAGTAACACTATGACAAGATTCTATGCCTATTTGACAACCTAGGAAAGAGGAACCGGAGTTTAGAGGAGGGAGTTTGTTGAAGAACTAGGCATGGAAAGTTAATTTTTAGTCCCAAATTCTTATTTGGTATGTGAAGAGAATTATTAGTGGAAATTTAAGATGTAAGTTTCTTTCCCTATTTGGTTAGTGAGAATTTATGAAAAATTAAGTCAGAGAGGATAACATATGTTATGATGAAGGGTTAGATATTCTGTTTAAAGCAATTTTCTCTTAATTTTCACCACTTTTCTGTTGTTAAAATGGTAAGAGTTAGACTCTCAATTCTCATGCTCCATCCCTTTTAAATTCCCACACCACTAACTAAACAGATGATTTTATAAACCGGACCATCAAACTCCCAGCCCCTCTCATACATTCTCACGCAGTAGGGACTGGAAACTGAAATTGTTCAGATTGCTTTATGAATGTTGCAGGATTCACTACTACATCAGTTGTCTTACAATCAATTGATTGTGACCTTCTCCAATTGCACAATCATCTCGCTTGGAAGCCCTGATCGTGGAGGGGACGTACTGGGTGGTAGTGTGATCAGGGGAGGTCCCAGAAGAGGGAGGTGCACCATGGACCAACTCGTCACCGGCAAAGGGGGCGGAGGTCGGGACTGCATGCAGTTGGCTGCATGATCGCTTCGCTCTATTTTCGTCGAGCGAGGCAACGTGATCGTTTCATGGAGACGAGCGAAGGGGCTTCTAACGTGGAAGGTGAGGTTGAAGTTGAGTTTTTAGTTGCTTTCATATCTGTGCGAGGGATGACGTGTAGCAGTCTGGGATATATGGGGCCTCAGGTGGGAGGAGGTGAGGCTCTGTCCTGGAGAACTTTTTCCCGGAACCAAAAGTCTTCAGGAGTAAGACTTCTATCGTGGTTAGTGATACTTGTACGTCTTGAGATGCTTCATGTGTCTGGGCCTAGACTTCTTGGCACATTTTGATCAAGGTTGACATGGCTGTTAGTTAACTCGTTAATTATCGCGTGGCAAAAAGGCAGAAAATTGTTTAAGAGGTTTGCCACTAGGAGAATATCTATGTAGCCAGAAGTATAAGTTATACATCTGGTTTTGCACAATGCTTACCCAAAATGATAGTTATGGTTGTGAGTTATGTCTCTAGGAAATCTGAAAAGTTTGTGTTTGTAAGCCGTACGTATGTAACAGGGATGAGGAAAGTTGCATCTTCATAGCAGAAGTTGTAACACGTTTAAGAGCATCTTGTCTTAAATAGCATAGCATAGCACATAATGGAGTAAGATATGTCCTTATATGGTGTAGATAATGAACACTGCATGGTCTGGTCTAACGAAGTATGTTGGCATTACATGTTGTAAGCATATTGTAAAATGGCAATCATATGAGGCTTCAGTGGATAACATGTCCGGACGAATAACGGCCTACATTCATTACACAAATTTGCCTACAATGAGGGCAGATTATGTGTTAGTTCGCTGGTAACCGTGGTATAATTAAAAAAACATGAACCTGGGCCGGATGTTTTTGTGAAATGCGCTGAGAAGTACTGCACATAGAATAAGAAAAATAACTTGAGTATTTTTATCATATAATGTTTGTGTCTCATATGGTCTAGCATGGGTAACATTAAATGTTCTGATCATTGTACAAAAATAATATTGTATGGCTGGTCTTGTGGGTTCAACAGTTTTTTCCAGAAGCCTTACATTTGTCTGAGTCATGCACATATCGTTGCCAAATCTGCAATGATCATTTATACCCTCCCACAAAGTGGAGACCATGGGGGCCTACATGCAAGGAAATAAGCATTACAAAGTAGCAGGCCTGTTAATGTAGCCAAATTTTTGTTTTGATTACCTCTCCTAGTAGGTTTGCTTGATTTGTCCTGCTTATTTCATTGTAGGAAGAGTCGTAGAGATGTGCGTATGGCTGGGAGGGCTAGGAGCTGCATGAAAATCAATATAAGCACAGGATGTGGTACATGATTTTATTTTAAAAAAGGGACAGTTTAAGGTGCATGTTATATGTGATTCGTACCATCGTCGTCACTGATATAAATGACATTTTTGGAGACGAATTTATACTCTTATGATAGACTATGAATAGTTGAACAATCTAATAAGGAAAGAGGTTTAAAAATATTGAATAAACTGTACCATCAATGTCTAGTTGATTCATGAGATCTTTATCAGATGCAACATTACTGACTGTTGCAGGGCCAAAATATTTTTCATGTCCATTTGCGTCGAATAGAGCAATACCTGCTTTCTTCTTGTTAGTTAATGTGAATTTGATACTTTCACCGGGGACTAGATGCAGGTAACGACACATCTGTTTCCATCCAATTGATAGGGTCATGTGCTTTGTAGTTCCACTTACAATAGCATTGGTTTCATACCCTTCTGCTGTAGTGAAATCGAGTACATCACGAACCTAAAGCCCATTCTGACTACTTACTAAGGAATGTTCTTGTTGTAGCATTAAAGTTAGTGTTGTGATAAGGCGTACCTTCTTTGGAACAGAGCATGCAGATCAAAACAATCTAAGAGGACGGAGGTGGAGAAGCACGGATTCTTCAACGGCAAGCCCGGATGACATTCCGATAGCTAGGGCAAGAAAACGGGAGGTTCGGTGCGGCGGAAAGTTCAATGGCAGCATGTGGAGTAATTTATCTTAATGTAATTTCTTTGGCCTGTAATGGATCTTATATGTACGGAAGCAATGCAGAAAGATATGAACCTTTGCTGTTTATGTTGTGCAGTACGATGATTTGTGGTATATGGAACTAAAAGAACTTGCAAGGGGTATAATCACAGGAAATTAAGTACACATGATCAAGAAGAAACGCTGAGTCTGAACCTAAGCTTACAAGTTTTTTTTTGTGACAAAGTTGACAAGAAATTGTTAGGCAAGAATTCTTGCACTGAGTAATTAATAAGGAAATCAAGTTTACCTGTTCCATCCATTAGGGTTCAGAATGGAAGAACTCGTTTTGGTGTTTTAAGATTTGGAGATGGTCTCCTTGTTGTTGCTTATCAATCTCCATTGTATCAATCCTCTCATTTACTTTCAATCAAGCATCATGGGAAGAATGCAGGGGAGCTCAAGGGAGGGGTGGTTAATGTCTTGGGAGTGATGCACTATCAATTGTCTGGCATATATTACCAACTCTTGCAAAATATTATATATATCAATGGCATGCAGGGTTACATATATGATCATGTGGCAGTACAAAGTAAACATAGTTATATATGAAAGCAAAAAGATCATTTTAGCTTATGGGCGAAATATAGATAGGATCTACAGAGGCACCTTGTACATTCATGTCGGGGACCGGAATCGTACCTGATTTACCATATGATATATTGTCAAAGACCAAGAAACCAAGTAACGTTCATGCATGCTTACCTCATGCGACACCACGTTAGGCTGTCCGACACCAAACCAGTACAGTATATGAACTCCACCTGACCACCTGGTCGTATGTCACACTGCTCGTGCAGTCGGCCAGAAATGGATATCATTCAATGAGTTAAATAGAATTCCAAACACCTTGTAGGGAGTTAACACCATTCAGCTACAATAAAATTGCAATCACAAAGAGGAGCTCGGCATCCATGTCCACACCCTAACCCAATCGGTCGAAGCGCGACTGGTGGGTCACTCGAAGGGCCGACACTGACGCTCATACCCTGTCCAGCTGGCAGTCGCATCACAGCTAGCGGGTCACTCAACTCTATGATCACTAGACTCACACAGAAGATGAATATCAACTCTCTACCGTCGCTTCATACACTTCATCCATACACGCACTTTGTATGAAACGATGCGGTGAACAACTTGCATATCATTGCATAAACCCTAAAGAGGCGTTACACGGGTAGTACTTCACGTCCCTTATGTTTGGGCAGTTACATAGCTTACAGACAAGGACCCCGAAGGTCTAAAGTAGTAACAACTAAACAACGGAAACGATAGAAGTTCAACCCTGGATACAAGCTAGTATCACATAAGACCAACATAACCCACACATAACCACAAGTTTGACAAAGCTAACAGAGATAACCAAATTAAGCATCATCTAGAAAGTACTCGCCGAAAGAGGGTTCACCTGTTCCTATGCATGCAATAACAACTAACAATGAGTACAAACGTACTCGTAAGTCTTAGTAACACTTCGACATAAAGGTGACATGGCATTGACATAAGTAGAACAACCTATCATAACATGCTAATAATAGCTAGACATTGTCATCAAGAGTTCATCAACATATTAACAGAGTACACATGAATCATAATAGCCCAAACAACAATTTCATCAACATTTTCCATGAGGAATATTAACTGATCATTTGAACCAAGTTTAGATCCGAATTCACCAGACTATATGAACCAAGTTCAAGTCTGCTATTCATCATTTAAAAAAAAGAGCTACTGATCACTCGACAACCCTCCCCAGTGCCCCGGGGTTCCTCACATTAGGGTTGCAAAGCCCCATGTGAGTGAGGTCCACCGAGCTGCACTCGTAGTCTTCTCACAATCAGCACTCAACGGCTGATAGGTAGAGCCCTGTTGGGACGCAACTATGACTTCGATTAATTTTTGACATAGGGTTTGGGTAGCCCAAGTAAGACCACAACTCTACCAACTAGCTGCTCTACCTCGTCTCTCACTTAATAAGGGTTCTAGTTGATTAAGACATCAATTTTAATCCATAACACATCAATATACCTGATGATGAATAGTACGGTATCCCGCATATTAAGGGTATCCGTATACAGAATCCCAGGGCTTTAGGAAGGTACAGCGTACCCGGTAAGGATTCCTGGACGACAAGGTAACCCCTCTTGGGAAGGAAAGACTCCCCTTAAACTAGGAAGTCAATCCCGACGTTTAAGGAGACCAGAGTCCTACTCGGACGTAAGTCCACGTCCGGTACGACCCTGGGAACCCCCTATATAAGGATCAGCAATCCCATAGGGGAGGACAGGTCCGAATAGGTCAGGACAGGTCCTGATAGGTTGGAAGAGATTCTACAAGGTCCAGCAGATCAATCTAGTCGCAGCACCAGGAGGCGAAGCCCTAGAAGACCCGCTGCCTCGAAGGAGTCGAGCCCGGCAGTTTAGCATAGATTAGTCTACGATTAGGCCTAGGGTAGCCACTAACATACACCCCACATTGTAAGCGTGTTCTCCATCAATATATAGCAACAGGACGTAGGGTTATTATCCTGAGGGAGGTCCGAACTTGTATAAAAATGGCTGTCCCCTGCTGTCAGAGCTCCTGGCATTTGGGCCCTAGAGGTCCCTACCCCCCAGTAATCATCATTCCACGAATACCGTAAGATCGCCGATTCACCGATCGTCGACAGATGGCGCCGACCGTGGGGACCTCTCCGGACCAAGCCGTCTAGGAAGAATCGGAGTCGACAGGACGCGCAACTAAGCGCGATCAGATCCCAGCGCCGTTTGCACAGCCCTCACCGGTTTTAACCGAGGAGGAAGAAGCAAACTCGGCAGGAAAATCGATCGCAACCTCGCCCCGTACTGGGTACTCGGACCGAGGTTTCTACGACAACTTTGGCCCTATGGACCCATACCCGGTTACGGATCGAGTGGATTTCGGAGAGTACGCCCCTGGAGAGGACTCGGATGGCGAAGCAGCTCACTTCAGAACCGAGTGCGCCAGGGCCTTCAGCGGGAAGCTGGTCTTGAACGACGACTTCCCGGCAGGAACGACCAGCCCCATGGCTGGAGTTTCTCCTGCAAACTCTGATCGTGAGAACGATCAAGATCTTACCCACGTCACGTCTGAGGAGGACAACGTGATGGAATACGAGTACACATCGTCCAGCCAAGGACCTCGAATGGTACTCGCGATCGACGATGATCGAGAAGACCTCGAAGATCAGAATCTGCCCGGGGGCTCACAGCAGCACAACGCAATGCCTGCCTCTCACATGAACGGGGGCTTACCCGCCGCCGGGGAAAAAACTCCTCGCCGGAGCGGAGATTTGCCGGCCGCTATGGAAAGATCCCCCCGGGAACGAGGGAGTACGTGTCCCGAACTGCTCGAAGACTTGCGAAAGTGCGCGATCTGCTGTCACGGCCTCCCGTAGCGGATCTATCAACACCCGCGGGCGTGCAGTGGCTGCAACGGCTGGGGGCTGACCTCCAAGAGGCTCAGAACCAGGTCGAGTCTTCTCGAGCCCAGTTGGTGGCCCGTAGCTCTACTCGGGTGGACACCCCTCCTCCGCTAGAAGAGCGTGATTGGAAGGGACGACACCCCAGGAACAGGCCTCCTCAGGAGGAGCCACCTATCGACCTCCGAGAAGAGCTCGACAAGCGCCGCCGCCAAAGGCGCCAGCAAGAGCAACAGCCTTCTCGGAAAGATCACGTGCAACACGCCAATACTCGCGGCCGATCCTCGACCTCGAATAGCGGCGAGAATGCACCCTATCGGGGGTCCTTCAGTGGATGCCAGGCGCTATCCCAGGAACTCCGTCAGGTACGCTGGCCTTCTCGTTTCAAGCCTGGCTTGCTAGAATCGTACGACGGAACCACGAACCCCATGGAATTCCTTCAGATCTACACTACCGCGATCGAGGCAGCCGGCGGAGACGAGAAGGTCATGGCCAACTATCTTCCTACTGCTCTCAAAGGAGCCGCTAGGACATGGTTGACGAATCTACCCCCAGGAACGATTCGTTCGTGGGGACAGTTATGCGACATGCTACTTGGGAACTTCCAGGGTACCTTCCCAAGACCTGGTCGGGTCGACGATCTATTCCTTGTAGTCCAACGACCAGATGAGACCTTCTGAGAGTTCACCAAAAGGTTCAGTGCTGTCCGCAACACCATCCCAGAGAGAACCGACTCAGACGTCATCCGCGCCTTCACTCGAGGCAGCGGAAACGAGATGTGCACGCACGATCTGATCATGCGACCACCTAAAACCACCAGGCAGCTCATGGATCTAGCCGAGAAGGCCGCTTGTGCAGAGGAAACCCTGCGCTATATCAAGCAACAGCGAGGTGAGTCGACCAGTTCTCCCCTCCGGTCAAGGGGTGATTCGTGCAAGACTAAGCGCAAGAAGAAGCCCTCCGGAGGGAATAAGGAGAAAAGGATCAGATCCGACGAGGTAATGGCCGACGTCTCCGAGAAGCGCACCTGACGACCACGCCCCAAGGATAAGCCTACCACGTCCTCCGACAAGTTGTCCAAGCCCTGGTGTGACTTTCACCAGACTGACTCGCATGATCTGCGGCAGTGTCGCATCTTCAAGAAGTATCTTCGGGAAGAAAGAGAGAGGTTCCGCGAGGAGAACCCTCAGGTCGCAAATAACAGTCGGAAAATGACTTTCGACGACGATGACTCCACCCCTGAGCCTTTCCAGGGGCATGTCAGAGCAATCGAGCACATATTCGGGGGCTCAACCTCTTACGAATCCAAGAGGCAGTACAAGGCGATCGCCCGAGAAGTTCTCGCGAGTGTCCCGCGGGTCCCTCGAGCGGTCAAGTGGTCTGAGGTCGCGATCTCTTTCGACCAGACCGATTGCCCCGAGAACTGCGCTCGGCCGGGACGGTACCCTATTGTGGTCGAGCCAACGATCAACAACTGCCGAGTGGGCCGCATGCTGATAGACGGAGGGAGTTCCCTCAATATCCTATTCGCCAACGCCCTCGACGCCATGCAAGTGCCATGATCGTCTGTTCAGACGGTAACGCACGCCTTTCACGGCATCGTCCCGGGCTCATCAGCCACGCCGATAGGGCAAGTCACGCTCCCGGTCACCTTCGGTACACCGGAGAACTTCCGAACAGAGAAAATCCTGTTCGACGTAGTCGATTTCGAGACGGCATACAACACTATCTTAGGGTGCCCCACTCTGGCCAAGTTCATGGCAGCTACGCACTACGCCTACCAGTGCATAAAGATGCCCGGCCCAAAAGGTGTCCTGACGATAAGAAGTTCCCCCAGAGAAGCACTCCTCTGCGACAAACGCAGCCTCGACCTCGCAGAGCAGCACCTACCCTCTAATCAAGACGCCGGCGTGGCGCCTCCCACCTCCACGCCGTCAAGACCACCTCCACGACTACGAGCGACGGCTCCGGAAAGTACCCCCTCCAAGTCGGAGAAAGAGTTCCACGACTAGATCGGAACAGGGGAAAAACAGGGCCTTCCCCTAAACAGGACAACGGCTCCTCGGGAGAAGCCGCCCGATCCAGGTCGCTCGAGTCAACGGTAGAAAGGTCGCGTCCGTTAGAGAGTCCAGTACAACCACCTTCGGTAAGATTGTACAACCGTCGCCTCCTCATCGGCAGATTCCAAAGTTGCACCAGCTCCAGCCTCAAAGATCGTCAAGCTACGAACGACTCGATGATAAGACGCTCCGGGCGCCTCCGCCCAGCACGCGCACTCAACAAAAGTTCCATCAGCGGGTCACGACAAGAGGACAAGAGTCTCTGGGGCAACCGGCGACAAGCTAAATGAGGAGGGGACGGCCTAGTTTTTTCTTAGTTTTTTTCAGAGTTATTTTTCTTACAGTAGCCTAGCCTGTAAAAGACACAGTTTTCTCTAACTAATACCAAATTTCTAGTCCAATGTTTTTTATTATTAATTCAGACTGCCTATCCGAGATATCTCTCGAACAGACAGTCGGGGGCTGGATAAGAATACGGCAAAGTCGAGATACGAGTACGAGTACCGACTTCTTCGACCCGCACAAAGGAAAAAGGGTCCTGCGCTGCAACTGTCAGGGATGCGAGGAAAACCCCTTAACGCGTTTGCAGGTAACAGGGGAGCCACTGAGCCCCCACCTGACCAGACCTAAGGCCTGGTTGACCAAGCTCCCCAGTTCCGTAGCAATGTCCCTTAATCCCGAGTAAAGGAAGGGAAGGAAGTACGAGTACGACTAGATCAACAGAACCCATACGCTTATCCTCGTCTTCGACTACTCGGAGCAGAAGATAACTCGGGTAGAGTGAAACTTTGTTGATCGAGCAAGTGCAGAATTTACTAGCCTAACAACCGGAGTCTCCCCTCAGCAAAGGAATACGGAGGTGCCGTCATGGCCACGACTAGCTGTATGAAAGACCCCTTATCGCGTTTACTGATGACGAGGAGCCACGGAGCCCTCCATCCGACTAAACCTAAGGACTGGTCGATCGCAGCAAGAACGACCTACGACACTATTCGAAACACCTATGCCGAAGGGAGGCAAAGGGCACTGGTTCCGACTAAAGTCTACGCTTGCATCCGACAAGGTTTCACATAAGCAGATTAGACAAGGGTTCAAAAAACCAAAAAAACACACAAGTTATCACACAGTTACTAACCACTGTATTTGAGTAAAAGTATGTTATTACAGAATTCTACTCTAGGCCAGGCGCTGGACCCGATCGCCAAAGGCGTCCGCCGCTCCCTGTACCGCCTCGAGAAGCTCCTCCTCCTCGTCCTCCGGCAGGTCGGCAGCGAGCGTCTCCAGGGATAAGTCCGGATGTCTGCGCCTCAGAAGAGCCAAAGCAAAAGCTAGGGCGTCGCGTACACCTTGCCGAAGTTCGTCCTCGAGAAGCTTCTCGACGGTGGGCTTCAGCCGGGAGACAGACGCCGTCAGATCCGCTAGGCGGCTGGCCGGAGCAAGGCCCGGGGGGACAACGACGCCGACTTTGCCCAGCGCCTTCTCGAGCGTGCTCAAGGCCCCCTCGAGGTCCCCCTCCAGCTTCCCCGCGTAGGACTGACTCCTTTGCAGGGTAGACTCCGCTTCCGAGAGGCGCGCCTTCAGATCGGCCTCGACCGCCGCCCGCTGCTTCTCGGAGTCCTCAAGGCGCTTCTACAGCGCCTCGCTCTCCGCCCGCCATCTCCCGGCCTCGTCAAGGCTTTTCCTCGACTCTTCGCGCGCCAAGTCCAGCTCCGCTTGGGCCTTCTCGAGTGGAGCCACCCGGGAGATAGCGAGCTGAAAAAAAACAGGTTAGTACAAAAGAAAAGTAAAATTACCTTATCACTAATCTCTCGTACATTACCTGCAGCAAGGAGGAAAGGCCAAGACTCTCCGGCGCCGAAGAACCCGGAGGCACGACCTGCCCGACCAGGGCCGATTCTGACTCCAGCGCCGGGGGCTGCGGCTACTCAGTAGAGGCCGGCGGCAACTCCGGCGTGGGGGTCCGCTGCTCGACAGGGACCGGTGCCGTTTTCGGTGCTGGGGGCTCCTGCTCGACATCCGCCCTAGTCGAGGTCTTGGCAGGAAGGATCGACAACCTAGTCACCAAAAACCGTCAAGCCAAGTCTTCAGCAAGGCGAATCAAAGGGAAAAGGCGGCGAAAGAAAAACTAACCTCGGGCGCTTCCCCGTTGAAGTAGGTTTCCTTGCCAAGGCACCCGAACTTCGCTTGCCGGAAGCCAGCGGCGCCGTCCCCTTGTCCGCCACGGTCTCCTCCCCAAGAGCAGTCGAGTTGGTTCCTTGGCAAGGGGGCTGCTCGCTTCGGGCTGCCCGACACATCCTTCCTTATGATCTCCATTTAGGAAAGAATATGGAAAAAGAGTAGTCGGGTAAGAGCTCAAACCTGCGGTTGAGGATCCCGGGCGGGAGAACTCGTCGAGATGATCTCCGCCCCCGCCTCGGCTGCGGAAGGACCTCCCTCCCTCGTCTCGGAGGGTGGCGGGGCCGTGTCGTACATTTCAATTTCATCGTCCTCGACGGGAGCGCCAGCTCTTTCGGCCTCCGAGTCGGGACCCCCGCTGCCTATGCGCTGCGGAAGAAGAAGCCCGAGGTCCTTCAGTAAGGCTACTCGGATAAGCCCAAGTTAGACAAGGAGATAAGATGGATAACTCACCGAGAACACTTCCCGTCGGCTATCCGGACTCTGCTTCAGAAGGGGCAGGGGCACGTCCGTACGCCCGCCTTGGGGGGACTGCTTGAATAGGTTGTTCAACCTACTCTGAAGCTCCCCCGGGGACAACTCTGCATGGCTCGACAAGGCAGAAGTACGTGAGAAGTCTTGACAATTGAATTGGCGCGGAGGAGGCCGTAGTGCTTACCCGTGTTGAAATCCCTTGTCTGGTCTTGGTTCTGCGGGATCACCCAGGCTGCCGCGACCCTCGACCGAAGAGGGCTTATCCGGCGTCGAAGGAAATCCTCCGCGACATCCCACGCCATCAAGCCTTTGGCGGCGAGATTGGCAATGTCGTGGACGAACGCCATGAGGTGCCTAGTCTCCTTCGGGGCCTCCCCCCAGCTCTTGTTCTGAAGAGGGGCGAGTCCGCGGTAGGAGATCCCAGAATTCGCTGGGGGCTGGCAGTAGAACCACCGAGCATGCCAGCCCGACCACGAGGATTTCCAGGAGGAAGCGATGTAGGCATCCTTCCTCCCTTCTCGAAGACGGAATCCGGCGCCGCCGACGACTCTTGCGCCGCTGCCCTTCACCCGGCGGAGGTTGTAGAAGTACCTCCAGAGCTCCAGGCTCGGCCTAATGCCGAGGTAGGCTTCGCATAGGTGCGCGAAGACCGCCAGCATTAGGACCGAGTTCGGGTTGAGATGAATCAACTCGATCTGGTAAAACTGGAGCGTGAGGAGGAAGAACGACGAAGGTGGGAATTGAAATCCACACCTGAAGAAGTCCGTGAAGATGACGGTCCACTCCGTGTCGGGGGTGGGGACCGTTTCCTTCACGGCCTCCCAGAAAGGCACAAACACCTCCGGGAGAATCACCTCATCCGATACGATCTTTTCCAAGGTGGAGGAATCCATCACTGAGGCCTCGAACTCGGTGATGGCGGTGGTTGGTTCCCCCGAAGCTTTCCCCGAGTCCTTTGCGGGCTCGGGAGATTTCTTCACGGCGCTTTTCTTGCCCATCTTCGCTGATCGCTCGAGAGAATGTGGAGGCGAGGGCGCGAGGAAGAAGATGAAGGGAGCAAGACGTTTGGGAGGCAAAGAGACAATGCGAGTAAAACCCCAATTCTTAGACTCCTAAAGATTTAAACTTTCGCCGGAGCCGAGCGCGGTTTTCGGCACGATCAGTTCCATCGCATTTAATGCGGACAGTTGCTTTTTCCGCTTACAGGGCGCTTCGCGGGAAAAAGAGGGTCTGACAACCCACGACCCAGACGAACGCGCCGTGGCTCAGCGCACATTAACGGCCCCACAGCGCAGAGAGAGAAAAGATTCTTCATCACCACGCGAAATTTCCGCCACGATGGTTCCGTTTCCTAGAAATATGCCAGGCGGACGCGTGTCCGTGATCGACGGATCAGATCAGATCGGAAAAGTATTCTGGATTTTCCAAGAGTTTATTCCGATAAGGTTTCTACGACTACTCGGTAGAGGTTGAGCCTACTCGGAGAAGTCGCCGACAAGGACTACTCGGATCGCCTACTCGGAGTTCATTCCCTGACAAGGGCAGATTTCCAACAGAACCATCATGACCTCACTTCACGTACTGATGGGGGGCTTGATGATGAATAGTACGGTATCCTGCGTATTAGGGGTATCCGTATACAGAATCCCAGGGCTTTAGGAAGGTACAACGTACCCGGTAAGGATCCCTGGACGACAAGGTAACCCCTCTTGGGAAGGAAAGACTCCCCTTAAACTAGGAAGTCAATCCCGACGTTTAAGGAGACCAGAGTCCTACTCGGGCGTAAGTCCACGTCCGGTACGACCCTGGGAACCCCCTATATAAGGATCAGCAATCCCATAGGGGAGGACAGGTCCGAATAGGTCAGGACAGGTCCTGATAGGTTTGGAAGAGATTCTACAAGGTCCAGCAGATCAATCTAGTCGCAGCACCAGGAGGTGAAGCCCTAGAAGACCCGCTGCCTCGAAGGAGTCGAGCCCGGCGGTTTAGCATAGATTAGTCTACGATTAGGCCTAGGGTAGCCACTAACATACACCCCCCATTGTAAGCGTGTTCTCCATCAATATATAGCAACAGGACGTAGGGTTATTATCCTGAGGGAGGCCCGAACCTGTATAAAAACGGCTGTCCCCTGCTGTCAGAGCTCCTGGCACTTGGGCCCTAGAGGTCCCTACCCCCCAGTAATCATTATTCCACGAATACCGTAAGATCGCCGATTCACCGATCGTCGACAATACCATTCAAGCATACATAAGCATCATAACCTCACGAGGAATCAAAACAGGAACAATTAACATGAATTAAGAAGCATGGCAATGTCGCAAGCTCAGTTTGCCTGGGTTAGTGTATTCCTCTGGTTCCTGCTAGGTTTCAGGGTAATAAGGCTCCACTTCCTCCTCGTCGGTTTCTAAAGCATTGTAAAAACGACGGTGAAAGAATGGAAAGGAAAATCATATAAGAACTCATGATGAAATGGTATTAATTATGCATGGGATGCATTCCATTGGCTGGCAATTTAAATTTGAAGACAAGTGTAATTGGTGTCATGACTTTGGGATTTAATGATTAAAAGATATTAATTTCTGAGCATAATTAGCTAATTTAAACATTTGTGGGTCAATCATTTTGGTTCAAGGCATATCTGTATAGTAACATACAAGGGATTATTTTTAGTTGACAGCACAGGTCTAAACCCTAAACCAAATTTCATGATTTTTGGATAAGAGATGAATTTATGGGATTTTATACAAGTTTTAAGGAATTTTAAATAATTTAGAATTTTCTATCAACAGTATACAGTAAAGATCATTTTTGGTAGATAGCGTATCCTTTGCTGATTGTGCCCACATAATTTCATAATTTTTAGACATAAGGTGAATTTACAATAAATAGTAAAAGGCTTAAAGCAGTTTAAATCATTTAGAATTCCAGCAATGGCACATGAGTGAAATTATTTTTAACGGATGGTACATATTGCTCTAGTCATTTTGATATAAGGTTTGCAATTTTTGGAGTACAGATGAATTTACTACGAATTTTACAACTTTCAGGAATTTCAACTATTTTCTATCCTTTTTCTCAGTGCAAGAATAACTCAATTACTCTTTACACTCAACCCTATCTGCTCCTAGACCCTGACGGCTGGAGCCTTTGGATGCGGGGCCCCCAGGGAAGGCTAAGCGGGGGAGCCGGTCAGACCGGATGGTGAGCTGGTCTGATCGTTGTCTCCGGTTGGACCCGTCGATCTGACCGGTGGTGGCGGAGCTTGGTCTTGCCAGTGAGACGCCGAAGGTTGCGTGGCGGTGAGGGCGCTCGGGCTGGGGCAAGACGCGTTGAGGTAGGGGAGGAAGGAGGTAGAGGAGGGCTCACCGTGAATTGGGGTAGGGCGGAGGAGGGGCGGGGGTTGGCGTCGAGCGGAGGAGCTTGCGTGGAGGAGATGGGCGGCTGCGGCGCGTTCTGGTCGATGAGGTGCGTAGGAGGGCTCGGTCGGTGTCGAGGAAAGTTAGGGAGGACCCTGCAGTGGTCGGCCGGTGTTGGAGCTTGGGACTCGTTAGACGCCGGGAAGGAGGGCGGCAAACCTGCCGGAGTCGGAGAAGGCCATCACACGAGCAATCCTCCCTTCGGCCCTAGAAACAAAAGAGGGCAGGTAAGTCTTGGGAAGAGACGGGAGGGGGAATTCCTGGAAGATGGGAAGGGGTGGAGGTGGGCGGCTTGTCACCGGCGTCAAGGAAGATCACCAGAAAAAGGGGTTAGTCACCAGACGCGAAGGAGAGGTCGAAGATGGCCGGGGCTTGGGGGCGGAAATGGAGAGGGAAAAAGGGGGCACGGGATGGCCGAGAATGGAGCCTTAAGCATTGGTAAGAGAGAGGGGAGATGCGATGGCGCCGGCGATGCGTGTCCCCACCATGGACGCGTATAGGAGATAGCCTGCAGGTGGGCCCCAGGTCAAAGGAAGCGGGAGGCGCCACGGGCTGAAAGCCGCTTCCCAATGGCGAAGGCATAAAGGGCAAGGGGCGCGGGTGGGTTGGCCAGGTGGGCTGCGTAGGTGGCTGCGTGGGGGAATATGGGCTGAGGGGTTGGCGGTCCAAGCCGGCCCGTTTGGCCTGGGGAAGGGTTTACTTTTCTTTTTCTTTTATCTCTTTTGTTTATCTTTTCTTTTACTGCTGTAAGTAAAATCTAATTAGATGGAGGTTCAAATGGTGAATTTTTTTTTGCAAAAATTCACGGAGGACCTATATCATGTTATTGGACTGCTGTAAAACTTTTGACTCAAACAAAAATATTTTTGACTAAGTTTCATCCAAATTTCAAGTCTTGCTCCAAATAGGATTTGAACTGTAGCTAGGATTTCTAGGCTTCCAATTTTTTTTAATTTATACTGGAGGTACATAACCTAATATAGATCCCAGATATAAAGTTTCATGACATTCTGTGGAAGAAAACCCCACAAAATAACATAACTACAGATATGCCATGTTTAGAAACTCGGATGAATCTTCACTAATTTCAATTATACCTTGCTGATTCGAGTATGGTTTTCCTTCAGGTTTTAGTCCAAGAGGTTTATAAATCTACCAAGGTGTAGTTAGGGTTTTAATTAGTGAATGGTTTGCACGAGTTTTGGAAAAGGTGGTTTAAATTGATATTACTTAGAGAAGAAGTTAGAGGATGATAGAATTAACATGTATGTCATGCATGGTGTTCAACAATAGTGATATGATCATGTGCTTTAGATGCTTACCACCTCTTGTTACAAATGTGGGATGTTACAATTCAGATATTATATAGAGCAAATATCATTTCTAGGATGGTTTGTATAGGCTGTGGTCCTTGCAATTTGCGTATTTGAATGTTTTCCTAAGGAACTCCATGGGGGTTTCTTGTTTCGCATGCCCGCAGGATAGTTCGAAGAAAGAACATGTTAATGCACTAAAAAGATTGTTTTGTAAAGGCATATAAACTATGATGAATGAACATTTTAGGCAACCTGGTTGGCAGTAGTAGTGTCAGATAGGAAGAGTCCAGCTGCAATATTTGTTGAAGCTAGGTGTGCTAGTGAGAAGGCCAGTTTTTCCTCTAGTGTTGCAGGCGGAACATATCCCATATACGTAACAGATACGTCATTTGCTGCTTTTGTCGATGCAGTGGGGTCGGATACTTTCAGCGGCAGCAACTCAACAGAATCAGCACAGATCTTTTGAATTTCAGAAAGTAAGGTTTGGTTGCATCGTTGTAGAGTTGTAACATATTGTGAAGTTATGAGGGAATCATCTTTGTAAATGGACTTAAAACATCTAACAGCCTGAAAGTTCTTCTCCAAAGTAACTATTTTAGCATAGTTTTCATCGTCAATTGCAGCAGACCTTCTTTCATTAGGTACACAATGACTGCTTGGCTGCACTCTCCATTGCAAGCTATGTTGTTTCGCCGAGCTTGCCATAAAATGTCTTCATTGCAAGTTTTTGGTCACCACATGGCAGCATATCTATTTCTACCCAAGCTCTTATCTCCGAACCAGATTCGATCACAGTTCCATGTGAATGTATCATGAGGCCTAGTGAAGAGGAAATTTCTTTTAATAGAATTTGCCTGGATACATGGGCCCGTGCTTGTACCTATCAGATAAAAAAGGATTGGTGACACATCAAAATAATCAATTTGTGAAGGAACCTAAATTCTTCATACATAGAAATCTTAACCATGTGTTTTTATACTGTAAGTTTACAGGACTGTTTGACAATTATGATACATGCATAAATTTGTTCAGAAAAAGGGTAGGACAAATAGTTAAATACCCCAGGAACATGGATGAAGTCGTTGTCCGCATCCGGACCATCATTTTTGTCAGAAGGAAGGTTGCAACGTATATCTGAACCCTGATCATCTAAGTTCGCCATGGGAACAGGTTTGGCAACTCCTGTTCAGATCAGTATCTTGGTATGATATGTGCATCTCTGTTAAGCAGATAGGAACATATAAGGGATCAACAAGAAAGGAAAAAGATTTGAAAGAAGCGAATACATACCTGGAACAGAGAGCTGCTTGCGGGAAGGACGGTGACTGACGGAGATTCAGCACGTATGCGTTTCTCGCAGGTATCAGCAGATGCCCTGGATCTTATTGTTGGAGGTCCATTACAAGAAAGAGGATGGAGGAATGAATCGGAGAAGGCGAGGAGACCTGCTTGAACGAATTAAGATACAATGTGTTTAAGCACCAATGCGTAATATAGAGGCAGCATCATGAATTCACTGTACACTGTATCGGGCAATTTCTTTTAATATAGCCCATTCAGTTTTTGAGGAAGTTAATCCGTCTGACTTGTTGCTGGGCCCGTTGGGCATCTTGCACATCTTTTATTTTCTCTTCTTTTTTCTTTTGTTTTCGTCCCAATTTTTTTGTTCTTCGTAGCTGGGTTGCTTTTTATTTTTATGTTTTGTACTTACTATTTTTTATCATTTAATTTATTATTTTATTCATCTGTATCTTTGTGTGTGTTGTATCAATATATATAATTATTCTGTTCAATTATTTTTTTAGTATGCTGGTTTTTCCTTCGAAGGTTGTTTCATGTGTTTAGGTCCTTTTGATCTAGAATTAGCTTTTCTCGATTCTATTCTTATGATAAACAAAGTAGGATACAGATTGGTTCGTACAAACATATTTGTCGGCACTTTATTGTACTTAAAAAATGATCTCTCATAGTGCATTATCATATTGCCTTCAATGGAAACAAAAATTCCTAGTGGCCCAATCACTAAATTTCTGCTAAATTCACTCATTTTGTAATCTGGCCAAATTCAGAGTAATAATACGTGTGTTCTTACAGATATTTTGATCTTAGAAGGGATCAAAGGCAGCATGAATAGAGTGATTAATGTCATGTCGAACCAATAGTACACTACACTAAACATTATTTTCCATAGGAACGTTTTGCTATATTCTATCAACTGTAAAGGGACACATGCAGCCATGGTGTTTTAAACGCAGTCACAATCACTTCATATTATCATCACAGTACCAGGTAGTTGCTTTGCATGCTGCAAGCGATTGAGTACATAACAAGTTCAAAACAGAGTATTAAACTGATATCTTAGTAATAGCAAGCACGAAGCGTGCATAATATCTTATTTATATAGGTGAAGGCTGGAAATGTTGGTGGTTGGTGTCGATCACATTAACATGCCAAGAGGTTGCTGGGAAAACCGAACATGTGGAAGCTGATCAGTTCTCCTTCAAGTAGGAAAGTAATTGTGCAGTGAAGTCATCCATCGTGAGCAGTTCATGATCCTGTAAGATAATTTGGATATGTTACGAGGGAATAACACAAGGTATATTTAACAGCGGCTAAATGGTGGCATGATAGAGGTCATACGATGTATATATTGTCAGAACTATACTTAGCACCTTATCTGAACAGTTTCGTAGCCAGAGGTGCCTTTTTTCCCATCAGTAAGCACCCTGTTAATGAAGCAGTATGATGTATAATGTTATATTGGGAGGATGAAATCAGCAAGCGATGTTGAAGACAGATTGAATACAGAGCGTGATCGATTATGTCATCTTTTTCAATACGTTTTTTGGTGCCAGAAGCTACCGCAGGTTCAGAAATTGCAGCTTTCCTGGTGATACTTGGAGGTGTTCCCCAAGGCTGAAGTTATTGGAACACATGAGGGCACATATGGTGGTTAGGAGTAGAAAATGAACATTGATGGTGCTATGCATTAGTTTTACCGGTAAATTTGGTGATTGTTCTGTTGCAGCAGCTGTTGCCTTAGTTGGAACATGGTGGTGTTCAACGTCCGTTGCAAGAATGTTGCTTCCCTGTAAATAGTTTGGTCAAGTAATTGGGAGTGAAAAAGGAAAGTAATTGTCTGTTATAATAGTAAGATGGGAGATGATTGGTCTCTAAGTAAATTGAATAAAAAGGTTAGATCGTACCTCGCTAGTGTTCTCGGTGCCATCATAAGAAGGCAGCTCTGATGTAGTCTGTATAAGCTAACAGTTTATTAGAAGGGAGTAAAATGGTGCCTTAATGATCTTAATACATGTAGAATGTAAATGTTGAGATATAAGTTGGAAGGAATCAAACAAGGGGCTAGTTCATACCTGGGTTGTTTCATCGACGGCAGAATTGGTAGACATATTCAGTGTAGTCTGGGGAGGCAAATAAATTAGAGGAATAGAGGGAACAAAAGTCTGAAATATACAGAACTAAGCTACAATAGTGAAATATATCTGGTTACAAATCTTGTGGGTATATAGTAAGTACCTTTGTGCCTGATGGAACAAATTGAGAAGTTTGAGTCGAAAGTTGTTATGGAAGTTGATTGCTTTGTAGCAGAAGGAAGTGAGCCAAATTCAAACAACTTTAATTTTGAATGAACCACATCAATCTTTTTGACTTGAAAAGCAAGTTCCTCAAATTCTAGGATTTTTTCGGTCACACTAAAATTGAGGTGAATTTTTGTGACACGAGGGATGCTATTTCAGCTGGAATGGTGCCTGGTTTGGGTGCTGCAACACGTTGGAGGAGATCCACATTTTCTCCAATTATCTGTTTCAGCTACTTCGGCAAAGAATACAAATTGAGCTTGTCCTGTGGTGTGTCCAACCAAGCACATTTTGTACCTGCATGTAGCAAGATCTAAGGTAGATGATTATTTATAATCTAGTAAGTGAGGCACGTATATTTTCTTTTCCTATGTATGCATGTACCTCGGACCAGCTGCCACGCAGGGACAGTTGGATCACTGCAAACGAGTTAACTGCCTGCTGCATAAGCAGTCTTATGACACTGTAAACAGATAAAAACCACCATGAGTCTGATTGCAGCTTCATTATTGTCACAGTGCAAACCATATTTTTACCCTGCAGACAAATGGTCAAATGAGTGTTCATGGGTGAGCACCTTGTAGTGCAGGATGGGACCAAAAAGGGGTATTAATAAGGAAATAACTTACAAGAAGATCGCAGGGATCTTTGGATAGCAAGGTTGTAATGTCAATTTCCTCAAGTAAGACCGTTGAAAAGCTTTCTGATATTGATCGTCTTCTGCGGGCATCCAGCGAACACCCGGCAGGTGCTGACCCAATTTACACGAAGATATAGAGATGGAAAAAAATGTTAATAACTTTCATGGATGGAAGAACATTTTTTTCTGTCAAAGGGATAGGAGCCAAACCTGTCATAATAAGCTTCGACCTCTGGAATATAAGGATTGATGTAATACTTGCGTGCTTTACTGCAGCTTATTGTGTCACGGCATGTATGGACATATGGATTGCACAAATTAGACGATGTAAAATAAACCGCATAGGTATTTCTGGTGGCATAAACTACAAACTTAACATAATTTATGTAATGACCACCTTCTTGTGAATATATGTACATGAGATCAGTGGAGATCAATATATAATTAAGTGGTGTTTTTCAAGACCTAAACATCTCAAATAAGCTCCCTAAAGGTTTCCAAGTCATTGAATTGAATATTTCAATAAAAGGTTTTACAAAATATTTTCAAATGAAAAGAAATGTAATACCTTAATTAAATGATTTTCACTTTATTAAAAGTTTACAAATTTTATATTTGTGACTTATTTATACCCGTGAACCTAAATATCAAATTTTCATGAATATTTGAAAATTATTCGAACAACCTACAATTCAAACCAAAGTTTGGACAACTTTGCATTACTATTTAAATGACAGTCAAAAATAAATATTTTAATATGATAAAATTCATGGAGGTTTTAAATACCCTAAAGGTACACTACAACAAGAACCCCCTACAGCAACACATCTATGCGTTGTTGAATGTCCATATAAGCGTTGTTAGTGTCTATACCAACAGATTTAGTATGCGTTGCGTTTTTGGCGTTGCAAGGGTATAATACAACACATATACATCCGTTGGTAACAGGAGGGTTAAAGCGTTGCAAAATAGCAACAGATACAATTAGAGTCTAACAACATTTGTATGCGTTGGTGCTTACTCTACACGAATATATTTTACAATGATGTGCAATGGATAAAATTATATTGCTGCAACGCTTGCAAGTGTTGTTACATAGTATGCATAATATTATTTTGTTATTTGCAATGATTACAGTTATATCCGCACAATGCTCATGACACATAGGAGTAAAGTGAAAAAAATTCAATATTCATAATATACTCAAAACAAACATCTCACATATTAAATAGAACTTGTTGCATTACGGAGAACACCGTCGACATAATACATGATGTAAATGTTTTTTTTCAAACATCAATGCCTAAAAATTAACTAAATTCAAAAAAAAATCTAGAAAGATCATCCGACAATGACACCATTCTCCGCTTTGCAATCAACATGTCATCCATATCATCATCCATTTATCTTCTCAATCTACAACAAACAATTGGAATCCATTAACGAACTGTTAAGAAGAAAGAAAATCACATTATTAAATAAAAAAGTTCAAAAGAGTAGTGACATACAAAGGTTGAAGGCCATGCAATTTTTGTTCCTGCTGCATTACCAAGAATAGTGCAGTTCTTACATTTTCGTATCAACTCTTCAGTTTTCACGAACGCAGCATCAACATGCACTGCCCAAAACTCATTTGTTATTTCAACACCATCAATTTTATATTTTAGATCGCTGCTTACAAATGTAGCAAGAGCAACATCCTTGTTTGGACTTTTCAAGCTCTTCAAGAATACTTTAGTGCCAACCTATTAGATAAACAAAACAACATGAACAAATAATTTATAGAGAAAGAAATTTTTCTAAAAAATTATGTATCAGATAAACTTAAGCACTCATACCGCTATTGAATTGGCACCAAACCAATCTGCGGACCACATTGTTGTTTCTACAAAACATATTATGTGGAACATTAATATCCAATGCAATTAAAATGTTAGAGAGAGCGTAATAGAGAGAAGAAAACATAAGAAGATGTATGTTATACATTAGCAAGGTTTGCTGCACTAGCTCCTTGTGAGGTCTTTTTGTTTTGGACATCATGCTAATAACAAGCAGTAAAATAATCAAAAATAAACATTGAAGTGCTAAAAGTTGAACATAAATGTGTATATAATGATTGAAAAGATACCTTGTGTGCTGCCAAAACTCTATTTACTTATAGTGTTTTGTTATTTTGGGTGTCTGTTTCCTTGTTCTAAAATGATAGGCAATAATTAATTACCAACATAATATAATGGTCGTCAATATTCATAACTTCCAAATAGCTGAGTGAACTAACCTTGTATGCACTAGCAATTTTGTTTCCTTGTTGTGCATTGTCATTCTGGACCAAAGTTTGTTTGTTGTATGATAAGAAATATATGCCGTAAGATTGGCATAAATTACAGTACACATTGACATTACAAAAATACAAGTGTAATAAAATGATCCATGGTGGATTCCAAACAATATATAACTGAACAAACCTTATCTGCAATGGAGTGCTTGTTTGATCGTTGCAAGTCCAAATCATGTGAATCATTTTGCTTGCTCTATAGTGAAAGAATAGAAAATAAGTTTTTTCTCTAGAATTGCAGTTGAAATATAATAATACTTATATACACTACCATCACATTTGGCTGCTCAACCATACTGGGTTCTTGACTAGGAGAAGAACAATATATTCTCTTGATAGCAAAAAACAAATAAAAGTGAGACCATATTTACTTGAAAGAACTTTGAGAAGCATTATTATATACTCGAAAAAGATGCATACTTTCCTTTTTGAATTTGTTCCATCAATAGAAGGAGCAACTTGGAGTGTAGGCACTGGATCTAAACTTCCCTATAATGGTAAATAAAAAATTAGTGCAAAATATAAATAATTGTGAAGTTCTTTTTGATTTACCTGATTTGTTTGTCTTTCCATGTTTTTGTCTTCTCTTTAAGTTCTAGAATTTCAGCATCTTGATTCTTGATATGTTGTGCTAACTTTTCCACCTGAAGTCTAACGGAGAGAATATCTTCATTTGGTGTATCCTCCAGTGAAGTAAGATGTGTGTTCTGAAAATGGCGTGTAGTTGACACATCAAAAACTTTATTTGGATTTGGAACTAGTCCAAAACCATGTACATGCCCAGGCTTGTCTTCTCTTAATATTTTATTCAATGCATCTCCTTTCCAAGCAGTCTTTCCTTGACAGTTATCTGCTAAATCTGGTTGTTACACTAAGAGTCTCTTCAAATCATCCTAAACACATGAATAATGTAAACTAAAACAATACAAGAAACAACTACGTAACATTTGAATGGTTGAGAGGTTAAAATATACCACATGTCCATTCATGTTCCTGTCAGCTTTGTGCTGGTGTGTATGAATGTACAAGACAGCCCTGTGTGGATACTTCTTTTCTGGATCTTTCTCTCTCTATTGAATAGATGATTAAATTATTAAAGGAGTTGGTGATGAAAATATAAGGTAAGAATGAAAAAGAGATGCATATAGTTAGAGTTCTATAAATTTTACCAACTCTTCCCTGTTTCGAGCAAAACTCTTTGTTCCAGCGGTATGTGTGGACTTTTTCCCTTGCACAGTTTTTTCTATTTTGCTCACTTATATCCTACGAAATATTGGGAAAAAATTATGCACATTTCTACATAATTTTATAGAAAAGCTAATTTATTGGAGCAACATGCCAATGATAAAGCTAAAAAATATATATGTACCTGTGCTTTCGGGCTCATCCAATTATTCACTAGAGCAATCCACTGATCCTTACTCACACCTTTTGGAACATTGTTGTAGTTGACTTCACTGCTCTTATTTGCATCAAAATAAAGTGCTTTTAGATTTGACTTATGTTGCCTCCATCTTTCTCCAATTGTTCTTAATATATATTTTTCCATGCGAGCGGGGTAAAGGAACCTCATCTACATTTCAATAAAAAAATAACAACTAAAATGTAAGGAAAATTATTAGTAGTTAGCAAAATATGTCAAATTACTAAGGATTACCTTTACTTGCTCAAGTATATCCTTTTTGTTTTTCTGTTCATTGGTATTTTCTCTCTCTCTCCTATCAATGATCTCCAGTCCTTGTAGCTCAAGCTACACAGAGATCCGTTCCTAGCAACTATGCCAAGAAAATTACCAAGATGTCTAACTTCTTTTCCAACTGGTGATCTAGATCATTGCACTGAACCACAATCCTTTGCCCTTTTGGAAGGTTCCAAATATGTTTCAGCTTTCTCTTACCACGTTTTTTTGTTTCTCCTTTTTCAGCTAATCATTGTTACATTAGCAGAAAAATTATGTTTGACAAGAAAATATTCAATGTACAATTATCTCTTATAATGACATATAATAGTCTCCTATAATGAATATTGAATAACTCAAAATTACCTTGCTCATTAGCATCATTGTCGTCATCACTGTCTGTGAAGCCTTCTTCAACGTACTAGTTATTGTTTGGAGATCAGATGAAGCATCTTGTTGAGTGCAATTATCTTGTTCGATCTGTTCCTCTATCATATATTCATCATTAGATTCAACAACATGCATTTTACTCCTTGTCATATCTGCTGCACCATGAATATCAAAACATGAAGTTAATAGTGAAAGAGAGGAGCAAGGGAAGATATGACTTTGAATTAATAGGATGTTATTTGCGTATAATTAATGCATAATTTTCAATGATTCAACTAAATTTCTAAGCTATTAGTCAAATTGGATAGTCAGGATGAAGTACGTCAAACCTTAACTCGTATTTTTATACATAGTATAGATTAACAATACATGTCAGGTTATGGCAGATGGAGAATGTGTTGGAGTCCTAGGGCATTGTTGATCTAAGCTGGTCTGAATTACTGAAGTAGTACAAAAGGAAAAGCATGAGGTGAAGAAGCAGCAAACATGTGGTTGATCCATGCATGATCCATCAACAAACACTACACATGTTATGCCATGCATTTAGGGATAAGGAAGAAATATAGAATAAAGTAGTAGTAGGATATATAGGGTGCTCCGTAGTACAGATTACATTACATATGCCTACACAGAAATAGAGTTTCTATAGAATTGTATTCTTATACTATTGTAACAACTTCAATGAATATTTGATTACTCATCTAGATGCACCAGAAAAAGCAATTTATATCTCTGTTTTTCCTTCGATTAGTAGGATATCTAGCCCTTAAGGTTTAGACACTCACTGGTTGAGCTTGCGCCGCGGCTCCATTGTCACGTGGCAGCACCCTCTCCGGCCTCTGGTTCTCCTCTCGCACCTGCACCACCTTCTCCTTGAGACCCTCTGCCTGCTCAATGCCCAGTCATGCAATGATAATCAACTGCATATGCGAAATTAACTGGATCGAAGCTTGGACATCACAAGAAAATTAAACCAATCTAGAAACAAATCATATATATGTTCATGCAGGGGGAGAGGTGTGTATGTAGGTAGAAAATGCACAGGGAGAGGAGTACGCAGAGGGCTGTGGATAGCAGAGGAGGGCGGTGACCTAACAGAGTCGCAAACTCACAAGGGGCTGTTCCCACCGCCCAGCTGTGGTGTTGTCTCGTATGGATGTGATGAGGAGGAAGAAGAAACCACTGTGCTCATATGGGGGAGGAGCAGATTTTGAGGGTAGTTGAAGAAACCACTCATGGATAGAAGAATGACCCAGCAGCGACAATTCGTTCCTATGAAAGGTGGGGTCATTGTACACCAAAATATTTGACCAGATTAGGAATTAATCAAGAGCGAAAATTTTGTGGAACAAGCCAATTGACGTGAAAGACTGGAGGGAAGTAAAAAACTGGAGGGAAACAATGGAGGGAACCAAAATGTAGTTTCACCCAGAAAAATTTGGTTGCCTTAGGCTCAAATTCAGCTAGACAAATTAAGTACAACTTTTAAAAAAAGAGAAAATAAAATGAGAAGTATCTGTAGATGAATTGGATGAATTCCACAAAATCCGCTCTTCTTCTTCTTCTTCTCTTCTTCTTCCTTCTCCTCCTCCTCTCTTCCTCTTCTCTCCTTCCTTCTCCTTCCTCTTCCTTGTGCAGCCCAGATCCTTCTTCCTCTTCTTCCTTTCTCTCTTCCTGCTCCTTGCTTCTTAATTCCTAAGCACCACGGTGGCAGCAAGCAAGAGAGCTGCAGTGCCCTTAGGTGGAGATTGATGGTAGCTTGGCACGGTGGAGGTGCTAGCTGGTGGCGGCGCAACAAAAATAGGAGGCGGCGCTGTTGGAGTGAGGCATCGTGTTCTAGGGCAGACTGTAGTCCTCCGTGTGCCTTTTATTTTCTTTTTTTCCCGAACTCTCTTGTTAAAACTAGGGTAATATATAATAACAAACTACGTCTAGCTTAGTGGTTAGACACCAGGTTGACCAACGGCAAGCCCTGGGTTCAATTCCCAGGTGCTGCATTTTCTTTTGTTTTTCTTTCTTTCTTGACTATTATTTCTTCTTTAATTGCCAAATCCAATGTTAATCCATATTGCTTCTAATGTCACCTCCCAACCTATTCCAATATTCTTCATTTGTTCTTGTGATATGCCAATCCAAGCGTGATTGATTGGTGCAATTTTTTTCCCGGGGAAGATTTCACGGGAGATTGTTTATTTTAGCAGGACGGTTTTAGGCGAATTATTTTTCGCATGATGGTTTAACGCCAATTATTTTTATTTTCTTGTTTTACAATCACATCGAGCTCATGACTGTTAGAACACCACCAAAATGACACATGGGCCCGGACACTAGCTGGCCAGTTCGACACACACACAACGAGGAGTAGCATGGAAACTGACCATGGGAAGATGAAGACTCATACCATGCCTTTGATTCGCTGCGCTCGTCCAAGAGCATTATGGTAGACCATGAGGAGCGATTGGGAGCTGCCTAATGAAACATGCTCTAGATCAAAGGCCCGGAATGGATCCTAGTACTTTTGGCTAAGATTAATGAAGTTCAGCGTACAATGGTGACCCATGCTGTTATGTCGCATTTGGTATGTCCGCAATGATATTGCGCATGATAAGGCCTGCACCCTCCCTTGAAGGCTCTAGACGCTTCCCGTGCAACCATGTGGATGGATCCTATGCTACCGAGAGTGCGAGGCAAGCACGAGAATGATTCTCCGAGACCATAAAGGCACGATTCTCTTTGTGGCATGTCAGGAAGCATTTAATATTGGCACATCAATGGACAAACATGCCAATTTTAATGGAATCAGACTGTGCTGAGGCGGTGCCATGGTAGCACCTACACATCTAAGATTTGGTATATGGTGAAAGAGATATAAAGCTCAAAAAAATATCTCATAAGCAGAACATGGTAAGTCATAAACTTGCTGTTGTAGGAAGACTTCAACGCCGAACAACTTGTTGGTTGGGCAGCCTTCCAGAGAAACTTACAAATGTCGTGCAACCCATATCTTATAATAATTGATATAGGTGCCACATGTTTTTATTTCAGAGGGAGGTGTTCTCGTGTAGAGTATGGCCCAGGATGCATGCTTCCAGATGCATTGAGGAAGCAAACGAAACTCTATATTCAATGGTGATTAGCAAGACAGAGATTCCATATATGAAATTATAATCCCAGGAGTATAATAATATTACTAAGATCCAACCTACTGACACAATATGAAATGCTTTGATTACTTAAGTAAAACTACAATTTAATTCTTTTTCTATTACAGTAGTCGGAGTATTTTTTCCACACAATTCCTTAGAACATCTGCAAAAGATTACTACATGATTTTTCCTAATCCTATATATAATGAGGCACAACCACTAGCAGTTCTGCTGGAGTCTGGAGACATGAAGCACTATGTATGAGCTCACGGAACAATCAGCTGCACAACAATGATCCCATCCTTTGTCAGAGCACAAGAAATTTTATGCTAAAGTGAAGATAATGGACACATAACTAAAATTTAGTAAAAGATAGAGTAAGATATCAAACCCTGAGAAGCATACCTCTACTGCTGAGGTACTAAGTTTCATTATGTGAAATTGTAATAGCATCTACAGTTGCTCCCTCTATATCTCTTCTAATCTAGGTTTGTCTCTCATATCCAATGTCAAAAGCTCACTGAGATTACTGACATGATAAGGTTCACTTACTACATCGTTCCATTCTTCACCCATTTCAAAATCATCACGAGGCTTCATCTTCATAACAACTGACCATCCTGGATTTATATGGTCATTTACATAGAACACTTGATCTACTTGATTGAAAATACAAAAGGTTCATGCTCTGCCTTTTCACCGGTGTGAATTTGATGCGAGAAATTCACTAGTGTGCAACCATACTTATCTATTTTCCATCCTTTTCCTTCAGTAACATCAACCCATTCACATTTAAATAGCACCACTGAAAATTTTCTATAGTAGTCTAACTCAATTATATCAACCACCCTTCCAAAGTACATGACATCTCCTAGGACAGGGTTATTATCACCTGCAAAAGCGTAGCTTGATGTTTTTGCCGTCACAACAACTCCACTATTTTGAGTGACCTTGTCATAACGCTTCGATCTAAATCTGTATCCACGAATATTAAAGGCTTTGTGTCTTGTTGCACCTCAAGTGGACCACGAGCCAACCATCTAATATCCTCATCGATGCTGTTACTACCTCTTTGCTTCTCCAACTGCATGATCTGTATCAACACAAAAATGCATAAGCTAAATTCAAATCATGAGCAAACTAAGGCATGCAACTTACATGATCCTTGAACCAATCTGGAAATTGTTCATGCTGCATGCGCTCAATGGTCCTTAGTGCTAGGCGTTTGTTGCGATGTTTCCTTTTCAAATAAGCAGCATGTAGTCTACAATACAAAGACCATAAGTTTAGATCAAAATTATTAGTAAACAATTTAACAGGCTAAAGGATGACATTTACTCCAAATATGGTTTGATAGCGTCACAGTTGAATAGCACATATCTATGGGCTTGTAATGTCTCCATATCATTTAAAGTGTAAGCAACTAGTTTTCCCAATGGTTTCCCTACTGAAGGAAATAACATGGACTCATATGAATATATGGAAGATTCAGATTGATGTGGTTTATCATCATTCCTTGATGGTTGGTTATGCTTAGTGGAGAAACCCTCTAAGCATCTTGAACAAAATGTTATACACTCATCTGCCAAATATGATTCTGCAATTGAACCCTCTGGACGAGCTCTGTTGCAAACATATGACTTCAGCTTACCAAGGTACCTATAGCACATGCAAAACCATTTAAGTTAATGAGGTATATGAATGAATTACATAAAAAGTATTGAAATTTGTGTGAAGAACACATTATTACCTTTCAATGAAGTACATCCATCGATAGCAAACTGGTCCAGCAATCTTACACTCAGTTGCTAAATGGACAACTAAGTGAACCATAACTGTGAAAAACCTAGGAGGAAATATCATCTCCATTTTGCAAAGTGTAATTTTAATTCTTTCTTCCAAATGGTCAAGCTCATCAACATGAAGAACATTTGAACATATTCCTCGAAAATAAGAAGACAACTCAAAAAGTACTGCTGTGACGTCATCTCGAAGAATACCCCTCAAAGCAATAGGCATGAGTTGTTGCATTAGGACATGACAATCATGTGTTTTGAGCCCATGAATTTTTCCTTCAGCACAATTCACAGATTTGGATATATTTCCAGAATAACCGTCAGGAACTTTTATATCCCTAAGAACTTTGCAGAATAATTGCTTCTCACTTCTAGACATAGTAAAGCTTGCGGGTGGTAAGTAAACTCTGCCTGAAGCTTTTTGTTGTGGATGAAGCTCCTCTCTGATATTCATTTCTTGGAGATCTAAACGAGCCAAGAGATTATCTTTTGACTTCCCGTCTAAATTTAGAAGTGTGCCATAAATATTATCACACACATTCTTCTCTATATGCATCACGTCAAGATTATATCGAAGGAGATTAGAGTCCCAATAAGGCAATGTGAATAGACTACTTTTTGCTTTATAAGTTTTTGACTCCTTAAAATCACCAATAGCACCTATGTCATCTAACACCGGATGCCCATAATAAGTTCTAGGCTCTATTCCATGCTCCACTCTTCCATCAAAAGAACTTGTATCAAAACGAAATTCATGATCAGGTGGCAGAAATCGTCGGTGACCCATAAAACAAGATTTCTTCCCGTGTTTCAAGTGCTTGGACCATGCATTTGCACCACAAGGTTGACATGCAAATTCTCCATGCACCATATATGAAGCAAGCATTCCTAAGGCTGGTAAGTCATTTATAGTCCACAAGACAGCTGCTTTCAAATAAAAGGTTTCATTTCTGGATGCATCATACGTGCAAATGCCATTCAAAAATATATCTCTCAAATCTTCTAAAAGAGGCTGCAGAAAGATATAAATATTATCCCCAGGGCTTTTAGGTCCAGGAATTATTAAAGATAAGGAAAGATAACATTCCTTCATGCATAGCCATGGAGGCAGGTTATACATGACTAAGACAACTGGCCAACAACTATAACTAGAGCTCATCATCCCATATGGATTAAATCCATCTGTAGCCAGGCCAAACCGAATATACGAGAATCGGATGCAAATTCTTGGAACCTTTCATCGAAATGCTTCCATGCTGGGGAATCAGCTGGATGTCGTAGCGCACCCATCCTTGGTGCGCTCTTCGTCATGCTATCGCACGAGAGGTGCTATTTCTTTGCACATGAACAATCTTTTCAGCCTCTCCTTGATTGGAAAGTATCTTAATATTTTTGATGGTGTTGCTCTCTTTCTTTCCTTCTTTGTCAACTTGGTTTCGGGCTCTTTATCTTTCCACCTAGAAGCCTTACAAGTTGAGCAAAAATCATCATCTGCTTTTCTTTCCAGAATAACTGGCAGTTATTTGGGCATGCGTGAATTTTTTCATAACCTAGGCCAAACTTTGAAACAATCTTCTTAGCATCATAAAATTTTTGGGGTAGTTTGTTTCCATTAGGAATTGCCATGTGTAGAATATCAAGTAGATCTCCAAATGACTTATCAGGACCATTTGTTCATATACTTTATATTAAACAAAAGCACAAGCAAAGATAGCTGTGATAATTCACATCCTGGCCATAAAGGCTTCTCGGACTCCATAATCAATTCGAAAAATTGTTGTGCTTCTAAATTTGGTCCATCTTCGAGTGGATTTGGCAAAGCTATACCATCACTCATAGGCATGTCATCATACATTTGTCTAAATGCATCATTAATTAATTGGTGCATATTAGTATGCATTCTGTCATTGTGAGGTTGTGGTTGCGGATCACCATTGTGTTCCTCTACAGACTCACCATGAAAAACCCATTTATCATAACTCTGAAGTATTCCATTGCACACCAAATGATCACGAACATCATCACGTGACAGTAAGAGCAGTGTGCACACATTTTTCACATGGACAAAGGATCTCGGTATCTTCTAGCTTATCTTTATATGCAAATTCCAAAAAAACCATCTACACCAGCTAAGTACTGGCTAGTTCCTCTAGGATAACACAAAAGCAACTTGATGGCTTCTAAATCCATTCAACACTGCATAAAGAGTTCAGTTATTACTACTGCCGTAACTGTATAAGAAGCACAAGGCGTTGCCACATGTTTTTTATCTACAGTTTTTATTTATCTTTTTCCAACTTGCGCTTATGATAAGAAAATGATAGTTGTTATACAGATGACTTCAAGATCAATTACCAAAAGTAATATGCCTAATGCACTTCAAATTGATGAGTCTTACGTGAAAAATGCATCCAGCTTATAAACAGTACTCATGTCTTCTCGTGATGAAATGGTTCATAATTATACATCTAGATTGTAGATTAAGGAAAAAAAACATAGTTTAGTTTTTTACACTGAATGTAGTTTCTACTTAATATTGACTCTAAGGCAAAATAATTTCCAACATACATGTATCTGAAAGGGAAAAACTTAATAATTGAGAAGATCACCATATCAGGAAATGATTCAGTGCAAATGTTATAGATAAATAGGGGAGAAACGATGTAGTCCTGCAATATATTTTAGGTAATTTCCAATTAACAAGGAGCCACATGTACTGATTGAAGATAATAAGAAATGTGAACAAAAGACTTGTAAATTCCAAAATTTATTCACAGAAATCAATGAAATTTTGTGAGGAACACGCATGCACACATAGTATGAATCATATAGTTGTACACTAATGCAAAATGCTCTAGTCTAGATCAAAACATCAAATCTCCTAGGTAAGACTATAAAGCGACATTCATATCAAATTATCAATGTAATTTGTACCCCGAGTCCTAAAAACTATTCCTAAGCTAAAAGCCATGTTTTATTAAAAGAACAGATTCAAATCTCATCATATTAACATTACAGATACACATGCACATGATACGAAATGTTCTTGTACATTAATTTGGTAGGAATGAGTTATTTCAGGTTAGAACAAGCAAAAACAGTACCAAAATTTGAGATTAACCACGAATCTAATTATAAGCCCAACTTTAATAGCTCAAATTTGAGATTAACCACGAACCTAATAGCTCAAATACCACTGGCCGCCGCCTTGAGCGAGGAACCACGAATTTGAGACCAATTGGACGGATTCCACAATATCCCTTCTTCTTCTTCTTCCTCCTCTCTTCCTCTTCTCTCCTTCCACCTCCTTCCTCTTTTCTTGGGCAGCCCAGCTCCTCCTTCCTCTCTTCTTCCTTTCTCTCTTCCTTTTCCTTGCTTCTTCTTTTCTTCCCAAGCACTGCAGTGCTAGCAAGCAAGGGAGCTGTAGCACCCTTAGGTGGAGATTGGCGGTAGCTTCGCGCGATGGAGGTGGTGGCCGGTGGCGGTGGCACACTGGTGATCAGCGGCCGTGTTATGATGAGTGAGGTGCAGTGGCGGCGCAACGAAAATAGGAGGTGGCGCTGTTGGAGGTCTGCGGCATCGTGTTCTAGGGCAGACTGCTGTCCTCCTTTGTACGGTTGTTTTCTTTTTTCCCCAACCTCTCTTGTTAAAAGCATGGTGATATAGCCATGACTACAAAGTATGTCCAGCTTAGTTGGTTAGGCACTAGGCTGGCCAACGGAAGGCCCTGGGTTCAATTCCCAGGTTCTGCATTTCTTCTTTCCTTTTTTCTATGTTAAAGGGAGCGTGACACCAATACTACAACTTCCTTTTTTCTATGTTAAAAGGAGCGTGACACCAACACTACAACAAGCGTGTGTAGTGGTTACTTGTGTCACGGACCCGGGAATCACATATGATTAGGGGAACGAATGGTCGCCAAGGGCCGAAGGACCAGTCGACCTGGTGGCACGGTACCTGCGCCGTACTCACCGAGGCGGAGTGATCCGACACCTGCCCAACGCAAGCCGGCCGGAAGCGACTAAACTTCCCAGAACCACATACAATTCCCTGACCCAGTGAAGATTTAGAGTCGTTCCCGAATTCTACCACGCAAAGCAAGATCGGAGGAGCCCGGCGATTCTACCCACACCCTAACCTAGCTTGGAAGCTAGTGGGTCGCTCGAAAGCCCGGTAGAACGCGCCCACACCCTGCTTGGCCGGCACAGCATCTCAGCCAGCGGGTCACTCAACCGATTCCTGCTCGACCTAGTAAAAAGGGGAACAACTTTAACCCTTCACGGCATACCCATACACTTCATATCATTCACAGCACTATGTATGAGCAGCCTGAATAACAACTTGTATATCACAACAAAGCACTACAATACGATAATACTATTAGTTGTCCACGTGGGACTATAAGATTACATCAGTCGGTCATAACCGGAAACATATCCGAGTACGGAGTAATTAAACAACAGCGGAAGAAAAGTGAATGAGTCCCACAGCGGCGCATTGACCGCTGACCAAAAGCCACAAAAATCCCATGCATCGATAGCAACCAAGGAAACCATGCACTAGACATCGTCGAAGAATTCTTCGACCGCTAGCTCACCTGCAATGATCTAGGAATATCCTAGGTGAGTACAGGGTACTCGCAAGACTTATTCGTGCTTGATTAGATGTCCTACACATACTAGTATAACCAAAAGTAAACATGGTGCAATTCTAGTTAGCAAGGCATAATCATACGAACAATTCACTGACAGGGGAAGACATATCATAGAAAACCACTACAAACCAGATTCCATGCAACTTAATGGAGGAACGTGATGGTACTCACTAGTCACATGTGCACCTCAAAATACAATTACCGTGGCTCTCACTTGCCATCTCCCAACTACTTGGGACAGAACATATCTTCACATTGACAGTGAACCATCACGACCACACATTCATTTGATCTCTGGATCATTACCGACAATCGATCACCCTGAGTGTAAAGAGTGCCTTATCCCTTGGAGGTTGCAAGGCTCCAAGGGTCTTAGTCTTACCTCAACTACACCCCAGCCTCGATGCCGCTAACGTCCACGCGTGACAAGGGGAGTAATCACGATGGAGTCACCTCAGAGTTGGTATCGCGACACACTCTCCATACACCTGGTCGCAACATGCTCCTCCAATGATACCAACTTTATCCATCTGACACTTTCCCTTCGGCTCTCACATCTCACCTTAGTAGTTTCAAATACTTAGTGCATCAGGTTAATTTCAATCATAGCTAGACATAACTTACAGCACACCCTAATCATGCTAGTTAAACCGGACTCGACCACAATTTCTGAACAACGATCCACACATCACATACAGATAAGTAAAACAGGTAATGAACATTAAAAGATGCAACAAGCTCTGCTTGCCTTGCTCGAACTGCTCCTGATCTTGCGTTGAGTCGTGAGCCTGGAGGTCTCCTTCTTCGAGCTCTAGTGCAAGCAATGCGAATACCGGAAATAAGCGATAAAGGAAATATTAAGATCCAGCATGTATGCATGATAAAGGATGGCAAACATGGATGACCAAAATAGGACATCCTAGGGAATACTAGGGATTTGGCGTAACGACAATTTCTTAGGTGACATGCGTAAAGACTAGATTGTCGTCCTAGGGGTGTATGTAGGCATGCGACGAGATGAAAACGCTAGGAAAGAATTCTAAGATGTTTTATAGATGTTAGGGTTCCACTACAGCGAGCATTGCTCCAACTAACCTAGTATAGGTGAACTCGTAACCCTAACCATATGCATGTCATTTTATGCAGTGATTAGTTATAGTGGGGATGTGATAAACCGTGAATGGAAACATGGTAAAATGTTGGTCCTACGAAAGGGTTCTGTGGTATAAGTCTAATGCAACTGAGATCATTGAATTTAGGGTTTTACTCATCAAGTTAGGAGCTACCGACAATATCGTACGAATAACGGCGCTTTAAACCAAACTCAAGTGAATCTGGATTTTACATTTTCAAATTTCAAAGTTTTGTTCCCGCCATGTGGTAGGAAATCTCGCAAGCTTTCCAACGATATAAAGTTTGCCAAAATCTGAGCTACGATCGCGAAACTAGGGTTTACCGATTCACGGCAAAGCAAAATAACAAACCCTACATATCATACTGTATAAGTGCTCAAAATTAATTTTTGATTCATCCAGTTGGCAGAGAATTTCGTGAGCTTTCCAAATACATAAAATTTATCAAATTTGGACTTACGGTTCAAAAGATATGGGCATTTGAATTTTTATACAAAAACTAACCCTAATCTGTTCAAACCCTAAATGCTAAGTGTACCCGAATCAATCCCTAACAGATATGCGCACCCGAACTAGCCTACCCCGGAATCCAAATCTTTAAAACCCTCTGGCTGATAGCCGGGCCCCAGGGGTCAGTGCTGACTGGGCTCTCGGGACCAATCGGAGCCAGCCACGCGGCATCTCCCTCCCCCCTCTCTCTCTCTCTCTCGCGGGTTTAACCGGAGGACAGGTTCTGGCGGCGGCGCTCTCACCAGAACATCGCCGGAGGAGGCTCGGGTGCGAGCTAGGGCACCCGAGGCTGGGGAGAGAAGGGCAGGAGCATCGGGGCCTCACCCCGAATCCATGCACCGGTGCAGAGAGGCGGAGGGCCACTGGAGACGGCTGGCGACGGTGACCGGCGGCGAGAAGCTTCGGGTGGCGGTGGCGGGGCTGCTCCGGGCATAGATCTGCGAAGAGGGGCGCACGGGGGTTAGCGGAGGATGAAAACGTGCTCGGAAGCTAGAAGATGGAGCTCGGGGTACACTGGAGCAGTGGCACGAGCTCGCCGGAGGGATCACCGGAGGTGGGGACGAACGCGGGGCAAAAGGGGAGATTAGGCACGGATCCGCAGCAAGGAGGAGTGGAGGAGGTGTGGAGAAGAACGGTTGAGCTCGGGAAGGAGTCGGGGGAGCTCGGGGAGGCGGCGATGGGCGACGATTGCTCGTCGGAGCACGGCCGGACTTGAAGACGAAGGCAGCGACGGGCTCGGGAATGGAGGAAGAAGGAAGGGGAGGAGCGGCTAGGGTTCCAGAAGCGTTGGGGGGAGATGTCCGAACTGAGGGGAGGGGCTTTTATGGGGGCGGCGCCGGTCGGGAGTTCGGACAGGGCGGAGGGCACCGCCCACGGTGGCGAACCGGCATCGGGGACGTGGCCGACGCGTCCTGACAGGCAGGGCCGCACATCGGGTGAGAGGAGAGGCGCACTGTCACGGACCCGGAATAGCATATGATTAGGGGAACGCGAAGTCGCCAAGGACCGAAGGACTCGCCAACCCGGTGGCACGGTACCTGCGCCGTACGCACCAAGGTAGAGCGATCCGACACCCGCCACGTGCGAGCCGGCCGGAAGCGACCACTCTTCCCAAAACCACATACGATTCCGTAATCCGGTGAAGAGTCAGAGTCGTTCCCGAATCCTACCATGACAAGCAAGGTCGGAGGAGCCCGACGGTTCTACCCACACCCTAACCTAGCTCGGAAGCTAGTGGGTCGCTCGAAAGCCCGGTAGAACGCCCACACCCTGCCTGGCCGGCACTGCATCTCAGCCAGCGGGTCACTCAACCAACACCTGCTCGACTTAGTAGAAAATGGTACGGCCTCGATCCTTCACGGCATACCCATACACTTCATATCATTCACGCATTGTGCAGGGGCAGCCTGGATTAACAACTCGGATATCATCACAAAGCTCTACAATACGATATTACTTAATAACAGTCCACGAGGGGACAACATATTACATCAGTCGGTTATCACCGGAAACATATCCGAGTACGGAGAAACTTAACAACAGCGGAAGCAAAAATAAGTGAGTCCCACAGCGGCTTAGTGACCGCTGAACAAAAGCTACGACCTATCCCATAGATCGGCTACCTAACCGAGGAAACATCAATTATCAGGCATCATCGAAATAGTCCTCACCCCCGGCTCACCTGCAAGCTCCAGGAATAACCTGGGTGAGTACGAATGTACTCGCAAGACTTATCCGTGCTTGATTAAATGCCCTACTCATACTAGTACAACACATTAAACATGAATGCTTCTCAGAGTAACAATATACAAAGTAAGAATGTAACATTAATCAGATGAACTTGAGACAAGCTAAGTGACAAATTTAATTCAGGGTGCAACATACCACAACCAATTTACCATGAAATCAAATCATCAAATCCAGATCCTTCGGGGCAGCCCATGAGTCCAATCCAAATCCGTTCATTAAACATTATCCAATCCAATTAGGGCAGCCCCTAAGTCAAATCCAATCGATCCATCATACATACATATTCATTTACTCTCTCGGACCGTTACCGGCAGACGATCACCCTGAGTGCAAGGAATGCCTTAACCCTTGAGGATAGCTAGTCGCCCAAGGGTCTCAGTCTTACATCGAATACACCCCAGTATCGCTGTCGCTAACGTCCACGCGTGACAAGGGAAATGTCACAATGGAGTCACCTCAGGGTTGGTATCGCGAAAAACACTTCCTTCACCTCATCGCATTCATTCTACCAAATGATACCAACTTATCCATGTGACACTTTCCCTTCGGCTCTCACATCTCCCCTTAGTAGGTTCAAATGATTATCTTCTCAGATTGACTCCAACCATATGCACACATATCACAACTCATACCCTAGCATGCTAGTTCGAGGTAAGACTTAACCACAGTTTCTAATCATTATATAAACAGTAACGAATGGAAAGATATCATGTACACATATACTGAACAAGTAAGTAGGGTGCAACAAGCTCTGCTTGCCTTCGTAGAACTGTTCTTGATCTTGCGCGAAGTCGTGAGCCTGGGGGTCTCCTTCTTCAGGTTCTAGTGCAAAGAAAATCGAATGTCGAAAATAAGCGATAATAGAAACAATCAGCATGTATGCTTGAGGACTAATGTAACTAATGATGTTCAGACATGTGCTGGTGTTAGGTTTAAGTTGATAAAGGTTGTTCGTAGTTAACGTATAAAGGTTTTAGGGTTGCCCTAGATTGCATGCAAGTTACTATTCAAGTACGAACTAGGGTTGTGGATATTCTTGCTCAAATTGAGGGGTCATGGACCCAAACATGTGTAGCTTAGAAGTGTTCTGGAATACAAGACTAACGCCGTTGAAATCTCTGGAGTCGGAGCTACGAATTGCAAGTTAGGGTTTATCGAGTTAGGGTTTTACGGGGTGCGACGATGAAAGGCTAATCAGCTCGAAATCTATCGTGCATGTACCCTTACTAGAGTTCCAGTGGTTCCATGTCGTAGGATATCTCGCGAGGATTCCAGAAGTATAAAGTTCGTCGAGATCGGAGCTAGGGTTGAAAAACTAGGGTTTATCGACCCTCGACGGTAGCTAAACATCTAACCTAGATATCTTCCAGTGCATGTATTCAAAATTAATTTTTGATTCAGCCATGTTGTAGAAAATTTTACAAGGTTTCCAGAAATACAAAATTTGTCAAATTTGGATTTATGGTTTGAAAGATATGGATGTTTGAAATTTCATTCGAAAATCTGCCCTAACAAACCCTAACCCTAATTGCTAAAACTACCCGACGCCCTACCCAGCCAAATCGGTAATCCTTAAGCGCACCCGAGAAACACCCCAGCATTCCTACCCACTAAACCACGTCAGCAGGCGTGGGCCCCATCTGTCATCCGGTCCGGTACTCGGGAGCCAACCGGAAGGCGCCACGCGGCCCACCCTCACACTCTCCCCCGCGCTCCTTCTTCTGTTCCGAAGCCGGCGGCGATCCAGACGGCGGCGCCTCGCCGGAGGGCTCACCGGAGCGAGCTCCGGTGCTCGGATCTACTCGGGGTAAGAGGCTAAAGGCTCGGGCCCTTACCCTGAGCTCGTTTCGATTCTCGGAGAGGGTAGAGGAGGCCGGAGGAGGGCTGGCAACGGTGAGGAGCGGAGGCAAGGCTCGGTCGTCGGCGAAGCGAGTGCTCCGGGCTCGGATCTGAAAAAAGGAAGATGCAGAGGGTTAGGTAGGAGGAGATGATCCTCGGGAGCAAGGAGAGGGAGCTCGAGACCCTCTGGAAACGCAATGGAAGCTCGTCGGAGCAGTCGGCCGGCCGCGGGGAAGAAGACGCGGCGAGGTTCCTCGGGTGCTGCTCTGGGAAAAAGGAGGGGTAGGGGGTTATAGGGAGGACATGAGCAAGCTTGAAGACACAAAAGGGAGAACCAAAGCTCACCGGAGCGCAACCAATTTCTCGCCGGAGTTGGAACGGCGGCGGGGAAGAAAATGGTTCTCGGGAGCTCCGGTGGCGGTTCTAGGGTTTGGGGGAGGCAGAGATTGCGAGGCAGTGGTCGGAACCCCCTTTTAAAGGGCGGCGGCGCACTCGGACAGCGGACCGGGGCGCAGGGCACCGCCCCTCTCGGCCTACCGGCGATGGGGGCGTGGAGGCCGGGACCTGGGAGGTGGGTCCGGGACGCGTCATGGGAGAGGGGAGGCGCGGGGTGAGGCTGGCAGGCGGGGCCCGCGCGCAGAGGGGAGAGGGGAGAGGCTGACAGAGGGCCCCGGGTGGCAGTGAGAGAAAAAGGGGGGGGAGATTAGTGCAGGCTGGCCGAATGGGCCGGGAAGTGGGTCTCGGCCCAGGTAGGTTAGGTTATTTCTTTTAATTTTTATTTTCTATATTGCAGAACCCTCCCCTTTGTCATTTTATGCATCAAAACAATCCCAAAATTTATGAAATTTTTACAGGAGCTTCATAATTTTATTCTTGAGCTACTGTAGGAGTTTGAAACCATTTTGGGGCTGGTTTGAACTATGCTCACATGCACTGGTGATTTAGGGTTTGAATTCGGGTTTGAGATAGAATTGAGTTCTAGTGATGTCCAAGGGTTTTGAAAATTGGTCAGGGGTTAAGGGTACTCCTTTTGAAGCTATTTATGAAGTTTGGGAGGTTTGCACCACTGGGGAACTATTCTGTCGACGAAACCCTAATTTGGCACCGTTAGGGTTTTAGGGTTAGGGACGGAGATTCATTGAAGGGTTCGATGACTTCCACCACCCTTAACGATGATTTTGTTAATTCGAATACTTCAAATAAGTTGCTTGGTGTTTTGACCTGGTTATTTGAAATACTTCAAATAAATTGATTGGTGTTTGTATAAATATCCACCGAGGATGAGATATTAACATATTCTATAAAGTAAAGTTGATATACAACTAAGTTTGAATAAGGTGTGGTTGATGATAATGCCATGTATGCATGAGTGCAGAGCAATACCTATTTATCGTAAAGTGGGTATTACACGCACCGGGCTCGGGGGTGCCTTCTGCGGAGGGGAAACGGAAAGGGGGAGGCGGGTTAGCGCGGGCTGGCCGAGTGGGCCGGGAAGCGGGTCTCAGCCCAGGTTAGTTAGGGTTTCCTTTTTCCTTTTTGTTTTTAGTTAATCTAGAGCTATTCCCCCTATTATTTATGTACAAAATCAACTCCAAATATTCTGAAATTTTTACAGGGCCCCCAAAATATTATGTGGGACCTACTGTAGGAGTTTGGAATGATTTGAGCACTATTTGACCTGGATTTGAATTTAATTTCCAATGTGGCTCAAAATTAGGTTTGAACTGTAGCTAGGGTTTAAATCCATCCAAAAATCCTGAAAACTTGTGTGGGGCTAGACTTTGACTAACCATGGGTGCTTGCCAAATTTGAGAACTTTTCATCCACAAAATTATCCCTTATCTCTTGAATTACCGTTTAAGCCTTATTTGCGAATTCGAACCCTAAACCCTAACGGCACGAGAGGGTCTTGGGCCCAATCCTAGGGAAGGGAAAAGAGAGATGATGTTCCACCCTCCCACATACTAATACTAGTTTGAAAATTTGAAAATTTCAAATAAGTTGATTGGTGTTTGTGAAATTTTACCACCGAGGATGAGATATATACATATTCTATAAAATATGATCATATTACATCTAAGTTTAAGTAAGGTGTGTGGGGATGATGACATGTATGCATGAATGCAGAGCGAAAACCTAGTCGTCGAATTTGGGTATTACAACTTGGTTTGGGGCCAGGCTGACCTGCGGCAGGTCCTGTGTTCAATACCTAGGTTTTTGTTTAGATTCTTTTGTTTCTTCTTTGATTGTTGATTATTTTATTTATTCTTTAATTGTTAAATCCAATGTCAATCCATATTACTTCTCCTGATATGTTAATGTCACCCCCTCTACATATCTCAATATTCTTCATTTATTTCTTATTCAAAAATTTGAAGTAATTAATTTTCTTGCTGATCAATGTATATTCTTGCTTAATTTAATAGTTTGAAATTCAGAGTTTTACAGTAAGGATTCTCTCCTCTCACTTAGCCTTTACATAACTGAAATGATCACAACTGCTACGTGCGCTATCGACCTAATGATTCATAACGGATAGAGTTGGCAACGAATAGATAGCCACGCATGCTATCAGTTGCTATCTATATTCATAACGGATAGAGTTGGCAACGAATAGATAGCGACGCATGCTATCAGTTGCTATCTATATGATCCACAACGGATGAGGTCTGCAACACATATATGCGTTGTTATGATAATACATCGAAACGTATATTTAAAGCGTTGTAACTTATGTATTGTTGTATGGAGGTTCTTGTTGTAGTGGTACTCCGTGAATTTCTCCAAATTTAAAAACTCAAATCGAATCCTCTTTAAGTTCAGATCTTAAAACAGAACAAAAAGAAAAATAAAAGAAAAAGAAAAATCCCCTTACCTCATGGGCCGGCTAACCGGCCAATATTCCCACGTGCGCTGACCAGCAGAGTTCGCTAGTCGGGGCTCCCTTTCCACGTGGCTACACCATGGGTAGGCGCTGCTGAGCAGGGCACGAGCGAGCTCAATGGCCAACTGCCCCATGAGCTTGCTGTTGGCCTTCATTGTCGACCCACCGTTGGTCCACTAACCAAGCTGTGCCTCTCCATGTTGCGACGTCGTTAGCACTGTTACCATCGAGCCATTAGAGCTGTCGGTGTACAATCAGCCGTCACACCCCAACGCCGGCCGGCATCCTCCATTTTCTTCCCCTTCTCATTTCCTTCGCCATCTCTCACTCATTATTTGATCCGAAGCCGACATTGTTCTCCCCTCCTCTCCATGCATCTCCCTGAGTAAATCCAAGGCTTGCTGTAGAGTTTACCGGCCGAAACGCTACCTCTAGTGGAGCTTCGCCGAGCACTCCACCACTGCCATCTCACATTCGGTGGTGAGCTAGCCGTGCAAACCTTGCCGAACCTCTCCCTTTCTTCCTGCTATGTTCAACCATTTGCTCACTTGATTTTTGATCTAGGGAATCGGCAAGAAGAGGTCATCGTCTTCATCTCTGGTGGAGCACTGCCGTGGGCTGGTTCTTCTCCTCTAGTGAGCTCCTTCTCTATCTAGTCGGTCCTCTCACTTCACAAGCTTCCTCTTTTTCCTCCTAACAATCTTTTCCCTCCTAGCTTTCATTGGAGATCGTCATCGCCGTCAACCAAACACCGCCGTTTGCCAGCAACGTTGAAGACTTTGCCATCGACCTCCCCTCGAGCCACAAGTGACCGGATCGTGATCAGGACACCTCGGTGAAGCTATTGCTGTAAAGATCCCGACTGAACCGTGTTGACCTAGCCGTCGGTAATCACCGAGCTCTCTCCTCCGGTCTCCTCCGCCACGGCATTGAATTTAGAATGACCCATGGTGAGCTCCTAGACCGAATTCTATACTTTTTCCCTGCTCCTCGATCCTTCTTAGGTCACTCCGCACCTCCTCTATTCTGGCCACTGTTGGTGAGCTTCTTGTCAGAGCTCCGATGAGCCCCTGACCTCACTGACCATAAAATGGATCGACGGCATCGCCAGGAGCTTAACGCAGCAAACTGCACGAAATTTTTTGCGGTATTGCAATCATGCATGTGCTCGAGCTGGATGATCAGCTTCACCGGTGTCTAGTCGCCAGTGGCCTGACATGCGGGACCTACTGCATCGGTTAGTTAAAACTGTTATCTAATGTCTGTATGACATTGTCACGGACCTGGTGTAACACCCTGAATTTCCAGAACCCGAAAATTAGGGATAACAAAAATTTTCTCGTTAATAATGTCAGCTGGAAATACACCCAACTAAAACTTTAGTTCGAATCGATGAAGCTAAATATCAGAATACGAAAACTCTTACCCTATTTTCCATCGATTTCCATTTCGTCGAAACCCTAGCACCCTGAACCTCGCCCGTCAACTCGGGCAACCCTGCTCAGCACCTTGCCTTCGTGCGTGTCCTCTCGTCCTTGCATTTCCGCCACGACAGCCCACGGCAACTAAAGCCGCTGTCCCGCTCTTGCCACGGCAGCTGCCGTTGCCCTTTTTCTCCGCCGCGGCAAGACCTCTGTCATCGCCATTGTTATCCTTCTCTGCCGCAGCAAGCCGTTCCTGCTGCGACAGGTTTCCACCGTCGCTACCATGCCTCTGCCACGGCAACTCCTTCTCTTCCACGGCAATGCCACCCTGCCGTTCCTTTCCGCCACGGCAGCCGATTCCCACCGCGGCAAGTCCTTTCCCCTACCACGACAGCATCGCGGCAACAGTTTCTCTGCCGCGACAGCCCTCTCTATCCGCCACAGACATATTTCGGCATTCCTCTCCCTCCAACTAATCAGTGCCACCCTCCGGAACCCCGGTGCCACGCCCCGATTCCCATCTACCGATTTAATCCCGAACCCCCTCTCGAAACCCTAATGCGACAACACCGTGCAACCGGTCAGTTACAACCGCGGCACCCTGTAGTCAAATGGACCCGAGTCGAGATGCAAAGGTTTCCAAGAGTTCCCATACCTTGCGTCACCCTGCCGTGCCCCTAAACCCTAATTCCCTCCTCCCTGATTCGACGAAAGGGGCAAAACCCTAACACATTACACGCGCCGTATATGCCGCTGTACCGACGGTACCTCACCTCCAACATATCCTAAGCCGACAAAAAGGTCTCATCTCGAGTTCCGTGTCCCTGCCCCACCTTGCCGCGCTCCGAAACCCTGGTTCCGAGCTTCCAATCCATTCTCTTCCTGTTTAAACCTAATTCCTCTTAAAACTCTAACGCATCGTCGACCTTGTCTAAATCCTTTGTATACATGATTAAAGTCCCCAGTGTATATGGTAATATACACCTTGAAGCCTCGGCACACGCTGCACGTGTTCATTCGATTTCTACCACCTTTTCTCTCTCCTAGAATATACAAACCCTATATATAGGCAAAAATCATCAAGTGTATGTGGGCACATACACCCCAAACCCTATGTCGTCCTTCCGGTAAAATCTCTAACCACCCTGGTTATTTTCCCCTCCTTACCAAATGACATAAATATATCTTTTCCACCTTTACCAGATTACCGTATCGGGAGGAAAATATCTGTCCCGATAGTTTTTTTACCGAATAACCGTCTACCATGTCACCGACTCATCCTTTTATCTCTGCTATAGCCAAAACCCTATTCCTATAATGCCCAAGCAGCAAATTTTGTTTCATGCCATGCAGAAATAGCGCATGCATGCAGTAATGACCAGCTGCTCCCCTAGTCAACCGAGTTGCCCAATCTCTCCAACTGCAGCCTTGTCCAATCCTCTGCCCTCACCTTTCTAATCTGCATTTAGTCCACTGGCATACTGCAGAGTCTACTCAATCTCGTTTTATCTCATCAGCAGCACTGCTCAACCAAGCCACCTCCCATCCATCCAACAGTGATCATATTGTGCATGCACTCGCACTGCCATTTTTCTCACCCGAGCTGTCATGTCCCCTCCTTCTCTAATCAAATCACCGCATTTACTCTCCCTGGTGTCCATTTCCCTGTTGCATCAATTCCTTGGCACTGCTCCCATGCACACGCAGGCATCCGCGTTAACTCCTCCACACAGCAGCAGCACCAGCGGGGATCGAAACCACCCATCACCTTTTCCTCTCTTTAATAGAGCTTAGCATCAGTCCCATCCTCCTCCCTGACCTGCTTTTTCTCTGCGCAGCTCAACGTGCCTCCAGTACAAAGACCAACCCGAGCTCATCTTCTTCTCCATCCCCCTGACCAGCAAGCTTGAACCCGAGCACCCCCATCCCTCTCCTACTCTCCCCATTGCCAAGCTCCTGCTCCCGAGCTCCCCACTGCAGCCCTCCTTCTTCCCATGCCCGAGAACCTCGAGCTGTTGTCCGAGCCCCCTCTCATCCTCAGTCCTTTCCTGCCCGAGCCCACTAATCCCCAAATCGAGCTCCCCCTTCCTCCCATTTCTCCAAGCCGCACGTCCTCTCTCTGCCCCATCCCCTCCATTGTCCTCCTCTTCCTCCAGCAAGCACCAGCACATCCATCCACCGCTCACCTCACCCTCTGCCCCAAATTCCAGCTTGCCGCCGACTGGACCTCACCGCCAGTCCCCACGCCGCCGTCCTCAAGCTTCTGGATCCGGCGCCATCTTCCCCTATTTCCCTCCACAAAACCGTCGCCGCCACCGCGCCGTCGGTGAGGAGCTCAGCGCCCCAACCCAGCACTGCGCCGCCACGAGCCCTTGCTCCAGCTGCTGCTGCCGGTGAGCCACCCGTACCGGCCGCTCTCCAGTAGGAGCCGGCCGCAAGCCATCACCGGGCCCCGCCCCGCCTTCCCTCTGCTCGCCGCCGGTGGCCGTTCCCAAGCGCCCCGCCGCGCGCCGCTCGCCGGAATAGCCGCACCGCGCCATCCGCCGGTCCCCATGCCGCCTCCTGGAGCTGCTCCCCACCGCGCCTGTCTCCGTCGCTCCTTCTCTGTGCTACCGAACAACGCCACCGCTAGCTACCGCTGGTCACGGCCATCCTCCACATCTCATCTTCCCTTGCCGCCGCCCTCTGCTCACTCCACGGCAGGGAGCTCGCCGGATCTGCCGCCTGGTTGCCTCCAGTACCAGCCCGGCCGGCCACTCTCCCCTTGCCGCCATCCTCCCCCTCTCCCTTGCCGCCCTTCTCTCCCCTACTCTGTTTCGAGCAACACAAGAACGAGAGCTCACGGTGAGCACGGCAAGAACCACAGCCCATAGCTCCCTGTTCTCCCTTTTTGTTTTCTTTTTTTTAAATAAGCTGGCTATAGTGACCTGTGTAACTAATGCACTCACAGCCCAGCTAATAGTGCTAAGTTAATGTGCTATGCCGGCTCATTAACCAACTCCCTGTTAAGCAACAAACGCGCCTCCTGTTATGTGGTTTCAAAGACCTGGTTCCGGTTTTGGAGATCCCCAAAAACAAACTGCACTTATATACCCACAAAGTTATAACTCTCAATCATTTTCAAGTCCTTAGCAGAAAGGATTAGAAGCAAGTCATATTTTCCTAAAGAAAATGTATATGTATATATACAGCCATGCCAGCCTGAGTTTTGATACCTAGTACAGCTTCTGAGGTCGCCAAACCAGTAAACCTGAGGAAAATTTCCTAGTCCTTAATCCAACCCTTTTCAAAACTCAAAAGCTGTCAATTCTAAAGCTATAGAAGTTAGGTTCTTCTGTCCCCTCTCTTCAAGCATCGCACGCAGTGCATACCAATCCTAAGGCCATGCGAAAATAAGTATTCGTTTAAACCGTGAGGTTAGGTTAAAAGTGATCCCGTAAAGCCTCATGTATAAGGGTAGTTTCCTTGAAGGTAACATATGCGCTGTATATGTTATTTCCTTAAATCGTAAAATATGTAAATCTTGTTTAGGTATTTCCGAGAATCCTGGAGAGAGTTCCCGTAAGTTCGATAAGTCGAAGGTACAAACAGCTATACGAAGAAAATATCTAACGAACCCATGTTCGTGCCTAGCTACAACTCCTCTTTGAATCAACCCCAAAACCATGCTTCCTAAAACCCTCCAAAACCCTAAAGACTAGTACACACGCATGTCATCCGGAAACCCCAAATGCTCGTGTAGGCACGCCGCCTTCGAAGATCCTAGCTCGATAGAAAACCCTAACCGACGATGTGCCGTGAGCTAATGCTCCCCGTTAAGATAATATAAACGCACCAAACCCTAACTCTCGAAAACTGCTTGAACTCAAATAGCTAATCAAACGCGTCATGATTGCATGTGTTGATTCTTCCGGTTTTATATTCGATGTTCTTGGTTTTTCCTCGTGCCGCTGGTTTATTCGCCGTTTCCTCGACGTGTAGATACCGATGTTAGAGATATCGCGCGAAGGACCCCGGACCATTGCCGTATCAAGTGCAAGACCGAGCCCCGGACAACTTGCCAGGCAAGCTATTTCCCACTTCGACCATGTCGAATCCCATATTTGCAAAGTGTATTTATTTTGATTATGAAACATGCATGCTATGTTTATCAACGATATTTTATGTAGTTAGTTATGCCCGATAGATGCATTCGAGCTAGGGTTGACTATCCGATTTCTGGTAACCCTAGCTGATTCGTCGATTGGTTTCCGACCGACGGAAGTTTAAGGTTATAGGCAGTAGACGTTGCTTAGCCCTGCTATAGTTAAAAACTAAAGTTTTGACTCAAACCTCCGGGTACGGGAAATCAAAACCCATGGATAACGTATGTTATCCGCGGTGACTTTCAAAAGAAATGTTGTCAAAACCCAAAATGAAGTTGGAGATGATTTGGATTCGGGTAGGAAGTAGGGTGGTTTGAAGGAAGACGAAGTAGCAGAAGGCTATTCGGTGCTTGCTGTTAAACTGGAGTCCTACTCGAATCAGTTAAGGACCAAACCTAAAGTGCCGCTGAATCAGTTCCCCTACCGTACGTCCACGTGTCCTTTATGGGAAGGACTTGACTCGGTAACCCGCCTAATATTAGGGTTCGGACCCGTGGGAAGTAAGAAGTATGTGCTAGGTAGGACGATGGGCCCCTAGAGAATTCTCACGACGCTATTTGAGTCAACAGTCCCAGAGGTGAGGCCCAAGGCGGGTGTGAGAATTCGACACAAAGATGAGAATAGTCCCCACTTTAGGATTTGCGATGCAAAATGTGAAGATCGGGTAAAACATCTAGCGGGTCCGACTCTAGTATGAAAGCAGGCGAAAAGTCTCGTTGTACTAGCTCTGGTAGTATACCAGGGCCCGGTATGCACAGGGCGAACTACATCTTGTGGGTAAAGCCGTACCACCTCTGCAGAGGGTTTAAAAACTATTCGAATAGCCGCGTCCTCGGTCATGGACATGAACTGATAAGGCCACACACTGGTTAGACTGAGCTTTGGTTGCGAAAGCTGGGATATGGGATTAAGGACGTGGGCATGATGTGTCCACAGATTTGGGCAATTTAGGCCATGTGTCGGTGGTAAGGAAATTGCCGAAGGAGTCCGCCGTATTGCCGGGAGGGACCGGAATACGGTCAGATGTTGGAAAACCTAGTTATCGGGTAGGTGGAGCTATCCGGTAATAGGTCGAGAGATGTTTAGCGGTGTTTACCGCATGAGATGAGATGTGATGAGATGCGATGAGATGATTTCTTAAAGTACTATAGATTTCGAAATGCTTTTACAATCTATTTATGTGTATTTAAAATAAGAACTTACATTTCCGCACAAATTGTAACTTAGGTTAGAGCTATCCCTTGAACTATTCCCTGCATGAAATATAGCCGTATATTTCCTCCTGTGGGAATAGCTTGCGAGTACATTCAATGTACTCACCTGGCTTGTTGATTTGGCCAGACGAAGGAGACCTCAATTCCGAGGATACGTAGGTGAACGCGAAAGCTAGGGCGTAACCCCCAGTCAGTTGCCTGTCGGGTATGGCATACTGTTGGGCTACCTCTCCGTTGGATTTCCGCTGCAAGTTTATAGCCGTTGGGCTACAGGTATCAGATTATCGACCTTAACGGTCTATTTATTTGTTTACGCGTGTATGTCGATGATATACAGATTAACTCGTGTGTATCGGCTACTGATCCAGGGACCGATACAGTAATCACGAGGGCTTACCCGGCCTAAAAAACCGGGGGCGCCACACCTGGGATCCATAGGTGATTAGGGGAACGCGAAGTCGCCAAGGACCGAAGGACTCGTCAGCCCGGTGGCACGGTACCTGCGCCGTACGCACCGAGGCGGAACGATCCGACACCCGCCACGTGCGAGCCGGCCGGAAGCGACCAATCTTCCCAGAACCACCTATAGATTCCAGATGCCAGTGAAGAGGTAATACCGCGTGATAAGCCTGCGCTCCGCGATGGTCATAGGAGGACTAGAGCCCGGGATATGCATCCCCTCAACCTAACCTAGCCACGAAGTGCGAACTCTGGGAGTTCCAGCTCTGCTCTGCCGTCAGCGCGAGGCGTGACGGTCGTAGGAGACTTAGCGAGTACGGGATGAATCCCCTGGATTGACTCAACCAAAGCTACACATGACTAGTGGTTCGCTCACCCCTGCCATCACGAAACGCAATCCTGACACGCAATAATACCGCTGCACCGTTGCCCACATACTTCATCACATACACGCATTGTATATGGGCAACTCGGATAACAACTCGGATATCACAACAAAGCTCTACAAATATGATATCACTAGTAACTGTCCACGATGGGACAACACATTACATCATTCGGCCATAACCGAAAACATATCCGAGTACGGAGAATTTAAACGACAGCGGAAGCAAGGTAAATGAGTCCCACAGCAGTACAGTGACCGCTAACCCAAAAGCTACAATTTATCCCATGAGTCGAACACAACCGAGGAAACGCAATTTCAGGCATCATCAAAATAATCTTCAACCACCGGCTCACCTACAAGCTCTAGGAATAACCTTGGTGAGTACAAACGTACTCGCAAGACTTATTCGTGCTTGATTAAATGTCCTACACATACTAGTATAGCAGTAATTAAACATGACATAACTCAAGCTAAAAGGGTACAAGCATACAAATATTTCATTGACAGAAAAGGAGGTCAACCATAGATAATATCTCACAGCTCAAAATTCACACATTTCCACTAATGGGCATAGAGGCACTCACTTGCCAATTACACACTTTGATGGATAAACAATATGGCACTCACTTGCCATTTCCCACTCACTTGGGACAACCAAGATTACAACATTGACAATGTATGGGTATAGAGGCACTCACTTGCCAACTATACACCTCGAAAGATAGGCAACATGGCACTCACTTGCCACTTCCCACTCACTTGGGACAGCCCACATCGCACATTGACAACGAGCCATCATGGCACACATTCACTTAATCTCTCGGATCGTTACCGGCAAATACATCCCCATGGAAATAACCAGTGCTCTTCACCTGGAGGTAGCTAATCTCCGCGTGACAGAGGCTTACCACACGAAACGTCCATGGCAGAGATTTCCGCTAACGTCCACGCGGTGATAAGGGAGTACTACGAGCGGAATCACCTCAGGATGGTAGAACCTACCCACCGTATCCGTCGAGCGGAATCCCCTCAGGATGGTAGAAACCTACCAACCGTATCCGTCGAGCGGAATCTCCTCAGGAGGGTAGAACCTACCAACCGTATCCCTCGAGCATACCCTCGGCTCTCACACCTCACATTAGTAGGTTCAAGTTAGTAGAAGCACCGGATTAATTCCCAGCCATCGCTGGACACAACAGACAACACATCCTAACATACTAGTTTACTGAACTGAACCACACATTCCAAGCAGCGATCCACACACCAACATATAATCAAGTAAAGAATGTAAGTAACAATGCAAGGATGCAACAAGCTCTGCTTGCCTTGTTCGGGTTGTTCCTGATCTTGCGGGGAGCATGCGGGAGAACTCCAGGATATTTGAAACACCGGTAAGAAACAAGCGACCTCTAAAAAAAGGAAAAAGCAACCCTAAGAACTAATTCGAAAAGGACGAAGATGTATGAATGCCAGTGATATGGATGCATTCGATTGTTGAGATAGGCAATTAAGATGGATGTGTAACACGATAGCACGATTATATGCCAGTACTTAGATGAGTTATGACGTTAGTCATTTTAATCTTTACTGTTAAGCTAGATTCTCTAGTATTACTACTTAGTAGTAAGCCCAGTGCAATTTGGTCATTTCTGAAATCTCTAAATACAGCATCATACAGTAATGGCATTATGAAAGCCTACAAGTACAAGGATGATCTTAGGTGAAATAATCATTTTACTCGGAAGGTGCATGCATTTCCTACGAAGCTTCAAGTCCAATTCGGTTCTAGCATTTCCTGTCTTCTTCTCAGTGAAGAGAAATGTATTAGTTATCTTATCCCTAACATTATCTCATTATCTAAGAACAATAAGTGGGTTCATCAGGTCATCCTTACAGATGTTACATTTTCTAGTTAATCAAGAGTTCATTGCATGATCCCTCATGTCATGGAGCTAGGTACTATTTTCTTTTCATTTACACTCGCAGGTATATAGCATAATGAACTGTCCTTATGAGTATATGTTGTTAGCATACGGATTCATTTAAGCAAGACCCAGGTGTAAAACCCAATGTTATTTCCTTACTTGTATCCAGCATTAGGTGACTTGGTCAACTGTAAATGAGTCATGAACAAGTATACATATATATTTATATGGGTACTTCTGAACTAACCTTTTTCATCAACCGGTTATAACAACCACTAGATTAGTTGGTGCACTAGGTTATATTGACATCTAGCAATCACTCGCGCATCACACGGATTTATTAATAGCTAGTTTGCCTTAACCATGAACTCGTGGCATGAGCTAAACGGATGGTTCAGCCTCATATGCTGGTCCCTAACACTGTCGGATCCAGTAACCTTATGGTCGGCCATTTAAATGTCATGAGAGCATTAACGTTATCTTTAACACAAATTGACCGTGGTCGTTAACTCTAGTGATTAACAAAGTGTCAGTGCATTAGGTGTGTCATTTAACGATTGATTTACACTAGTAGCCAATGATTTGTACATTTCAACGGCACCCCTTTTTCTAATTAGTATTCAACCCCTACGATAACAACTCTGACTTTTGATTGATGCATACCTTCACAGCTTATACTCACTGAAGCATTAGCTAAGTTAAACCGTGATCTCCTTATGTAAACATGAGTTATCCGGGGAACATAGAGCATGTGGAATTGTCACTAACAGGCGCCATTGTTGCTAAATAAAACTAACCATCAGTACCAAATGGATTAGCACATCAATGTGGTACTTATAAATTAAACATTAATCGGTCGATTCCACTGGGCATCAACAGACAATGAACGCACGAACGAACTGTCAGAAAACTTAGTTGTTGCTTTATTGAACCTAACTGCCGATTAACCAAACCTTGCTTCAAAAATTTCGTTCATCCCGGGCATTTGCTAAGGCACGCTCACTGAGATTAGGGATGTGCCAAAAGGATTAACATTTTGCAGTTAAAATTTCAGACATCGCTGCTCAAGTAATCATAAGAGGGTGTATTAGTTCATTACTTACAGTGGTTAGGGAGGTCTTAACCGAATGCCTCACAAGAGATAATAGCAAAGAAAAGGAAAAATGGGTTGAGCTGGTTCCAAAGTGGCTCACCGGCGACGAAACCACCGACGGCGGCGCACCCATGAGGCGGCGGGCTTGGGCCCGACGGCTTGGCAGCCTGCCACGGCGGCGGTGGGTGGCTGTTGGGGCTGCGCAGGCGGCGGTGGAGCAGCACGGCACGGGAGAGGAGCTGGCCGGCGGGAGCTAGGGCGGAGGATGATGGCGGGCGTCTAGGAGAGCCCGAGGCTCCGGCGGCGGCAGGGGATCGACGGAGGACCGGAGTCAGGCGACGGCGGCGCGGAGCAGGGGCTGGCCGGAGGGAGCTGCCGGCAGTGGCTCGCCGGCCACTGCGGCGAGCGGCGGGAGCAGCTGGGGAGGAGCTTCGGTGCTGGGGCAGCAGTGGGGGCGGTCCGGGGAGCTTCAAGCGGGCGGCGGCGGTGTGGAGTGGGGCGACCAGTGGTCGGCCACCAGCTGAGGCATGCGGCGTGGGGAGAAGGAGAAAGGGGAGGCCGGCGGCTTCCCTTGGGTTGGTCGGCAGGGGAGGAACAGGGGATGGGGATTAATGGAGGTCTGGAGAATTTGGTTTGGGGAAAAAGAATGGTAGGACGCCCAAATGCTCATGCATGTGGATGGTGCTGGGATGGATCGAGTGCTCAGGAGATGGGGAATTTGGGGGCATAACATGCATAGCTCAAATCTTGGTTTTGGATGAGAGATTGGGGGGGGGGAGAAGAGGGCACTTGGGTTTGCTCTCAACGTTGAAGGAAAGGGGAGATGGCAGGATGAAGAAGGTAGCCTGGAGTGAATCAATGCACTGGGTGTGAGCTGCTACTTAAAGAAAAGGGGAGTTGCAGCGTGGGACACATGGAAGAGTAGGGCTGCCAGCGGGACCCACATGGCAGGAGACTTCTATATTATTTTCTTTGCTTATTTAAAATAAGGCTAAGATAACAGGAGTTCCAAAATAAAATAAAATTTGAATTTTAAGGGTTTGAATTTATTTCGTATTAGACTTGTGGTCAATTTGTTATTTAGATTTTTAATGCATTATTTCATTTATATTTTGAGGAGAGGGGTTTACTCGATCAGCTATTTCCCAACTTTATGTGCGGAGAGGAACTACTGAAATAAGTTTGGTCTTAGTGTACAAATAAACTTCGATTGACTGGTAACAGTTTGATAACCTAGACATTTTGGAACATACATCAAATTTCTGAATCGTGAGTTGTAGTGGCATTAGTTTTGATGTTCGATTTCATGTTAACCCTAAGGGCGCATGTTAGGGTTTTCAATCGAATCGTTTTTGAAGTATCTTTATGCATGCATGTATGAGAGGAAAACTGACTTGTTCATGAGGATCCTTACTAATCTCGTGTATTAAGATCTGGTCGCTACAGACATGCGGGGCCCATCAGCTTAGGTTTTCTTTTTAAAACATGTTTAAAGTAATGAGTGGCTGACATGTAGGACCAACTGGTATTACAGTCATTGAGATAAAATCAAATAAAAATGAAACTTCTGACATGTGGATCCCCTCTATCATAAACTTATAGGAATAAAGAAAAACAAAAACAAAAGCCATAGAGGCTCACAAATGGGCCCAAGGGCCATTTACCCCGGCCAACCCTTGACCAGCCCGAGCTGACCCTCAACCCCACTGGTCATCCCCTCTGGTTGAGATGAGGCTAAGCAATAAAAGGTTTTCAATATTTATTTAACTAAGTAAAAGATAGAAAATGCTAAAAATGCTTAAAACTTGTAAAAATTGTAGAAAATTCATATGAACTCCAAATGAGTTGATTTTTTAATCCATATTTTAATATGTGGAATTCAATGGTATAAGTAAATTTCTTGTTACAGTTATGGAAAATTTTGAAATTCCTAAATTGCCCTCAAACCCTAAAATTTGAAATTGAGACTTAAAAAAATTCATAACTTGAGTTTCGTAACTCCAAATTGAATGAAATCAATTGAATTAGATTCATAATTTCATTTTCTAAGTTTTAGGATGAATTTCATGCATGATATATTCTCCAAATTTCTGTTATTGATTATCTATCTCTTTTCGATGTTCCGGTGTTTTTGGTATTTATTTTGATAGAATCCGATAACGAGGAGTTGTACAAGATTGATCCTCAGTACAAGCACAAGAAATACTAGCAAGGCAAGCATGCAAGCTTGCTAAGGTTTCCTTTTAATTTATGTCAAGTTGTGTGATTGAGATGATATGCTTGTTTGCATATGATTAATTGTTAATACTTGTAAAGGATGGAATCATTAGTATGATTAGGGCTTGGATGTGGGATCATGACCCAGTCATGTAATTAATCTTGAATAATGAATGATGAAAACTAATAAGTGAGATGTGAGAGCCAGGGTTTTGCTTCATAGATGGATCAATGGATGAGGTAAATGTAAGCACCGCAGTCGTCCAGTTGATGCCGGTATCGTGGGACTTTACCCGTCACCCATGGTGAAAGTGTTATGCGTGAGTGTTGGGTAGTCGAGTCGACCGAATACAAAGTAACGACACTTTGGAACACTTCCTGATTGAGAAAGAATTGGTCAAGTCTTGGTTGACTTGATCAAAAAATTGAATTAAGTCTTGGTTGACTTAATATGATGAAAATAGATGAAATCTTGATTGATTTCAATTGCTTTCTAATATAAGATTTATGTGTTAAATCTGAGAATTAAATGGTCATGATGAATACATGTTGAAATTGATTTATCTCTCATGTTCCTGACATGTTTCTATACTTTGTAGATGAATACTTGTGTAGTATTTATTCTTATTATATATCATGCTTAGATTAATTGGAATGAGCTTCAAAATGCATCTTGCGAGTACATAAGTACTCATAGAAATTCAATTCCTAAAATGTTGCGGGTGGTCCTAGCGTAGGTGACTTCTATGATGCCGATAATATTAAATATGACGTCTAGTTGTTTTGTTTGCTCTTCTTGGTCAAATGTGGGTTATGTGTAGCTACTGGAGATGGTACAAGCTACCATCGGGGGTTTTATGCTTGTTTTTGCTGCTGTTCAAACTTTTACTTTTGATGTGAATGACATTCAAGTCGTGTTGTTTGTGAGATAAATAATTACCTTGTGTATGAGATGTATTTGTGTATCTATAATTCTTCTTTGTAGAGTTTGCCTTATGATATTCAAGTTGTATGTAGCATGCCCTACACTATGCATCTATGATTTTGAAGTATATGGGACAGTTGTAATTAGAATTAGGGTTGTTCTTTCCTTTCGTTAAGTGTAATGGTTTCCGGTTGAGTAACCTGCTAGCTGTGATGCGCTGGCCAGCTAGGCAGAGTGTGGGTGATTATACCGGGCTTTCGAGCGACCCACTAGCCTCAAGGTTAGGTTAGGGTGATGGTATACTTGTCAGGCTCCTCCGAGATCATTGTGTTTGGCGGACTTGAAAATGACACTAAGTCTTCATACGAGTTTGGAATTGTATTTGGCTATTATACTGATGTGTGTCTTTGTCTGGTTTGGCCAATAGTGACGCATACGCCTGATACGCATATGAGATGTTTTTCTAGTGTCGAATTGTCCAACGGTAATGGATGCATATATTTTTATATTGTATAGTATAGTGAGCAATTACTTAAATATTCAGACGGTACGTCAATAAATAAGTAGAGTGTAGTTCCGGGTCGTGACAATTTACCTCCATAATCCTTCGTCAATGTACCAACAAAGAGTATGACGAGAGTCTTTGATTGTCCTTGTGCAATTCCTCAGCTTTAAAGCCGGTTGCATGGTGTCCCCACAAAGCAGTACCCATATATCTTCGACTGGCAAGCAGAATCAATCGAGGTTTGTTATGCAACAAATGGATGCAATAGTAGGAAACTGCAAGCATCAGGACATGTAAGCAAATACTTGCTCAATGTTCATCAAATTCAGATTTCTCTTCAGAGACTCAGAGCAATGCCCTGGCAGCTGAACACGTAGAAGATCTGACATGGAAGTTATAATTCCCATAGCATGTACAGTAACACACATGCATTCAGTATTGTGTATAAGTAGCTGGTGCATTTATTAAATATGAAGCAGCACAGTTAGTAAAATAAAATGAACTTGCATAGGAAGTTCCTTTCTTCCAATGAACCTGGGCAGCTGGTCGAAGGGTGTTGAGCTCTAAGCTAGCATAGCGGGCGAAAGTTGCCGGCACATTGTTGCTCTCTTGGATTTTTGTTCAGCTGGTTAGCTTGATCATAAACTTTCTATCAACAATTTTGTACATGTTCTTCGCAGATTGAACCAAGAAATCTCGTAGCAGATAGACATGGCCTTCCTTAATGAGCTCTTTCAATTTTGTTGCATGGGTTGGCCCTATATATCTGAACCATGAAGGCACGACATTTTCTTAATAGGAACATCATTAATTTCTCTAAGTAATTGTTTGGAGAATCACAATTCTGATGACCATAAAATTCGGGATAGCATTAGCTAGATTTCAAAACTACTCCCTCTATTCAACAATATATCGTCACAATTTATTTTAATCTATATATAAATCATGATTATGAATATTGCAATATTAACATAAGAACATGTCACGAATATCCTAGACATGCTAGTAATTACCAAGAAAAAATCAAATATATCTACACCAAACTTTCGTGCTAGAGTGAACATGATCATAGGAACGTGCTCGTTTTTGGAAGAAGAGGATGCCGCGATGATGGTGGTGTTGTCGACGTATCAGATGTCATGGACAAAGTGGATGTCATGGACGGAGTGGATGTCATGAACGAAGTGGAAGTTTTGCTGCGGATGGCATAGACGAAGCACAAGTCATGGATGAAGATGTGTCGGCAAAATAGTGAGCAGTCATGTCGTACGCTCCCCAAAACCTTATTCATTGCCATTTGATGCAAGCTCTCAGCGACGATTGTTTTTGAAGGCCTGCTCTTCGGGCAACTGGTGCACACCAACTGACGGAAAGAGGAAGGCCTTTGCGGCAACTCAGTAAAAGGAACAAGGTGTTTGTTCTACCGAGAGGGAGATGACTTGCTCTGTGATATGATATCCTAGACCTCTACCCTTCTCCTTATATAGTTGTGTGGACAGTAGAAGCAACAAGTGCATCAATTACTTCTCACATTACAACGCGATTAAGAGAGCCTATAAGGCCCGTGATTAATCATCTATTTTATGTTTTCATTAACCCATGATAACACGTCCGTTACTCTATTAATGCCACATAACAGCTCTTTCGGTCCGACAGGCAAAACACTGCACTTCTTGACCACGAGCCTAGCCCGGCTCGGCCACGAATAAGAAAACAATGTGCGTGCAGTGCAGGGGGTCTAGTTAACCTTGTTTTTCCCTTTGAACTTGTTGTGATCGTTCTTTTGTACTAAGTTGGCACTGGACGGTCCCTCATCTCCTTTAGGATGCACATCCTTTGCTTGAGCTTCAAGAAAATAGAGATTTCTTATCTCTTGTGTTTCTAAGTGATGGCAAAATTTCTTCCACGAGGGAGACAATTTGGCAATAATGTCCCCAGCCACAAACTTGTCAGGTAATACGCATTTAAGGAGTTCAAGTTCCTTCACAATAAGTTGTATCTCATGAGTCTACTCGACCACAGGACAGTCATCGACCATCCTATAGTCATGATATTGCTCCATGACATACAGTTCACTATCTAGGTCTATCATGTGCATATACACATCACAAAGGCAGTCAGCAAGAACGCTGAGAACACCACCTACATAGAGCATGATGGCATCCTCAAACGCCCTCTCCTACTCGGAGGTAAGAGTTCCTTCAAGTTTGCCAGCACAATCCAATAGATGTTCATAGCCATCAACCAAAGTGGCTTTGGTTTTCCATGTCTTAAAGTGCAGACTGGCAAACTTGTCTGGCCTTAGTGCTTTGGCAAAGCTAGCCATTGTAAAAATAAAGTGCCTAATATAAGGTTTTTGGAATGTTCGAATTATTAGAATTTTTGGATTACTTCAATGCACATATAAATCATGACTATGAATATTGCGATATTAACGTGTAAACATGGCATGAATATCCTAGACATGCTAGTAATTACCAAGAAGCAATCAAGCATATCTACGCCAAACTTTCGTGCTAACATGACAATTATTGACAAAAGAAGAATGACCATGGTTGCAGAACGTACTCAGTTTTGAATGTATTCGCCGTGATGATGATGGTGTTGTCGATGTAGAGGATGTTGTGGACAAAGAGGATGTTGTGGACGGAGTGGATGTCACGCGCGAAGTGGAAGTCATGTTACAGATGTCGTAGAAGAAGCGAAAGTCGTGGACGAAGATGTGCCGGTGAAACAGGGAGCAGTGGGGTTGTACGCTCCCCCAAAAACCTTATTCACTGCCACTTGATGCAAGCTTTCAGCGATGATTGGTTTCGGAGGTCTGCTCTTCCAACGATTGGTGCACACTGACCGATGGAACAGGGAAGGCCTTTGCAGTAGCACAGCAAGAGGAATGAGGTGGTTTGCACTGCCGAGAGGGAGATGACTTGCTTTGTGGTGCCATATCCCAGACCTCTACCCTTCTTCTTATATAACCACGCAGATGGGGATGGAACAGGTGCATCAATTATTTCTCAAGTTACAGCGTGACTAAGAGAACCTGCAACGCCTGCGATTAATCATCTGTTTTACTTTTTTCATTAATCCACAGTAACGCGTCCATTACTCTATTAATGCCGCGTAATAGTTCTTCCGGTCCCACTTCTCAACCACGAGACATGGCACGGTCGCTTCGAGCTCGGCCCAGCCCAGCTTGGACACGATACGCATGCGGGCAGGCGTGACATGGCGAGCAAGTGAGCATGCGTTTTCTCCTTTTACCCATGCTACAAGGAGATGTGACATATCTGACCTTCTTCACTAGCAATATATGACTAGAAGTTTTACACATGCTTTTCAACTAATAGGCTTTTAGGATTTATTTAGGAATTATTATAAATTTGAGCTTTGGCCTAATATTTCTAACAAGTGTATAGGTAACAAAAAAAAACCAAACCCATGTGATTTTAATCCTTTGGTTTTTTAAATTATTCAAACATATGTAACATTGATAGTCCATGCGAATGTACGGGTTGCCGACTAGTCCTTTCTAATTACATTGCTAGTACTACCAACCAACTTGCACTTCTTCTCCTTGATCTTGCATGTAGTTAGGAAAATATTGCGCTGCTGCCCTTTCTCAACAAACGCGGTATTATCTTTCTGGGATTTCTTAACTAGCATATTGGCACTTACCATCTCGAACATATTTTCTCTCTGTCTCCTCATCTTCTAGGGCCATGGTTTGCGGGTGCTGATCTTGTGTAGCTAGAGCTGGAGTGGCCTGTGCAGCAGTGCGGCCTGTGTGCGGACAGAGAAATTTGGGCAACGGTCCCAGAAGCGTGATAGTGGACTGGCGGGGTGAGGCGGATGCTAGACAACGGCCCGGCAGTGGCAGAGTCTGTGGGCGCTGAGGCGGTATACGTGTTGGTCTCGTGTCACATGGATGGTGACGCCGTCTAGTGATAGGCTTGCCGGACGAGGGTACGATGTTGCAGATGACGGAGGAGTTGGTACGCTGTCAGCTCACCAAAGTTGAAGTGGCCCAGGACGGCTCCTTCCACAACGGAACTGGTTTTCCTCTTGTAACGGTGCCGTTGACTGTTGCATGATGGCTTTGAAACGGTGGGTTTTTCTCATGGGTGCTGCTAGCAATGTCTTTTTTTTAACGAGATAAAAGATTTACCTTTTTCATTGATTAAGAAGGTATTTTAGTATAGACAAATCCCACAAGGGCCAAAGAGAACGGAAACCTACTCTCCCGACAAAAAAGTACTCAAGTATTTTGCCCCGGCCTTCGCCCAATTTCCTCCGCCTTTATCTGTGTGAAGACAAGTGTCGGCAATGTCGATTTATTCTGGAAGACCCTCGCATTTCGCTTGTTCCAAATATCCCAGTTGACGAGCATAAATAGGAACGCCAATGCTTTTCGACAATTACCCCGATCATGCACAACATCAATCCACCATTGGTTTACCGTCCCAATGCCTTGCCATAGATTTGGGTGGAAGTTTGGACTTGCAATCCAATCCTGGACCATGTTCCATATGCGAGTGGAGTAACGGCATTGGAAGAGAAGGTGAGCCGTTGATTCTGGCATCTATCGGCAGAAGGGCAAAGACCGCAGCTGGGCCATCCCCGATGTGCTAGTCTATCACTGGTCCCCTTGTTTTGGATGATCAGCCAAGCGAAGAATTTGCATTTTGGGGAGCCCAAACTTTTTAGATGGTGGTCTGCATTCACGTTGCAGTTGCACCAAGGAATTGAATCTTGTAGGCGGAGGCAAACGAATACTGCGCATTTGCCATGAACTTCCAATAGATGGAATCTGACGACTCCGGGTTCAACTACACTTGGGGGATTCGTCCCCAAAGGGCGATAAATTCCTGGATGTGGTGGACCAAAATGACCCCATGGGTATCAATCTGGTTGATCCAGGCATATTGATGGAGGGCTTTTTGGACACACCATTTCTTCTTTTTGGAGATGGCATGAATAGTGGGCGCAATATCTCTTGGTCTCTCCCCGTCGAGCCAAGCTGAGTCCCAAAAGTTAGCCTTGGCCCGTTTCCAATAGTGACAGTGGTAGCTGCATGGAAGAGCCCCATGTCTGAGTCATCACATGGGTTACCCATCCCGATCCATGTTCTGTCTGGTGCCGTCCATTCTAGCCAAGGCCAACGTAGCTTCAAGGCTCGTGCGAATTTATGAAGGTGTAGGATGCCGAGGCCACCCAACTTGGTCGGGCGACAGACAGTTTCCCAATTAACTTTGCACTTGCCCCCATAGCCTTGTTAGTTCCCCTCCACAGGAACCCCCATCGTAACTTGTCAATGCTTTTTTTTACGCGCGGCGGGACATCAAGTGGCGTGAGATGATAAATCACCTGAGATGTAAGCACAGATTTCACAAGTGTCGCATGCCCCGCGGCCGTTAGGTATTTGCCTTGCCAAGCCGCTTGCTTCGCCGCAACCTGATCCTCAAGGTGTTGGAAATGAGTCCTTTTGAGTCTCTTGATAGAAAGTGGCAACCCGAGGTAACAAATTGGGAAGGTTGTTCTCGTTGCAGGAAAGTGGTGCAATATGTCTTGGAGATCAAGGCCCTGGCATCGAATGGAAGCAACTAGGCTTTTCTAAAAGTTTGTTGTCAGGCCTGTGACATCTCCGAAGTGATTCAGCATATGTGTGAGTGTCACAATATCTTCTTTTATTGGTGCCACAAATACGGCCGCATCGTCAGTGTATAAGGAAGTCCTGATCTAGGCTCCTCTTCCCTGTAGACGATGAAGCGATCCGCGCTCGGTGGCCTTGACCATAAGTCGTTGGAGAGGATCAATAGCCATGATAAATAGCAATGGCAACAGGGGGTCCCCTCGGCGAAGGCCACGACCGTGCTTAATGGGGTTGCCTAGAACCCCATTGAGTAAGATCCTAGAGGAAGAAGTTATGAGAAGCCGTGAGACCCAACCACATAATCGAGGTGGGAAAAACCTCTCTTGTGGAGGAGTTCTAGCATGTAGGCTCATCTAACCGAATAAAAAGCCTTCTTAATGTCAAGTTTGAAAAGAAGGGTTGGCTTATTGTTACGATGTAACCATCTTGCAAGGTTTCGGACACACATGAAATTGTCATGGATACTTCTAGTTTTAATGAAGTCACTTTGAGAGGGAGAGATCAGAGTGTACATGAATGGAGCCAACCGTGAAGCTAGGACCTTGGCCACTATCTTAGCGATCGCATGGATGAGACTAATCGGTCGGTAGTCAGTAATTTCCTCCGCCCCATCCTTCTTAGGTAGCAGCACAACATTTGCCGAGTTCAACCAATGGAAATTTCTGGTCTGCAGTTGGGAGAATAAGTGTATCCCATTCATGATGTCGACGTGAATGATGTCCCAACAGGACTTGAAAAACGCCAAAATGAAACCATCCGGGCCCAGCGCTTTGTCACTCAGCATTGCCATAATAGCTGATTTGACCTCCTCCTCAAAGAAAGGATCATCAATCCTCGAGAGGTCACGATGGGTGAGATTCATAGCTTGCCAGTTGAAATCCAGCACCCTTAAGGGGCCCTTCCTGAGAGTGCTATTGAAATGGTGCTGCACTATGCTTTCTTTTTCCTTGTGCCCCGTGACCCAGCCATTATTGCACTTTAATCTATGGATGAAATTTTTCCTTCTCCTCGCATTCACCCTCATGTGGAAAAACTTTGTGTTGGCATCCCCCTCCTTCAGACTATTGATTCTTGCACATTGTTTTTTTCCTGGAGCGCTCCAGGACTGCTAGGCCGATGACTTTACGCTTTAGCCTAAACCGAATGTCTCTTTTTTCAGGGGAGAGTTGACGGTGTTCCATTGCCATGTCGAAGCGGAGGATGATCTCTAAGGCCATATGGAGTTGCAGTTTGGCATTTGAGAAGATGTTTTTACTCCAATTTCTGAGCTTATGACTGGTATTTTTGAGCTTGTAATGAAGGAGTTGGCACGGCTCCAAATGATTTGACGCCTGACTCCAGGCCTCTTGGACCACTTGTTGGAAGCCTGGCATACTTATCCAGAAGTTTTCAAAACAAAAAGTTCGAGGCCGCCATGGTCCGTGATAACTGGCGAGGAGGAGTAGGCAATGATCTAAGAAGGATGAGGATAAGACGTGTAGCACGTGGTCGCCAAAAGCGAGGTCCCAGTCATCGTTGCAGAAAAAACTATCTAGTTTGCTCATCGTCAGGGTCTCCCGCTCGTTACTCCAAGTGAATTTTCTATTTTGGAGACGGATCTCCTTAAGTTCACAAGAGTGGAGGGCAACCCGGAAGCGGTTGAGTTTGCTTTTGTTGATATTGCTATTGTTCTTGTCTCTAGCCCTATAAATTTGGTTTAAATCCCCAAGGACAAGCCATTTCTCTCCATAGATGGAGGTGATTTTGAAGGTGGTGTCTGCATTGAGAATCAGAATTGTTGCTGAGAGGCAGTAGGTGCCCATGTGAATGTTCGAAACCTGCAACATGTTTTCGTCCCATAGCATGACAATTCTGCCCCTTGTACCGATGGCCGGTCGTTGCGCGAAACTTTTCAGTCGATGACCACCAAGATAGTAAGCGGCGGTTGTGTCGATTTCACTTAGCTTCGACTCTTGGAGGTAAACAAGGTGGCGGGAAGTTGCCACAACGGTTTTCATGGACAATGGTCCTCCTGTTTGGGCAATTAAGGCCTCGGACATTCCAGCTTAAAACGTTTAAGTTTTGTCCACACATTTGGACATTGAGCACGCATCAGGGTAGAAACATTGGGCAATCATCGTTAGCTGGATGTTGGTGAGCTTTAACCAAACCATTGTGATCTGCATACAAATTCTCGTCTGATACATTATATACATAGCAAATTTAAAGTATCCAGTCTTATTGCTTGACTCATCTGATGCATCCAGTATAACGGCCACCTGAGAATTTTGATCATGCATCGGGGAATCTGATGCATTCAGTTGGAAAAAGGCAAAAGCTAAGCAGCCACATACCATTATGATTAGCATAAATATTCTAGTCTGATATATCATGTACATAGCAAAATTAGAATATCTAGCATTGTCGTTTGACACATCTGTTACATCTAGCACAAAAGCAACATGAGGATTTTGATCATGCATTGGGGAACCTTGTGGTCTTAGTTGAGAGGGACAGTGGTTAAGCGGCCACATTAACAGCGGCCTCCTGGTTTTGATCGTGGTTCAGAACATCTTCACCACCATGTGCAACTAGCACATCCTCAACTGCCGCCACCAGGTCGCAATCCAGGCGGAACAATACATGCGGTGCAGCTACTGCAATTGAAGCTAATCATTCCTGAAGAGGCTGATGAATTTGGTCATTGCTGCTTCAGTGACCTGCTCGTCATTCTGGATGATGCCCAGGCGCCGACAGAGCAGTTGCTCTGCATCTTCGTAATCGGGGATCCCCTATTCTTGGCTTTGAGACGTGCATTGTTGTGGCGCATGGATAGTCCCCTCGCCTGAGTCTTGCGACGGTTCGTTGAAGGTGACGGTGGCACCAAGTTGGCGAAGGAAGCGGCGCCTGTTGCACTGGAAGAAACATTGCCGCGTCCCCAGCCTCAATAGCTGCCACGTTCACCCAGGCAGTTGTTGGAGAGAAGGAGGCTGCTCGGGGGAGGGGGTGCACAGCTTGCATGGCGGTGAGCAACCATGTACCCTGTGGATGAGTGTGGCATCTGGGCCCTGGGCAAGCTCGGTCATGGCAACCGGTGATGCAGTCCGAGGGCCAGAGTGGTCGGCCTGCGCGGAGCTTGAGGCGGGGACTGTTGGGGAACGTGCTACGCAAAACAAAAATTTACCGTACACAAACCAAACCAAGATCTACTATCGAGGTGCAGGCAACGATATCATACCTTCGCCGATCACGTCAATGCAGCGCAGAAGTTGACGATGTCGATGAAGTCCGCAGACTCTCGCAGCTAGGTTATACCTCCCAGCCGCGAGAGTGATCTCCTCGCGAATAGTTCGCCCGATCGAACGCCGAAGTGTACGACGTCTCCGAGGTATCCACGCATACCAGATCAGCGACACCGCGGTAATGTGTGGACTAGCACACAAGAACAGCGGGGATCTACGAGAAGGAGAAGCAGCAGCGCGCCGGCAGCTGAACTAGATCCCTTCTAGAAGAGAGAGGAAGATGAGGCCGCGGCCAATCTAGAGGTGGCGGCTGCCTAGGGTTTCGGCCAAGGGGCTAGGGCTGCCTTTGGGGCTGCTTGGGATGCCCTTTAAGATGCCCTGTCCCTCTATTTAAAGGGGTGGGGCAGCTCTCCCTGGGAAGGTGGAGTTCTACTCCAGCAGGAACTCCCTGATGGAGTTGGAGTCCAACTCCACCAGAACCTTCTAGAACCTTCTAGAACTTTTGGAACCTTCTAGAACTTTTAGAACTTCTGGAACCTTCTAGAACTTCTAGAACCTTCTAGTACCTTCTAGAACCTTCTAGAACCTTCCGATACTTTCCGGAACACTTCCGGACATCACCGGAACCATCCGGGACCTCCCGAAACACTTTCTAGATCATCCGAAACACTTTCGGAACCCTTCTCTCTCGTTCTCCATAAATCGTAGCATTCCTAAATGTCGCTAAAACGTTAAGCGTGTGACCCTATAGGTTCGAGTATATGTGGACATGTCCGGAACACCTTCCGGTCAATAATCGTCAGCGGGATCTGGACACCCATAATAACTCCCACATATCATCGAAGATCTTTATCGAGCGAACCTCGTATTACCGCATATCATCCTTTTGCCTCACGATACATTACACAACCTGAGCCGAGACTTTTATGGTATCCCTGTGATCAACTCCTTGATCACTATACCTAGTTATCCTCGTTACCGGTTTGTACTCTTTTCTCTTTTCCGTATTCCGGTGTCCCCGTGACTAACCCTTTAGTCACAATACCTGGCCAGGCGATGCTAGACACCGTAATACCGAGTGGGCCCAGAGTGTATCTCTCCATCGCCGGATGGGCAAATCCCAGTCTTGACATATCTTGAACCATGATATACTTTCTGGTGTACCTGAAAGTCACCTTTATAATTACCCAGTTACGGAGTAACGTTTGATGACCCCAAAGCAACCATTCGGTATTAGGATCTACGATATTCTCATGGTCTAAGGACGCAAGTAAACGTTAACACGTAATGAGAAGATACTGACAACATATTGACGAAGTGATCTCACAGTATCTCATAAGGGGGTCTATCCAACACCATTGTTACCCTAACAATGTGTTCTCATTATTGCCGGCATCCTTGTTACATTAACAATGTCTATGATCAGAAAAACAAGACCATCAACAATACATGAGCTAGTTCAGAGGCCTGACTAGGGATCTGAATGGTGTTTATTATTCCACACATGCAATTAGGTTTTCCTCTGAATCTCATATCCAAGAACCAATGCAATTTTAGCATAGAACATAAACTTAATCATGAACATGAAAATAGAATAATAACAACTTTATTATTGCCTCTAGGGCATATTTCCAACAGTCTCCCACTTGTACTAGAGTCAATAATCTAGCCAATGCTTAAACTTCTAACACCTATGGCATTCCAGTGTTTCTCATGCTTTGCTTGTGGTAGAGGTTTCGTCAACGGATCTGACACATTCAGGTCCGTGTGTATTTTGCATATCTTTACGTCTCCACGCTCCACGAATGATGTGGAATTGGCATTGTATATGTTTGGACTTCTGGTGGGACCTTGGCTCCTTGGCCTGAGCTATGGCGCCACTATTGTTACAATAGAGCTCCATAGGATCCAGCGCACTCGGAACCACACCAAGCTCGGTGACAAACTTCTTAATCCAAACGCCCTCCTTTGCCGCTTCCAAAGCGGTGATATACTCAGCCTCCGTAGTAGAATCCACCACAGTGTTCTGCTTGAAACTCTTCCAGCTCACTGCGCCACCGTTCAGTGTATACACAAAGCCTGACTGAGATCAAAAATCGTCCGGATCTGTGATAAAGCTAGCGTCGGTGTAACCCTTTACAACGAGCTCTTCGTCACCACCGTATACGAGAAACATGTCCTTAGTCCTCTTCAGGTACTTAAGGATATTTTTCACTACTGTCCAATGATCATGACCTGGATCACTCTGGTATCTGCTCGTAACACTTAGAGCATAGGACACATCTGGTTGTGTACATATCATGGCATACATGATTGATCCAATCGCGGATGCGTATGGAATCTTATTCATGTGTTCTCGCTCATCAGTTGTCGAAGGACACTGATTCTTGCTCAAACTTTTCCCATGCGACATCGGCAAGAACCCCTTCTTGGCGTTTTCCATACTGAACCTCTTCAGTACTTTATCTATATATGTACTCTGGCTTAGCCCTATTAGGCACTTTGATCTATCTCTATAGATCTTTATACCTAACATGTATGCTGCCTCGCCTAAGTCTTTCATTGAAAAACTATTTTTCAACGAAGTCGTAATATTGTCAAGAAAAGATACATCATTCCCAATCAACAATATGTCATCCACATAGAGTATTAGAAATGCTATTGCGCTCCCATTTACTTTATTGTAAACACAAGCCTCTTCGCAGTTCCTGATGAAGCCAAACCCTTTGACCACTTCATCAAAGCGAAGATTCCAACTCCGTGATGCTTGCTTCAGTCCATAGATGGATCTCTGAAGTTTGCATACCTTTCTAGCATCCTTTGGATTGACAAAACCCTCGGGCTATATCATATACACGTCCTTTGTTAGCTTTCCATTCAGGAATGTTATTTTGACGTCCATTTGCCATATCTCGTAATCAAAATATGCAGCAATCGCTAGAAGAATCCGAACAGACTTAAGCATCACTACAGGAGAGAATGTCTCGTCGTAGTCAACTCCTTGAACTTGTCGGAAACCCTTTGCGACTAGTCGAGCCTTATAGATGTATACATTCCCATCCGCGTCTGTTTTCTTTTTATAGATCCATTTACATTCAATAGGCTTCACGCCTTCAGGAGGGTCCACCAAGTTCCAAACTTGGTTCTCGTACATGGATTCCATCTCAGATTTCATGGCGTTTAGCCATGTAACGGAGTCAGGGCCCATCATTGCTTCTGTATAGGTCGCAGGTTCATCGTTTCGAAAACCACTATGGTTTCGTGCGAATCCTGCCAAACCTTTGTGGTTCAGCTGCTGGCTCGACCGAAGTCTCTACATCACATGCAGGGGCTTCCGTATCAGTCATTGTGGGAAACTCTGGAACCACTTCTGGCATTTCATCACTTTGACCTAATGACGGAGATTCACCAATCTCGTCGAGTTGCACTATCCTCCCACTCACCCCTTTCGCAAGAAATTCTTTCTCGAGAAACACACTGTAGCGACCCTATTCTCAAACACGGGATCAGCGTGGATTGTCATGAACAAAGATGATTTTTGTTTCTTCATGTGCATGCATATAGATAGCAAAGATGACATTGATTAAAAACCTCAGCATATTCGTAGGGATCAAGTCGAACCGAGCTGTAAAGCCAATGTCACCAAATTTCATATCCGCAAACTTTTATGTACCTTAAGCGATTTAGCTATTCAAATTTTCTTTTTTTTTGTAAGTGTAATGGGGCTCATTTATGTACCTAAGCCAAATCATGTTCCAACAGTGCAGTACACCTTTCTACATAAATTCTTAGAAATGTTTGGGATCAATTTTGATTTAAGCCTGAGAACAGAACTAAAAATAGAAGAAGAAAGAAAAATAAAAAGGGAAAAACAATCCCACCCGCAGACACCCTTTTTCTCCACCTAGCCTCTGCTGCAGTTCATCTTCTCCACGTAGCAAGCCACTCTCTGCTGCAGCTCCTTTTTATTCCCCATTTTTCCTTCCACTTCTCCCCAAGCCGAGCAGACCACCAGCGCAGCTCCCTCTCAAGCCACCGGTGGCCTGCCCCATGCCTCCGTCGCCCCTCTGCTCTGCCCGGTTGCCCTAGCTGCGCCGCCTCTCCCCGGGGCTCCGCCTCCACCTCCGGTCGCGCGCCACCCCAGCCCCACACCGCTCAAGAACCCGCTGCGCCGCCGGCCTCCCTCAGTAGCTCCGGTGATGTAATACCCAATTGTAACAAAGTAGGTATTTGACTTGCATGCATGCATACATGGCATCATCCCGCACCATCTCGTTTAAACCCGAAAAGGATATAATTGTAATTTATAGAATATGTTAATATCTCATCCTCGGTGGATATTTATACAAACACCAATCAACTTATTCGAAGTAGTTGAATTGAAAATGTCATTAATAAGGGTGGTGGAAGTCATCGAACACTTCGGTGAATCCCCGCCCCTAAACCTAAAACCCTAAAGGAGCTGGAATTAGGGTTTCGACGATAGAGCAATTTATAGTGGACGCAAACTCCCCAAAATTCACAAATAGTTTCTAAAGTGGCAACCCTAGCCCCTTGCTAAGTTTCAAGATTTTTGAAATAGTTGAAACCTAGTTTCTGCTCAAAACCCTAACTCGGACCCTAATTCAAATCTGAACTGGACACCCATTCAAATGAGCTCCAAATCGACCCAAACTTCTACAGCAGCTCAAGAATAAAGATTAGAACCCCCTGTAAAAAGTTCACATTATTTGGAGCAAAATACGCACATAAAATAACGTGGGGAAAGGTTCTGGTTTCAGAAATTAAAAAGAAAAATAAAAACCCTAAAGCTAATCGGGCCAGCGGCCTGCTCGGCCGGCCCAGCTGGCCGGCCCACTTCCTCCCCGCGCCCGCGCCCGCGCCCCTCTGCCCTCTCTCGCTGACGACCCGGGCCCACTGTCAGCCTCCCCCTCTCCACCGCAGCGCCCCGGGCCCCGCCTGTCAGGGCGCGTCGGCCACGTCCCGGCCGCGGGTACGCCGGCGTGGGCGGTGCCCCGCCCCCGACGCCACCGGTCCGGAGCCGCCGCCGCCCTTTAAAGCCTCCTCCCGACCGGCCCTCTCCTCCCTCCTCCTCGCAGTCCCCGTCTCCCCAAACCCTAGGCCACTGTCGGAGCTCCCGAGCCCTTCATCCCCGTCGCCGATCCAACTCCGGTGAGCAATCGGCGCAACACCGGCCCTTTTCTCCCTCCAATCCTCAGCCCACTGGCTAGCCCCTGTCCTCCTCAACACCCTAACCTCTTCCATTTTCTCAGAGTAGCTCCCGAGAGCCCCGAAGCCATCTTCTTCCCCGCAGCCGGCCATCTTCTCCGGCGAGCTCCTACTCCGGTTCTAGTGGTCCTTTTCTCCCTTTTTCTACGCCCGGAGCTTCCTCTCATCTCCCTTAACCCCCCGTGTTCTCCCCTTTGCAGCTCGGCGCCCGAAAGCCCCTCCTCACCGGACCCCGACGCTCCTCGCCGCCGGTCTCCGTCGCCAGCCCGTGTCCGGCCTCCTCTGCCCTCCCGAGCAATCGAATCAACTCCGGGGTGAGCTCCAGATCCTTTTTGCTGCACCCCGAGCTACCCCGTGCCCTAGCACCTCCTCCGGTGAGTCGCTGGCGAGAGCGCCGCCTCCCCGGGCCGCTCTTCCGGCCGGATCTGTGGGAGAGAGAAGAGAGGAAAGGGAGGGGCACGTGGCAAGCAATGGTTGGCTGCCTAAGTTACACCGGATGACGAGCCGGCCCCATCTGTCAGCTGAGTGGATTTATGAGGGTAGGTTAGGGGGTGTGTTCTCGGGTGGTTTTAGCAAGCAGACCTGGAGGGCAGAGAGAGAGAAAGAATGGTTCGGGTGCATGTAGCATTTAGGGTTAGATCTGTTAGGGCTAAATTTGGTTCAAATATTCAAATGCTCATAACTTTTAAACCACAACTCCAAATTTGATGAATTTTATATTGTTGGAAAGCTTATGAAAATATCTACAATTTGGCTGAATCAAAAGTTTATTTTGAGCACATGCACAGTAGGTTACCTAGGGTTTTATCGATTGTTTCGACGAGTTTAGAAAGGGGATAACTCCTGATCCGTAGCTCGGATTTTAGCAAAGTTTATATCGATAGAAAGCTTACGAGATTCTCTACGACTTGGCTGGAACCAAATATCAACACCTACACTCAGAATTGAACATTATAAAGAGATAGCTAATTAACCCCTCTCGCATACTTGAATCTTCAGAAATGCATATCGTTCGATTCATAGTTTCGATGCGTATGATTACAAATACTCTAGGCTTAGACTTCAGAACCTTTTGATGCCCTTGACAACCTTGGGTTTAACCATCCATCCTAGCTAGTAAATGGCTAACCCTAATTCTACATAAGAGTTAATATTACATGCATGCATGCATGAGGCATTAGGATAACATCAACTGCTTTAGTTGTATATACCTTGTCGTAGTAGAACCCTAGCCGTCCTAGCATCCTCATGACATGCACATTCCACATAAGTATCATGCATACATGCTGGACTTTATGGATTCTTCTACCGTTTCTTTTCCGGTATTCGTGTTAATCGCAACAGAGCCCGAAGAAGGTGACCACCAGGCTTACAGCTCCCCGCAAGATCAGGAACAACTCGAACAAGGCAAGCAAAGCTTGTTGCATCTTTACTTTTCGTACTCTTGTGTATGCCCTTGTTATATGTGCTATGTGTATGAATGTTTATCTGTGAATCGTCGCAAAGTTGCGTACACTAGCATGTGTAGGATGTGTCTTACGTCGAGAACATCTGATGGCTCTTCAACTAAATGGTTAAGTGAGTTGTGAGAGCCGAGGGCGTGCACAATGGGTACGGTTGGTGTTCATCGTAGTTTGATGGCGACCCAGGGGTAAGTAGAGATTTGTCGTCACACCAACCCTATCTTTCAGCGTGTCACCATCCCTTATCACACGTGAACGCTAGCGAGAACCAACACTGAGGATAGCTGGGGTAAGCCTCCATGCACTTTGGAGGCTCGCTACCTCCAAACTGTTATGCACTCACTATGCCTGCAGGGGTTGAGTTGTCGGTAGTGGTTCGAGAGATTTAACTGAACATATGTGGATTGGATCAATTTGGATTGGATTTAGGGGCTGCCCTAATTGAATTGGATAATGTTTAATGGATTGATTTGGATTGGACTCATGGGCTGCCCCCAATGGATTTGGATTTGATGATTTGACCTCGTGGTAAATTGGTTGTGATATGTTTGTATCCTGAGTTAATCTGTTATTTAGTCTGTCTTCACTTCACCTTGTTAATGTTATGTTCTTAACTTGTATATTGTTACTCTGAGAAGCATTCATGTTTAATTATTGTTGTACTAGTATGATTAGGACATTTAATCAAGCACGAATAAGCCTTGCGAGTACGTTCGTACTCACCTAGGTTATTCCTAGAGCTTGCAGGTGAGCCGGTGGTCGAAGATTATTTCGATGATGCCTGAACTTGTGTTTTCCTCGGTAGTGTTCGACTCATGGGATGGGTTGTATCTTTTGATCAGCGGTCACTGTGCCGCTGTGGGCCTCATTTACTGTTCTTCCGCTGTCGTTTATTTACTCCGTACTCGGATATGATTTCGGATATGACCGACTGATGTAATATGTTGTCCCATCGTGGACCGTTATTAGTAACATCGTATTGTAGAGCTTTGTGATGATATCCGAGTTGTTAGATCAGGCTGCCCCTGCACAATGTGTGAATGATATGAAGTGTACGGGTATGCCGTGAAGAGTCGAAGCCGTACCTTGTTCTACTAAGTCGAGCAGGTGTTGGTTGAGTGACCCGCTGGCTGAGATGCTGTGCCGGCCAGGCAGGGTGTGGGCGTGTTCTACCGGGCTTTCGAGCGACCCACTAGCCTCCAAGCTAGGTTAGGGTGTGGGTAGAACTGCCGGGCTCCTCCGACCTTGTTTGTCGTGGTAGGATTCGGGAACGACTCTGAACCTTCACCGGGTCATGGAATCGTATGTGGTTCTGGGAAGATTGGTCGCTTCCGGCCGGCTCGCACGTGGCGGGTGTCGGATCGTTCCGCTTTGGCGCGTACGGCGCAGGTACCGTGCCACCGGGCTGACGAGTCCTTCGGTCCTTGGCGACTTTGCGTTCCCTTAATCATATGCAATTCTGGGTCCATGACAGGTGAGCCGCTGCCGCAAGGTTAGCCGGCCCGCGACCTCCCCTTTTCTCCCATCTGCGCCACCCCCGCCGCCACCAGCGGCAGCTGCCGGCGCGCCTCCACCACCATCTGAGCGGCCACTCCCTCGCCGCCGCCCCACCTCCCGGATCTGCCGCCTCCGCTCCGCCGTCGACGACCTCAGCGCCTCCACGCTCGAGCACCTCGCCCCGGAGCCGCTGTTTCCCTCCGTTCTCCTGCGTCGCCCTCCCGGCCGGCGAGCCACCTCCATCCCCAACGCCACCGGGTAAAGCTCCCCCGCTGCTCGGCATCAACTCCGGCGTCACCCCAGCTCAAGTCGCCACCGACGGGCTCAAGCCCAAGCTGAAGCACCGCCCCCGCCGGTTGCCCCATTCCCGCGTCCAACGGCCGCCGCTGGAGCCCGCCTTCGGCTCCTCACCCGATTTCTTCCCCAACCCCAGCATGGCGCCACCGTGACTGATTCCTCTGCCGTGGTCAGTGCCTCACCGCATCTTCATCCTTTGTTGTTATGGCCAGCACCGGAGTCCGTTTTGAAATCGAGTAAACTGACCGTGTATAATTAGTGCAGTGGTAGGTTAGGGTAGAATAGAGCAATGCTTGTCGATTCGGACAGGTCCTAAGCATCGATTAGTATGATTATGCAGCCGGTATAGCCGGTTGGAGCTCGGATTGGTAATCAGCGAGTAATCTGTGATGATGGTTAATTGACGTAGACCTTGTCTAAATTTTGTTCAGATTACAAAGTGTATCCATGTTTACTAAATACTTGTCGGATGAAAATGCATTAATATGACAGATTATGTTGCCCGGATTATTGAGTGAAGTAGATTAGTACATGATTTGCTATATAATTAGTGCATTCGATTAATTCATGTGATTGATTATTAGTTAACACTTACTAATCTGCTAAAGCATTTCCGGGATAGAACATCGGGTAAGAATGTAAATTAAATTCTGACATCAGTAGTAACTACGATTGGTTGTTATTGGGATAGATCGACGACTTCCAACATACTCAAGAAATCAACATGCTTATTAGTTAGCGATGAAGTTGGTCATGCTCTATGCGCTAAGCAATAGCAATAATCAATCAATGAACAACTGAGATGATTGTGCATGACTTGTGATCGTTAGTTAGATTCATGGCAGCCAACAAGTATTGATGAAGCACAAGTTGGATCGGCGGATACCTTGCCGCAACGATTAGTTCGATGATTGTCAAACCTAGTTGATGTAAGGAAAGACTCGGTAGTGTGCTAATAGGAGTGACCATGGTTAGTGAACCAATCTAGTGAGACGCCGTTAATTGCTGCATAGGTGAAAGTCAATTAGAATCAATATACTTAACTACTTCGGGCAAAACAACATTAAGTCAAATAGCCGATGTCCTGACCTACTAGGCATTCTGAATAATTATTGTTAAAGCAAAACAGTAGCGAGGAGAGACAGAGTTGGTTAGAGGTTAGTCCTTGGTTAGCAAACTTAAAACGCTAGTAACTTTCGGCAATTGATTCTACCCGAGCTAAATGGCAATTAAGCGAACCAATGGTCGATATGCCGATTACTACAATCATGGTCTAACGGTTCATTGATGTAGATGTAGTATAATTTAGGTTTAGCTGTGTCAAGGACAATCTCATACACCATATGCTGATAAGTTTAAATGAAAAGAAATGAGTACCTAGTTCTATGATATGTGGGACCATGCAACGAACACTTGATTAACTAGGAAATGTAATATCTATAAAGATGACATGATGAAACCACTTGTTGTTCTTAGATGATGAGATCATATTCGGAATAAGATTTCCAATACCTTGTTCTTTACTGAGAAGAAGACAGGAAATGCTAAACTTAATTAAACTTGTAGAACTCGTAGAAAATTTTAACGACCTCCAAAAGTATGTATACTAGAGAATCTAGCTTAACAGTCAAAATAACCATGTTTAGTACCTTAATTCCTTTAAAAACCAGTATAATTATGTAATCATATCTTATATGTCATCACTATGTATAGTGTTGAAATTTACAAATCGTTTCCAAGCTTAATCTTAAACTAATAATAAAGCTGCAGAACTCCCAATCAACCAATTCAAATTGCATCAACCCCGTAATAACCTTTACTACGCATTGAGATGCCTTTCATACATAATTCATATCATTTCTTGCTATCATTGATTGCATATATCATGCATGCATCCATATTCTAGGATCATCCATGGTTAAAATTATATCACAACTAAAACTAACCCAAAATCTGGAATGAACACAAACCTACTCATATAATTGTATATTTCATTTTAATCCACCGTAGCTGCATCACATATATTCTTGTAATGTTTGAAATAGCTCCTTAGACTTGTTTTTCCTTTCTAGAGGTTATTTGCTTCTTATTGAAGTTTGGCTACTTCGGATTTTCTCGTGAACGCTCGTGGATATATTACGCATCGTCACCCGGCTTCCAGGCAAGCTCCATTGCTTGTTGATTAATCATTACATTGTATGTTAATCCCGGTTTGGTGTGGTGGTACTTGTGTGAATGCTTGCTTGATTGGTGTATCATACCACACTAGCATGTGTAGGTCTTGTTGTTATGCAGTAGTTATGGCTGAGAATTAAATTTGTCGCCCCACCAACTTGAACTTGCTAAAGTGAGATGTGAGAGCCGAAGGGCGTGTGAACGATGAATACGATTGGTATTTATCTGACGGTTGAATGCGGCCAGGTGTAAGTAGAGTTTGCCGACATACCAATCTGAGGTGACTTCATCGTGTCACACC
>JAGXJF010001369.1:0-65223 GCA_019208055.1 Stipa capillata
TGGTGTTCGAGCCTGAAAGATCGAGGTTTATCGACTAGAGAGGGGTGAATAGGAGATTATCAAATTTTAACAAATTTGTTGCTTAGCATGCAATAGGTGAAGCAGTTTAGAGATGAAGCAGCAGGAAACAAACAAGATTCAAATCTAATGAGGAACAAACACAAAGCAAAGAGCTGAAATCGAAGACAAGATGATTTAACCTGAAGTTCAAGTTGTTGGCAACAACTCTACGTCTTTGCTTGGAGAGGCTGAGCACTTAGCTCCGAAGACACACAGTCTTCACCTTTTTCTCCTTGAGCTTGTGTCCACTTAGGATCTGCTCAACACTCTTGGTGGATCTTGAGGTGATCCCGGACTTTCACAAACATTGGAGGCGATTCCACAAGTTGAAGCTCTTCCAAGACACCTAGCCGGCTAGGAGATGCCAAATCTCCAAGAGTAATAGGCTCAGATCTGCTAGGCTCGAAGAAGCTCAGCTTGAATGTTCAATCCAAGTCTCAAATCTCTCAAATGCTTTCCTCTCTCAAAGGGGATCTCAAGGAGTCAAAGAGGAAAGAGAACACACAGTGGGAGAGAGTGCTTTTTGCGCCAAGTGTCCTTCTGAGCCCGCAGGGGGGTCGGGGCTATTTATAGCCTGTCTGCAGAAAAGAGTCGTTGGACTCAGAGATTCTCTTCCGGTCCAACCGGAAGACAAACCCGGTAGCACCGGGATTCAAACCAACGGTCAGATCTGAAGAACGACTGATGCACAGCGAAAGGCTTCACCACGAAGGCGGTAGGTCTGGAGGAAACGCGGCCACACCGGGATTGAAGAATGTGCTCACTAGAGCAACTTCCAAAAGCGAATCCCGGTTGTGCCGACTTTGAGGGCGGTTGTGCCGGGTATGAAGAAATGACGCATTCTTCCTCACAGAGAAGAAAAAAAAGGCCCACCGGAAAACATACCCCCGTACATCCGCTTCAATAGAAGACATAAGTCCAGAAGATGTTCTCGGTGCAGCCGGAAGACAGAACCGGTGCAACCGCAGACATATGAAGAATAAGACTTAGTCTGAGACAAACTTGGCCCTAAGTCCAGAAGAGATTCCCGATGCAACCGGAAGACAAAAACCGGTGCAACCGCGGACAACTCAGAAGGCGATTTAGACTAGGGTATCAAAACGACCTAAGTCCAGAGAAGATTCCCGGTGCAACCGGAAGACAAACCCGGTGCAACCGCGGACAAACGAATAGGACTTGGTTCAAGACCGGTTGTGCCGCAATTGAAGCTCTTCAAGGTTGAGACTGCTAAGTCCTCAAACCTTGCATCAGAGGTCAATCCTGGTGCAACCGGTTCTTCAAACCGGTACGACCGAGAGTCACTGTCTGTGTTTCAGAAAGAGATTTCAAAAGGATTTCTTTGAGATTTAGACTGAGCACTTAAGAAGATCCTTCGTAAAGCTTAACTTATCTGACCCCTCTTAATAGGCGGCTTGTCCTATAGACTCAAATGATATTTGATCATATAAACACTAGAAAATCTCCACTAATCTTCTAGATCCAAGCCTTTCTTCAACATCAATTTTTAGGGGTCATCATTCATCGATTAAACCAATCACTTGGGGACTAATCACCTGTGTACACTTAGTAACCATTAGTCCCTTAATCGTTTGTCATTAATCATCAAAATTCATTAGGGGCACTAGATGCACTTTCAGAGCCTCTCGGTGCGCAACTCCTGGAGCGTCCCCCGCTCCTTGGCCACCTCCGTCTCCCGGCGGCGCGCCTCCTCCTGCAGCTCCTGGACCCGCTCCATGAGTTTCTGCTTGGTCGCGCGGCCGTCTTCAAGGCGCTGCTCCACTTCCCGGATGCGGCGATCCCGCTCCTCCTCGGTCCGGCGGACTTGCGCACGGACTTCCTCCAGCTCCTTGGAGAACTCTGCGCGGGCGGTGTCGACGCGCCGCCGCACTTCGTCCTCCAGCGCCGCGGTCGAGCGCGAGCTCCCGCGTGCCCACCGCCGCCTCGCGAAGAGCGACCTGCTCTACCCGCCACTCCACTTCAGCCTCGCGGAGAGCGACCTGCTCTGTCCGCAGCTCCACTTCCTCCGCGTCCTCTGTAACCTCCCGCCGCAGCTCCTCCAGAGCCAGCCTCTCGTGGAGGATCTTCGCGAACTCCCTCTGGTGCTCGGCCTTAGCGATCCGAGCATGTTGAGGAAGTTCTCCCCGGCCTCCGTGAGGCCGGCCTCCCGCTCCTCCATAGCGGCCTCCCGATCTTCCAGCGCCTTCCTCTCCACGGCGATGGAGGCCTGGACTCGATCGATCATGGCGTGCGCCGTGTCGAACGCCTCAGGGAAGGGCTCCCGAGGCGCCTCAGCCTGGCGCACGAAGTCCCGCCTCCTCGGCAAGACAGTCAGAGCTGTGCTCCCCCGAGCACCTCCGGCGAGCTCTCGGGCTACCCCCAAGCTGCCGGGCCCTCGGGCGTCCTCTCCGTCCTCGCGGCCTCGGTCGTCATGGCAGGCGACGGATTGGGGTTAGCCTCCGGCGCTGCTCCTATGGCTTCAGCCCTTGGGGCGGCCTCGGGCCTCGGCGCGGCTTCAGCCCCCGGGGCAACCTCAGTGCTCGGGGCGGGATCCACACTCGGGGTGGTCCGAGTCTTCTTGGACCCCCTGAAAAAAGCAGCACAAGGAAGCCCGGGTTAGTACCGGGCATTATGTTTGGCCAGGTAAACGGAGAATGAGTCTCTCATCTTACCTTGGCGAGGAAACCCTTGCACCGCCAGTAGCCCCTTGGGATCTCGAATTCCAGGCTCATTAGTCGCGGCGGACCTTCCTCTTCTTCCCGGTTGCCGCATCCGTGGCGGCCTCCGTGCTCGCCAGTGCCGGGCCTCCGGCCGGCGCCGTCTGGGCACTGCCCCGCCTAGAGTTGCTGCCCCTGGTGCCCGTCGTCCGCTGGCCGGAAGGCGGAGGAGGGGGTGGCGGCGGTGAAGGAGAAGATTAGGGAGAGGGCGGCCACGGCTTCTTGCCCTTCGGATCCACGCGATCCTCGTGGGTGGCGCAGGTCCCCGAAGCCCCTGCGGTACGCCCTCCACCGGCATCGTCGTTGTCTCCCAGAATCCTCATCGAGCCGGTCGTCTTTCGCAGGTCCACCGGCTTGATCCCCTTGGAGTCGAACTCCGGTAAGGCCGTGCGGATCGTATTCCACTATGAATTCACGCAGAGCGCAAGATCCGCCCGCGGCAATTCAGCAGCTGCGACGTCTCCGGTGCCCAGAAGGATCCGCAGCAGCGCCTTCAGCGCGTCGGGAGAAAAGTCCCTCGCCTCGCCGATCACTGTCCGCCCGATGTCCCGCGAGCTGGTGTACATCCAGGCCGGGTGGCCCCGCTCCCGTAGCGGCGCTAGTCGCCACCGAAGAAAATCGACGACCACCATGGTCGTCGTCAGACTCTCGGACCGCAGCTACGCAATCCGCTCCACCACCGGTCGCAGCAGATGGTCGTTCTCCGGCAAATACTCCCACGACTTCCTGTGCGCCAGCGCCGACCCGTTGGGAAGCAGGATCTGAGCGTGCGGATTAGTGGAGATGTAGCACCATTGGTTGCGCCAGTCGTCCCATTTATTCCGCAGCTCCTGCGGAATGTAGTGGTCGCCGATCTTCTCCCGGAGGCGGAAGTTGCAGCTCCCCGCGGCCTCCACCTGGTCGGAGCCTCTGCTCTTCCCCGCCGACCGGAGTATGAAGAAATGGCGGAAGAGCATTACCGAAGGCATCACACCCCCGAACATCTCACAGAGGTGGGCGAAGATGGCCAACATCAGGACGGAGTTGGTGGAGCGATGGATGAGGTGGATCCTGAACTCCGTCAACACCTCGAGGAAGAAGGGTGAGAAGGGCGGCACCAGGCCTGCTGCGAGGAAGCTGGCGAAGATCACCGTCTCCTCCGGCCTCGGATCCGGCAGGTGCGTGGTCGGCCTCACCATCGCGGCCCCCTTCTGGCTCTGCGGAGCCAGCAGCTTCTGCACCCTGTCAATGCTCTCTTTGTTGAGGAAGCAGGACTTGGGGATGATGGCATCGGCGACGGGCAGCGGAGGAGCGCGGCGCTTTTCACGTCTCGGCATCAGCGGTGCGGTGTGGAAGATGAGGAGGCGAAAGGGCGTGCGAGCGTAGAAGGCAATGAGGCGAAAGGGCGCGGTGAAAAGAAAAGAAGCGTTTGCGCAAGGAGGCGAAGGAGATGAGGAGGTGCGAGAATGGCGAAGCCTTTAAAAGAAGCAATCAAGAATTCAAACCGTTGCGTGACGTGGGCGGCGTTGTCAGTTCTGTTTCTCTGACAAGGCACGCCCCCAACACGCGGAAATCAAGGCATCTTTTCCTCGTTCGGCAGACGTGCGCGGCGCCCCACGTCGCGCGAGAAACGGAGCAGTTCCCCGTTCGGCGTTCTAAATGGACCGGTGTCTTCGTTGGCCCATAGAATAAAGGCCCCGCCCCCAGTCTCGTCCATTTTGTGGGCCATCATCTGGTGGCTGGGCCGAGAGCTACTGTCGGCGTTACGGGGCCCAGGGTCTCCTAAACCGCTGGCAAAGGCCCAACTTGACGCCACGTCGCCAAGGATGTTGGAGTTACGTAGAGGTGCTCGGGGGCTCACCCCAAGCACTGTTCCACTCGGCCGATCAAGGGGTGCCCCAAGTCGTCTCTAAAAGGCGCTTCCCGAAGGGCCCAAGACGACTTGTTCCCCGCCCAGGACGAAGCAAGCAGAAGCGCTCGGGGGCTCACCCCGAGCACTCAAGCAGAAGTGCTCGGGGGCTCACCCCGAGCACCCAACAATGGGTGCTCGGGGTGAGCCCCCGAGCACCCAACAAGAGGTGCTCGGGGGCTCACCCCGAGCACCCGAGAAGACATACTCGGAGGCTCACCGCGAGCATCCGAGAAGAAGTACTCAGGGGGCTCACCCCGAGCACCAAGGGCGACCCGGCCCCCGTCAGGGGCGCCAAGTACCTCGCCCAGATGATGGAGCGGCCTAGGAGGTGTGCTCAGGGGCCTCCGATCACGAGAGCCCCGAGCACCCCTTGAGGGCCCCTCCTCAATCCGCGTGGCCCAACAGGCGCATTTAATGCCTGTGTCAAGTGCATTTAATGCCTGTCTACTCTAAGTCCTTGCGGACCAAAGACGGTGTCCTGACCGGTTCCCATCCCCCAAGTGATAAACCCTGTCAGCTATCAGTCTTGGAGGGGATGGAGAGGTCTGACACCCTCTTTTGACTTTAAGGGCGCGCCTTCACGCGCCCATATGCATGCCCTCTGCACCTGGTCCGTGGGGTCCGTATAGTTGCAGCATAACCCGTGTCAGGAGACGTCAAGTCTTCACCTCCTGACACACCCTCATCATGATGATCCGGTTCCCAACTAAGACGTGACCGACACTGTTCCGCTACAGCAAATCTCAACGACCGTCGTGGCTTACCCATGCAAGCTTCATGCCAGGATATTTACACTTCGGCCACTGTGGTGACCTCCTGATATATAAGGGGAGAGCCGCGGTCATGCAAAGGGATCGACTCTGGTAAGATAGATCGGACCCTGAGAACTTTTCTTAGACAACACAACCTTAGACATACAAACCCTAGAGGAAGAAGAACTGGAGCACCTGTACTGCTAGTTCACTGTAATCTCTCTATATTCTCCAATACACTCAAAGCAGGACGTAGAGTTTTACACCTAGATGATGGCCTGAACCTGGGTATATCACCGTGTCTTTCTTGTTTCCATATCCTGCCAAGCTCTAGCTCCGGCGTAGCTCCGTAAATCTGCGCCTCCCGGCCGAATCCCAAAGGGGGTCCTTCCGGATCACCGATACCAGCGTTTGTACGTCGACAATAACCATGTGACCTTTCATAACCATCATATCAACCATATCGTTGCATAATTTATGATAAATTTCACGAGCTGAGTGCTTTCCTTGCTGCTCAAACCCCTGGACCTGAGGAGGATAACTTTCGTAATATGCCTCATTGTCGAGCTTTACCGAAAAGAAACCCCAAATGCCTGGAAACGACGAAAAAGAGGAATAAATCAATAAAAGTAAATGCCTCTTAGAATATAGAAAATGAAATTAGAAGACTAATGAAACTAGATCACAACATTAGGAGCCGTAGAATAAAGTTCTATATGTCAATGTGGGGGCTAATTAACATAGCAATTAATCTAATTTTTGTGTGACATTAAGATGCATCAAAATGATGCCATGGGGTAGTATGTCGAAACCCATAAATTGTGATATAAATTACACTTCATTTGGAGTTAGTATAAATTTTCTATGATTTTGCAAGTTTCAGCCCTTTTAAGCATTTTCTGGATTTTCCTGATTTAATTTTGAAATAAAACAAGGGATGCATTTTATACTCATTGTGAGCTGTAGAGGATGACATGCGGGGCTAGATCTCGACTTTGACTGGTAAAATGTATCAAGTACTTGTGAGTTCAGTGATGCCTCTTCGTTATATTTTTATTATATATATTAATTATTTTTAAATTACTTAATAAATCGCCAGACTGCCTTTTTATCCCTTTATTTTCTATGCAAGGGAAAAAACACAAAAAAAAAGAAATACGAGCTTATTCGGGAATTTCCGAAGGGGAAGAGTTCGTGCAATAGGAAGCGTCGAGAGGAGGTCCGCAGTGGCGACGTGGTAGCTAGGGGCATCACACCCTTTGGCTCCATCTACCATCAGGGCCCACTAAGGGCTCCCCTAGCTATGTCCGTTTGTGAGTAGATCCGTTTTGTCAGAACCCCGAATTCATAATCAACTCCAACTGCTGTACGAGATCCGAATACCCGATAAATCACCCAACACACCATACACTCACCAAAACGTCATATGCCTTCACTACGGGACGATCCGACACCTAACCAACCCACCATACGATCACCACATGTCGTATACACTCACGGTTGGTTAAGCCGGGCAAAGACACACCTATCGCAAAAGAAGCTAAAAACAAATTCAAGATCCGGTAAAGAACTACTGTTGCTCTCCGAATCACTAAGCAAAGTAAGATTGTAGGAACCCGACAATTGCGCCCACACCCTAGCCTAGCCCGAAGACTAGTGAGTCGCTCGAACACCCGGTACGATTACCCACACCCTGCCTAGCCAGCACTGCATCTCAGCTAGCGGGCCAATTAACCAAAATACTTCGCAAAGTGAAACCAGAAAGAACACATTACTTCTTTACGATCATTTCCATATACTTCAACCATTCACGCACGATATATGGATTGATCACATGTAACAACTTCATATCACAAGTCAAACTCTAGAAGATAGGAGTTATTCAAATATATAAATCACCTCTTACCCGAGAGAGGTTTCACATTACATAAATAACGACTCGAAGGTCGTTTACAACTTTTAAACCTGAAAAATAGTAGCGGAAATAACTTGAAAACCCCTGAGATGGCAACCCAAACCATCTTCCTAAGAAACACGTAACCCACACGTGTGACCGCGAAGGACAACTTGCAAAAAAGGACATCACGTCTTTACAAAATTAGCAATGTACGAATCTTCCATATTGATCTCACCTGTAACGGTTTAGAAATTGAATTCCTTAAGTACTTTCGTACTTGCAAGATGTTTTGTAGGCTCATCCTAATTATCTTAAGCATGGTATTGAACAAGAATTAAATACTACCCATGTAGTTTGACATTTAACACATGATAACATGGCATGATCATGAATGATAAAACAATATCACTAAGATTCATACCAACCATTCATTCTAAGATTTAAAGCAATAAATCTCAGATCATCAAGTTATGAAAATCAACCAAGATTCATCCATATTGATCACGTTAAGTCAAACAAGACTTAATTAAATTCTCATACTAGTCAACCAAGACCAGGTGATCTCAAGATAGTCAAGCAAGACTATTTCAAGCATTCAGAGTCAACCAAACAAGTCGATTTAGTTATGGTTGCTCCAAGCAAAGCTCAACCTATTATGTGGTCAGGCAAGGCAAGCAAGACTTGTCCCGATGCGAGAGATGAATTAAAAATGTGTAAGTTCAGGATTGGCCCACCGTGACTTCTCACCAATCTCAATTCAACTCCGTCGTAGATGACGGGTAAAGCCCTACGACACCGGCATCGATCAAGGTTGCGCCCTATCGTTCCATCTGTAGGTGATGGTACCCCGGCCCTCACAACTCACAATTAGGGTTTCATATTTTGTTCATCCATTTAAAAGATCACTGCTGATCTTGCAACCAATTAACCCTACCATGCTATTGATTCGCCATCACATAGCAATACAACCAATTTGCAAAGCAAACATCTCATTCAAAACCATAGCATAAGTAATTAGGAATCTTATCGAGCTTTGCAGAACTTGCCTCATTGTTGGGAGAAATATGATATTCCAATGGTCATTTGCAAGAAAATCCGGGATGCTCGAACACCAATGAGAAGAGAATAACCTTGAGTAAAGCAATTCAAATCTAAGCAATTATTTAACCCAAGACAAACATGTACGAAATGTGATATGGGTGGACGTACAATAACCGTAAGACTAATGCAAAAGAAGTATCATGTTCCAATTTTGTACAAGAGAGAATGAGCTAAATGGAGTTTTATCGAATCACAGGTTAGTACTATTCATTCGGGCTGCGGCCATTTTCATTTCTTGTGATCTAAACTTAACATGCATGAAATATAAATCATATATAAGTGCATGGTTTTAGGTTAATAATGAAAGAAGAGAAATTAGTTCATTGAAAGTTGTAAGGGGTGAGATGTGGATTCTTGGATATTTGAATTTCCTATTCATTAGTTTTCTTCTGCCTCCTACTTTTGATTTAGTTCCCATTTGTCAAATGAAAATCATCCAGAAACATGGACTGACAGTGACATGTGGGATGTGGCTACTTACACATAAAAGTAACCAAGCAAGACTATATTTGAATTATAACATGTGAGATTTAGAGGTTAGTGGCTTACCGATTTAACAAAATTTTATGTAAGTGTCTAACTGTTGCTTATCCACCGGTTTCAAAATTCTAAAACTTTATTAGCTATTGACCAACCATGACAACAGTGACCATATTGCATATAAGGGCACAACTAATCAAATGGCAATTTGATTACCTTAGTTAATTATTTAGGAAGTGATTACCTAGTTGATTTACTACGTAATGAAGGGGGGGGCTTGGTACAAGTGTGCCAACTCCACAGAAAATGGCTCTCTGGACAAAGGGTCCTAGTAGCGAATCTTTTAGTTGATTAAACTAAACTGCAAACAAGTTTATGACAGATTGGGCCCATAAACCAGAGACTCATCACCTAATCATCTCAGATAGAAGATTTCTTAGCTGCTAATTAGTATTTCATTAAGATATCTACGTGCAAAGCTATCAAGCTGAACACAGTGTACACAATCCATAAACCTGGTACCGGGAACCAAAAGGAGCTATCTACTCAAAAGGCCCTATATTGCTTAGTGTGTCACTGGGTTCAGCTAAGCACAGGGTTACACGCTACTGAATTTCAGCGTTTGCCCCTGTCAGGTTCTCAGTATTTCAGTTAACACCTAGATAGGACATTGGATCCTGCATACCAAAGGATCAGATGCTTAAGTTTAGTTTTGAGTGAAGGTTCCAACAGATGGGTCTGCAGATCAAGGATTAATTGGCTTAAGCAACATTTAAGTTCATTTGTTAGGACTAATAGTTGCTATTGACCATGGATTAGGTACTGACAAGTGGGTCCTATGACCACTTATGTGTGTGCGTGTGTGCGTGTTGAGTATGTAACACTTAATTAACTTCCACCAACTTGTTTTGTGCTGATACTAGTAGTAAAACATTTGGCTTAACACTCCGTTGCTAACGATTTGAGATAAATGCTAGCTATATTCTACCAGTTGAGTCAAGTACAGTTCTCTTAAATTTTATGGCACAGGAGGGCTTAGATCTAGTGGTACATGATCATTAATCAAACTTTATTTTGTTAATTAGCTCCACTGATTGCTTGATAAAATTTTATATTCTTCATTGGCTGTGCAGAATGTGGCCCTATATGTCAAGACTGCAACAGTTAAGGCCACTTCTGATTTAATGCCTATCCGAAGGACGGCACTGCACTTCTCCGCTTACTGAACTACTGAAGTGATTAGCACCAAATTAATCAATAGACCTGCTGGACAGTGTGTGATTAGCTTAACATAATGTTTTAAAGGGAAACTAGCTACTGGCCATGTTTCACTGCTAAATAGCTAAAACAGACATTACAGTTTCTGTTCTTATCAACTCACAGGGAGGCATCTAGGGCATAGCCGAGTACATCAGCTTACACATCTTCTAAGCATAAGCATATTAGATAGGCATCATTATGTAATTGATACTGAAATCAATTAGCATAAGCATCACAGCATAGTGGTAGTTTAACTAATTAGAGCAAACGGACAGAACCAAAGCAATCAATCGAGCCCTATTCTTCCCATTTAACAATTCTTTTTAGAGATAAATTAGCTCTGCCACAGCATCGTTCAACAAGCATCAGTAAGAACTAGACCAAATGGCAGCAACCAATTTATCACATTTCACCAACAAGTCACAATCGAGCCCAAATCTGACCACTCGTGGAAGAACTCTAGAACAGAGGAGAGGGGAGTGGGGAGTTGCTCACCCCGTCGGTGGCGGCGCTCCGGTGGCCTGCGCTCGGGGCTGACGCCGGAGGCGACATCGCTTGTGGCAGAGCTCCGACGGGCTTGACGGCGGCGAGCCTTGGGCTCGGGGCTGGTGTTGACGGCGGCAGCGAACAACCCGTCGGTGGCGGCGGCGCTCCGTTGGTGGGGTGAGCTCGGGCTTGAGCCCGTCGGCCTCGCTACGGCGCGGGATCAGCGAGGCTCAGAAGGTGCGGCGCCGACAGCCTGCCGCCCGACGAGCAGCGGTGCGGGTGATGTCGTTGGGGGAGAACGACGGAGAGGATCTCGGCCCTTGGGTCTGCCGAGAGCGGCGAGCTCGCCCACGGGGTCGGCGTCGTCGATGGCGCTGAGGGTGGCGGGCGGTGATGAGCTGAGGGAGAGAAGGCGGAGTGCACGGCGGTTCTTGGAGAAATCGGCTGAGGAAGAAAAGGCAATGGGGGTGTGCTACCTAGGAGCAGAGCTGGCCATATGGGCCGTGCTTTTAAGGCCGGCCCATGGGCACGGATTTTTGGCCCGGCACGGGCACGGCATGGCACGTGAATAAAAGGGCCGGGCCGGCATTCAGCCCGCCACGGAACAAGGCCGATCCCCGAGGCCAGGCCTTAAGGCCAGGCACGGCACGGCCCTTTTATTTTTTTTATATTTTTTTCAATCCGAACGCCATACCCACTAGCGTTTTCACCCTCTACCCAAACGCCATGTGCTCTGGCGTTTGCCCCCCAAGAGACTTGAACGCGGGCCGGCACGCAGCCGTATTTTTTTCACTCCGAACGCCGTATCCACTGGCGTTTTCGCCCTCTACCCAAACGCCATATGGTCTGGCGTTTGCCCCTTGAACGCGGGCCGGCCCGCAGCCGTGCCGTGCCGGGCCGGCCTTTTTATGTCGCGGGCCAGGCTGATCCCCGAGCTGCGGCCTTCGGGCCGGCACGGCACGGCCCTTTTATAAAAGGGCCTACACGGGCCGGGCCGTGCCATGCCGTGCCGGGCCGGCCCATATGGCCAGCTCTACCTAGGAGAGATCGGCAGGAAGAAAATGGCCTGGAGTTTTGCTACGTGGAGAAGAGGAGCTGCAGGTGGGTCCCACGGGTAGGTAAGGTATTTCTTCTTTTCTTTTGTTTTATTTCTTTGCTGTTTTAGAATTAGTTAATAAAAATCTATAAACCTAGTTTAGAAATTTTTACAGGTTAAAGGTAATGTCCTAGTTTTAGTCTCATACTTTAGTACATTGGTCGTATAGTCCCAAAAATGAAATTTGAATTCAAAGTACTTGAATCATTTCTTCAAAAAAAAATTCAAAACCTTAGGACTTGAGGCCAGGAATGTAATTAACTTTTAGATATAAAGATCTTACATTTCTTTTTGAAGAAGTAGAAGGGCTACTCAAATGGCTTATCTCCAATTTTATCCGAGGAGAAAATTTGAGAAGTTAATTTGGCTTAGATATACAAATGCCAATTGACTTACAAATTTTTAGAAACATTTGGATAACTATTGGGGTAGCTAAGATGTTTAGAAACATATAGATATTTTTGAAGCATGAATTTTTGTGTGACATGTTAGGGTTTTTAATCAAAGTCATTTTTGAACTATCTATATGCATGCATGTAAATGAAAGAATTCATTTTTGTTCGCGATGATTTGTACTGATCTCGTGTATTAAGAATGGGGTTATTACACGTTTCATCCCCGAATAACCCCCTGCGGATTTTTGCCTACATATACAGAAGCGTTTGCTTCGTGAAGAACAAAGATAGGCGGTGGGACAAATTCTAGTTCTCTCACTGGGAATCCTAGTTTTCCATTTTCATCAGTACCACGAATTGCCCCCATAGATCATCCCTTCTAGCAAGCCTTCATAGATTATTACTCCTTGTAATTCATCTACGATCATCAAGACCTTCGAGATTGGTTTGTATTTTGGTATTTATCAATATATGGATTCATCTTTTATTCGTTCTTGTGGATTTGGATGATGCATGAGTACTCCATCGAGTCTACGAGGTTGTAGTAGCAACTATGTAGAATTCTCTATATTTGTGATGACCATCCATCTTCGGTGCCATCAGCTCATCATGATTGCCATCCGTTTTGGGCACAATCAATTTATTAATTTGATTTATTATGAATATTTGTCTAACACCCCAAAAGGGATCAAAATATTTGTTGATTGTCTTATTGATCCGCTTTGCTAGATATGACAACATTGGTGGAGAGGAGATGATGCTTGGTGGATGAGTGATAGGAATCCATCATAAGAGCTATAGACCCAATGCTAGGAGATTGTATGAAGAATAACAATCTATTCCTTAACCGATGCAAGTGACAGTGCACAAACTTAGATTTATCCCGATGAAACGGTTTAGAATTACTCAATCTGGCAACCATGTTGTAACTAGAGCCTTGATGGTCAATGTGAAAAAAGTGAATTCATTTCATCTTATTTCTGCACTTAGAGTAACTAAATAACCCTAATTTGAAAACATGGAGATTCTGAACTAGAATTAACATAATAAAATTTTGAAAATAGAAGTCATGCAAAATCATCTCAGATAGTTTTCAAGAGTCATATATACCATCACGAAGACCCATAAAAATTTTCATGTGATTTGTAGCTAAATCGAATATTTTAATAAAGTGTTATTCAAAAAAGACCCAAATTGGTAGAAGAGGGCGCGACATGCCACAACGTTGCTATACCTACGCACATGGCAAGGGTGCAGGTGGACCGCGTCGTCGCCGAGTTCAGTGAGTCGCAGTCCCTGTCGCCCCTGAAGAGGATGTCACGAGGCTAAGAGATTGCAAGGGGTACTACATCCTGTGGCCGAAGAGTCAGATAATCCTCCCCGGGGTGTCCTCTCCTAGTACATCAACCATACCCTCTCCATCAACCGGAGCCGGCCCGTATCCGCTCGGGCTGTATCCTGAGCCCCTTTCATTCGATGATCGGGACGATGATCTTCCCAAGCTGCAGCACATGACGATCCTTCCGTCCCAGGAGGAGGAGCAACGCAAGACGGACTCGCTGCCCCGTGAGAGGCGATCCAAGCATCACCAAGACCTGAGCGCAGCGGAAAAGAATATCTTATCTCCAACCACGCTCAATGCCGTAGTGGGCGAAGCCCTGATGGGAGGCAAGTGGGCCTCCTCTCCAGAGCCGGAGAGGAAAAGAAAAGAGCACACAGACGGGGTGGCACCGCTGCGAAGGAGGCAAGCAAGGAAAGCAAGAAGAAATCTTTATCCTTCCAGACATCTGCCGACACTGTCAAGAAGCCTCGACGACTAGTGTACGAGGCAGGTGAGCCCTTGCTCCCAGATGATGAGGTGCAGAGGTTGCCCACACAGATGAGACTTCTCCATGACACAATAATGACAAGGTCCCAGAATTGGGATGATTTTGAGCTCCACTTTAAGGTCGAGGTGCCAAAAGATTTCGGTTTCTTCCTGGACAGACACCATGACACCTTCAACATCAATTTTGAAGATATCTTTATGTTGTTCAACCTCTTCCGGCTCGACACCATGCTCGTCAAGCTGTGGGCGCTTCACCAAGCCCAAGAGTGTAGGCGTCTGGGCAACTCCGCTTGAACGACTACTATATACGGGAAGCAACGCCGGTCCTAATAAATTTCATCACCGATTCATTGATATATCATAAGGACAAGGAGTACGTACTCATGCCATACAACCCCCCGTAAGTTACTTACTACCGTCCCTAGTTTGCTTTTCTTAAACACGTATCCCCGTCTGTTTATATTCACTCGTTACCTTTTATGCAGCGATCACTGGATTCTCATTGTCATCCACAAGCCTTCCAGAATGGTATACTATTTTGACTCCTAGAGAAGTGCCAAGTGGGAATACTCAGGAATTAAAAAAGTTCTGGAAGCCGCCTTTTGGGAATACAACCTGCGAGGGGGAGGAGCAGAAAGCAAGAGTAAGAAGCTGGTCCACAAATTTAACTTCCCTTACAGGCAACAGCCGGCAGATATCGTGACATGTGGGTACTATGTCTGCGCTCACATAGACGTGTTCGTCATGTCCCACAACCCGCATTGGAGCCAGGATCAGTTCAATAATTTTATACACGACCTGGCCGACGATAAGTACGACTGGAGGAAGGACTTTGCCCGCATCCAGAAGACCTTCGCGTACGTTATCAACAACAAAGTCGTTCGGCCAAGCGGTGATTTCTACGCGGGACTCCAATTACCCTCTTACCGCCGCACAAAAGTACTAGCAAAGATTCATAGACGTAGAGTAGGGTTAGTGAAAATAAACATTGTTAAATTCATTTGTTTGTCATTTTAATTCGTTGTAAACTAGCTTGATATTTGTGATATTAATTGCTATATTGGTACTAATTTCTATATTCAGATATTTCAGATATTAATTGCTATATTGGCACTAATTGCTATATTCAGATATGAATACTAATTGTTTCCTACTGTCAATTCAGCATTAAAAAAGTGTGATACAACTTTCACTGACGGGCATAGTAACCGAGCCCGTCAGAGAAGATATATACCGCTGACAGGCGGAAACTCAGTGCCCGTCAGTGAAAGTAATCTCAAGGTGCGGCCCGGACAGCGATGGACGGCTTTTCTCTGACGGGTCCTGTGTGCCCGTTAGTGGAAGTGCTCACGGGTTTCGAGTCCGTCAGTAACCTCCTGTCAGTGGAAGTGAATCTCTACTGACGGGCTCAGTGCCCTTCAGTAGAAGTATAACTTCCACTGACAGGAGGTTACTGACGGGCTCGAAATCCGTGAGCGACTGCCCTTTTGTGCCCGTCAGCGGAGGTGTTTCCTGAGGTAGTGTCAGCTGGTTTGTGATAATGGTGAGTCTTGAAAACAGAGAATTGATATCTTCACCATGCTCGAGCTCAAACCTCTCTAACTTTGATTCCAGAAGGCTCCTCTTTGACTTCTTTAGAGTGTCACTGCCTTCATGGATCTGTTTTAAGGGTGCTGACCCTGTTGAAGTCATGCTCTTGCAAACACATAAATATAGCAGTGGCAGCCTTAGCATTGTTCTGAATGTTTCTCTTGTCGTTTATGCTAAGAGCAGCTGGGTCTGCCAACCTGTAGCCTGTACAAACAACTTCCCACACATCTGGATCAATTGAGATAAGATGCATTTACATCTTTCTTTTCTAGAAGGCATAATTAGTTCCATTGAAAACAGGTATTTTACCCTCATAGCTCGACATCCTTTACTCTGGCTGTTAAGCCAAATTAAAGAGCAACCTGCTCTGATACCAATTGAAAGGACCGAAGGTGCCGACTAGAGGGGGGTGAATAGGAGAATAACAAAATTACTTCTTTTAACTGGATTGAACAGGTTAAGCCTTAAACAGGAACTAGGGTTAGCTAGCTGTGTGACAGGTGAGTGACACAGACAACAAATGATGTGTAAATTAGCATGCAGCTGTCACATAGGTGCCTAACACAGGTATTCTTAAGACTTAGTAAATGATGAGCAATCAATGTGCCTGTGTAACAGGTAACTGACTCAGGTGTGAGATAAGATATATAGCCACTAAGACACAGCTAATGAAACACAGGTATAAAGGAGATCTATAACAGATAAACAGAATAAGTCTAAGATCTCACAAGCAAGCAAGTAAACAGGAAGCTTAAGACAATACAGGAAAATACTCAAGGAGACAGTGTGTTTTTCACCGAAGTTCCCAGCTCTTCACAAAGTGGTACGTCTCTGTTGGAGAGGCTATTTCGAAGAGATCGCCAGCACCTAATCGTGCTTGTTCTCCGAGTACCTGACGTTCAGGCCTCTTCTTTTGCTTGTGGAAGTCCTTTTGCTTGCAGCAGGTAGACTTCGATTCACCTTCACAAACGTCTGGTTCAGCCCACACAAGTTTGGGTGATACCAGCGACTCCTATACCCGTCTAGGAGTAGACACTCCAAGAGTAATAGATTCAGCAGCAACAACTCTTGGAGGAACCAATGCTCTTTGCTCAAGAACTCTAACTCTCCTGAACTGACACTTAGGAAGAAGCTTTGCAACGGTTGAATATGATTCATTGGATTGGCAAAGGTTGGTTGGTTGAGGTCGAAGACCTCCCTTGGTCCCCTATATATAGGGTTCGCAGGAACCCAACCGTTACACTGTTGCAACGTAGGATTAAGTGAGCCACCGGTGACAGGCACCAGTGACACAGCTACACACTACGCCCAACCTATAACCGGCTCGGGCAGACCGACACCTGTGTCACCGGAGGCTGACACAGGTGAACCCTTAACTGACGTAGCAGCACTACTCAGCCCGGTCTTGGCATACGACATGCCCTCAGCATACAACACTCTCTGAAACCTAATAAGGAGAGAACCTCCGACAGCCCTCTGACTCAGCAGACAAGCCATCGCAGCGCAGGTTCCTTAACGTTTACAAGCTCTCCCCTGGTACAGAGATGTACCTGAGTCACAGAGCACTAGACCACCTATGACACAGCTGTCACACCGGTGACTCTAACCCCTAGGGTTTTCTACTGCTAGCACTGCAGAGTGCAAGCACAAAACTAGTTTTACACTTATGCAAAACTGTTGACACAGGGCCACTAACCTCAAAGCATTAGTGCCACTGTCCAACATCCTGAGCATTGAGCAATTAGAACCTCCACAGATCATTACTGTATCATCCCTCTTGATAGTACGAGTTTTTCCATGGACTCAAAGAAACTAGCAAATCTAGGCTTTACCTGCCCACCAACTGCAGTCACGACCCTTGACGCATCAAGCCACCATCACCTTGCTTGCAACTCCTTGATCAGCACCGACTTCTTCACAGCTGTGGCACAGCTGCCTAGCACAGACATTCCTTAGTCCTGGAAACCATCCTTGTACCTTTTTGGTGGTCATCCTTTCCCTGATGACCCTTCTTCCTGGAACCTACTAACCTGCCTATACTCAATGTAAACGTTATATTCCAGTTTGAGTTGCCATTAACCATCAAAACCAACTTAGGAGCCTAGATGCTCTTTCAACAGGCTTTTCAGGGCATCATGCTCGGATCATCAGCTACGCCAATCGGGCAGATTACGCTCCTGGTCACCTTCGGCAAGCCTGACAACTTTTGAAAAGAAAAGGTTATGTTCGACGTAGTTGATTTTGAGACAGCATAAAATGCCATCCTAGGACGACAAACCCTCGTGAAATTCATGGCAGTCATGCACTATGCTTATCAGTGCATGAAGATCCAGGCCCAATGGGTGTTATCACAGTCTGCGGCTGTCCAGAAATAGCCCTCCATTACGATAAGCTTAGTCCGGAACTAGCCAAAAAACATCACACTGACAAGGACCATAAAAACTAACAACCTAGGGTGGTCATCCTAGCACACGACCATGAGAACTCTTCTCGTGAGGTGGCTGATGCGATCCCTCAACCCTCGGAGCGTCGACCGTCATCAGTAGATCTATCTGTAAATACTTTACCTAGCATATAGAGGACATCCGAGTCATCCTTGATAATCGACAAGCGCCTTCTTAGAACAGAACCTCCCTCCAAGAACAACAACACCCCTCTGACGGGATCACCAAGATGAGCCTCAACAGGTCCCTTTACCTAGCACGAGCACTTGGAAAAGCTAAACACGGAGTCAACAAGGAGTCAGGGCACCCCGAGAAGATTTGCGGCCAACGGGAAAATCAGATGATAGCTTAGTTTATTTTCTTTCAAGCTGTACATGAATACTTAGTTAAATAAAGTTTCTATTCTTAAATTTTTACCCAAAACATTCCTTTTCGATAAATAGTTGGGGGCTGGATAGGTACAATGGGACTGAAAAGTTTCTGACAACTCGTTTTATGGAACACTTGAAAGTTTAGTCCTTGAAAAGAGAAGGAAATCCAAGCTCTAGCCTCGCGGGAAGGAGGAAGATCCCTTATCATGTCGATGAGTGAGAGCGAGTCCTTGAACCCTCCACTCAACTTCGACCTAAGGCCTGATTGAACAAGATCCCTGACTAGCGGCAAAGACGCCCAACTCAGATCAAGGAGGAGTCAAAAGGTGCGAAGTATGACGTGTTCAATGAAGCCAATCAGCACTTTGTAAAACCAATAAGGCTCTCTGACTAGCTATTGAAAGGAATAGCCGTGTAAGCATGACACTTAGACGGTTTATCAATTACAAAGGACACACGGTCATATGCCCTTCCACTTGTGAAGAGAAGGAAGCCTGAACTATAGTCTCGAAAAGGATAGAGGATGGTCTCTTATCGCGTCTACGAGTGACAGAGGGTCTCTGAACCCTCCACTTGACCTAGACCTAAGACCCGACTAACCAAAATCCTCGACTAGTAGCGAAGTCTCTGACTCGGACTTAAGGAAAGGGGCCAGAAAATGTTAAGTGTCCTGAGTTCTCGATAATCCCCTAACTACCAGGTTCTCAATAGCTTCTAGCTCTAATATATATACATAGGCACAACACAAGTACTAACCGAAATTTTGCCAAGTCTTTATTCACAGGTTTTTTAAACATTAAGCCTATTGGTGAAGACATCTGAAGCCTCGTACATGGCCTTGACCAGCTTCTCAGCCTCCCCTGTCTCCTCCCCTGGCAAATCATCACAGAGGGCACCGATATCCAACTCAGGGTGTCGGGCCTTCAGCAGAGCCAAGGCCATGGACAGGGAGTCCCAAACCCCTTGGTGGAGCTAGGTGTTGATATGGGCTTGTACGTCGGCTTCAGATGGGAGATCACCACTGTCACTTCGAGTGTCTGCATGGCGTGGTTCTCTGCCAGAGGGACGACAATCCCAACATCGGTTAATGCCACCTCAAGTAGTCCTATGGCGTACTTGTGTTCTTCCTTTGGAGTACCCACCTTGGACTCACTCTGAGACAACGTAGACTAGACTTCGCCAAGTTCTTTGGCCAACCGGGCCTTATCTTGGTCCAGCTGGCCCTTCTCGACCTCTAGCTTTGCCACCTTGGACTTCTCTGCCTTCAGCGCCGTGTCCGCCCAGGTGCTTCTTCAGCTCCTGAACCTCCAATCTAAGAGGAGTCGCCTAGGACAGAGCAAACTAAAAACAATAAGGTTAGTCTCAATAAAAGCAAATTAAAGAGATAATGCCATTCCTTTTGTTACCTCAAGCAAGGGGCTGACGTATTTAGCCAAGTCGAGGCTGCCCTCGACAAGCTTCACCAGCTCCACCGGAAGTGACAATGAAGAAGATCCATCAGTCGACAAGACAGAGGGAATCGCCATTGATGGAGTAGCAGGAGTGATCACCGGGGCCGGAGGCGGGTTCAAAGCCAGGGGCTTCTGGACCACTACCGGTGTTGTGGTAGCCAGAGGAGCTTTTGCCGCTGGAGGACAGGATTGCTTCACTAGACCAGCAACCTTGGGCGAACTAAGGTTCACCCTGCAAAAGACAGACAAGTCAAGAAGACCGCTACCCTCAATTCGGGAAGAAGTACTCTGAGAAGAATACTTACCACAGTCGCTTCAATTGAATCAAAAATTTATGTTCCAGGAGAGCCACAGGAGTAGAGTCCACAACTCAGGACTTCTCTACCCCAGGTTTCTTCGCGACGGGAGGAGCCAACTCCTTCGGAAGGGATCCTTCCTCCCCCTACACAATGACAACATGCAAGAAGAAGTTCCATCGTCTCAAACTAGAAGAAAGGGAGTTCTCAACAAGTCAGAAGGAATACCTGCGGAGAAGGAAGAAGCAAAGGAGGAGTCCGTGTGGGAGACGCTGTCGAATAAACCTTCTCTGGCTGGAGCTTCTCGAGAGCATCTCATGTACCAGACTTGGGGGCTAGAATCTACGGATCTAGGACTTCGACTTGGTAATCATCCTCGATCTCGGCTCTGGCTCACTCGGCCTCCAGGTTGGGCGCATCCTGACTGACCCGCTACAAAAGAAGTGCACCCAAATTTAGTTAAAGTTAATCTAGCACTACTCAAAGGAGTTAGCCTGACAAGGAGCCTGTTTGGACTTATCGAGAGGATCTCTTTCCTCTCCTCGGGTTTGAGCCTCACGAGCGGAAGCGGCACCACGGTCCTCCTTCCCAGAGTAGATGAGTCAAAGAGGTACTTCACCCTCGACTAGAGGTCGTCGTGAGTGAGTTCTACGTGAAGAAATAACCTGAGTAGATGAGAATACAAACTACCTACTCGATATACAAAAACTAAAGCAAAACACTTACCCATGTCGAAGTCCATCAGGGGATCCTCCCCGTCCAAGCACTCCTAGGCCACTGAGATCCTCGAACAGAGAGGGCTCCTGCCGCCTAAGTCCTCGGTGACATCCCAAGCCGACAAGCCTCTTCTGTCGAGGTTGGTGATCTCGTCAGCAAGCGACTGGAGCCGGCCTGTCTACAGTGGCATCTCTGACCAGGCCTCCGTCTGGAAGGGCGCTAGGCCATGGTACCCAATTCCCGATATGCGTGGAGGCTAGCACTAGAACCACGTCGTGATCGCAAGGTTACTTGCGAAAGGGATGTAACTCTCCTTCTTCCCCTCCCTCAGCAAGAACTCGGCGGCGGCGCTGATGACACCCTTCAACCTTCTTAGGTTGTAGAAGTACTGCCAGAGGTCCAGAATCAGGCGAATGTCGAGGTATGCCTCACACAGGTGTGCGAAGATGCCCAAGCATCAACACCGAGTTAGGATTGAGATGGATCAACTCAATCCCATAGAAGTCGAGGACAAGGAGGAAGAAGGCGGACAGTGGAAACTGGAGTTCACACTTGAAGAAGTCCAAGAAGATGACAGTCTAGGCCGTGTCTGGACTTGGGATCATCTCCTTGAACACCGTTTGACAAGGGATCAACACCTGGTGGAGGATGTACTCGCCCTTCTTGAGCTTCTCGAGGGTGGCAGCATCAACGTCTGATGCCGTGAATGCCAGGACCGCCACTGCCGGAGTGGAGCTAGAATCTTCCGACATTGCCTCTGTGTCGTTGGAGGGCTTCTCAGAGCTGTCGGGGGTTTGGAAGGAAACCTTCCTCTTGCCCATCTCCAAGGAAGGGATGCAGAAGCAAGAAAAGCGCAAGAACAGGCGGGAGGAAGAAGATGAAGATGAAAAGCCAGAAATTGAACACGGTGCAAAACCCCTGGGTCCCTCAGCGGACTTATTAAGGTGAAAAGTTGTGCAATCGCAACTACTCACACAAGAGATCCAACAGCAATCAAGGCCATGTTCCATCACAGTTAATGCGCACAGTAACTTTATGCGCACGATCAACTGTTTTCACGAGAAATAGGAAGTTAAAGGCGCATGACCCGTCAATTTCTCACCTCATCACAGTAGTTGCAGAAAAAAGAAGGAAAGATTCTCACCACCACACGAAATGTGCTCCACGACAGTTCAAAATTTGAAAGACCCACCAGTTCAGATAAACATATGCTAACAGAGCCACGGGCAAGACACAAGCGTCCGTTGGACTTCCCAGAGTTCCTACTCGGGAGTTTTTCTAAAAACTACTCGAGAGTGTTCAGTTCCGACTAAGAGACTTAGATGATCAAGAGCCTGAGTAGATGCCCTACCCTACTCGAGAGTTCCTACAACAACTTAGGAAAGTATCTGATTGGATGTTGCCCCCAATTGGGTTGATTCCTTTGATCTATCTTGACCTTATTTCACGTACTGATGGGGGGCTTGACGATGGATAATAAACAACTACTGTATACGATGACCATATCCGTATACAAATACACCACAACTAAGGAATATCCTACTTACCTAGGAAAGATTGTACTCCAAAGGAAGACTCTATGTCGATAAGAAAACCAACCGTAAATATCCGAGACTCCTTAAATTAGGCAATCAATCTCGACGTTTAAGGAAAGAGGAATCCTGCTCAGGGACGAGTCCATATCCCTTACGATATGATATACCCTCTATATAAGGATCCCAAAGGCCTTTAGAGAAGACAAGTCTAGTAGATTGAAGACAAAAACCTAACCTGCCTTTGATTGTAGAAGCGTTAGAAGATCAATCGACTTCCGAGGAAGCAAAAGAGAAGATCTACCCCAACATCCACCTCCGACTAGTTGTAGATCTCATCTAGGACTAGACACCCCCTCTTGTACTCTGTCTCATGATCCATACATACCAACAGGACGTAGGGCTATTATTCTAAGGGAGGCCTGAACCTGTATAAACCCTTGTCGCTGGTGGCCTGATTTGTGGGTCAGCTTACTCAGAACGATACCCCTATTTCCTTTCTCTCTTCTCCACGTATTACGTAAGATCGGCAGTTCACCGATCGTCGACACCATCCTAATCGCAAGATGGAGTGACTGAGCTGTCATCTGGCCTGTCAAGGCTTGGACCTCCTTTAGAGTGGAAGGTGGTCGAAGCTTTTTTGGATTTGCTTTGACCCCACAAGTGCAAATAAGGAACCCCAACAGCTTACCAGAGGCCACTTCAAAAGTACATTTTTAGGATTTTGCTTTATTCCATGTCTGTTTGCATTATCAAAGGTCTCTTGGAGATCCCTCGGATGGTCAGCAACTATAATACTTTTCACGACCAGTTCGTTCACATAAGCCTCCAAGCTTCGCATTTGTTGGTTGTTGAAGGTCTTTCTGCATCAAACGTTGGTACGTGTTGTCAGCATTCATCAGCCCAAATGACATCTTGAGATAGCAATAGATGCTGAAAGGGGTGATGAAGTTTTCTCTTCATCGTCTATCGCCATGCTGATTTTATGATAACCCACATAAGCATCTAGGAAACTCATCAGTTTGGAACCCGCAGTCGAATCAACGAGTTGATCTATGCGGGGCAAAGGAAAATCATATTATTGTTTGCCATGCTGGACAAGCAATGTTCAAATTGGTAAAAATGACGCACATGCACCACTTACTGTTTGCCTTCTTGACTAGCACGAGATTCGCAAGATACTACAGGTGGTCGACCTCTCGAATAAAGCTTGCCTCTAGGAGCTTGTCAAGCTCCACACGGATGGCTTCTTGGCGGTCTAGAGCAAACGGTTGGAGTTTTTATTTGATAGGCTTCTTCTTGGGCTGAATAGCTAGACTATGCTCGATCACCTCTCTTGGCACCCCAGGCATGTCGAATGGCTTCCATGCAAAGTTGTTCGTATTCACTCGGAGGTAGGTGATGAGGACGTCTTACTAATTATGCCTGAGTCTTGCACCAGTTTGCACTATCCTGAACTGGTCATTGGGGTCTAGCAACACTAGCTTGACCTCCTTATTAGGCTGAGGGTTAGTGTTTGGTTTACCTGCTTTACTAGAGTTCGCCTCTGAAGAAAATTATTTTAGAGGGAGTTGATTAATAAGCCCGAGGGACTTGCGCACGATCACATGCAAGGGACACCACCTCGTCGCCTTGCACTGTACGATAAGTTGCTGCCATGAATTTTGTTAGAGAGGGTCTACCCAAGATAGCATTATAGGTAGAGTCAAAGTTGACCACATCGAAGGTGATCCAACTCCGTGTGAAAAAAATTTGGGTTACCGAAAGTGATCGGTAGAAGACAAGAGGTTCAAGTAATTCCCACTATCTATCAGGATGCTTCCTACTCTACAATTTAATACCAACGATAGGTGAGACAACCAGCATAGTTTTTAGGTCATGATGGTCCCTTTGGGGCAGTTGTGTTTATCGAAGGTCAGGGAGGTCTTCGACCACCTTGGGTAATCTAGTTGTCCCGGTGGTAGTACTTCAACACGGTTGACCTCTCGCGAGGTCGCCTTGTACTGCCACTTGGCAGCGAAGGCAGTAGAGCCCCCCAAATATGATGTTAACGTGGTGCTCTGGTATTTGATAGCTTATCTTCCCTTCCTTTGTATGAAGTCCCGGGAGGACGGTTGCCCTCTGAGGGCTCTAGCATCGGCCCTTTTCCTATATAATAGTTGTCTATTTGCCATTGCTAGTAAAGAAAGTTACAGAGGTCATGGCACCGAAGATGCCGTGCATTGGACACCAGTGTCCGCTGGGGTCGATTGAGTCCCCAAGATTTGGACTTAGGTGGTCGGTTGAACGACCACTCTGGTGTCTGGGTTAGCACAACCTTCAATGCCTATCTTTAGGACATCATTGGTCCATGACTGTGACCTCTTGGGAAGAGGAACTTTTCTTCCCTATCTTCTTCGACTTCCGGTCCCTGCTTGAGGAGCGCTTAGACTGCTTGCCACCGACAACCCTTCAGATAGGGACTCCCGCTAGAGTTGGAACCCTTGCCGGACCGTATCTTCGAATGCGCATCTTCATCTGTGTCAGAGTACCTGTGGACCATATTGGAAAGCTCTTCGGTGGTCCATGGTGGGTTGAGGAGGAGATCCAAGCATAAACAGGATGAGCTTTTGTTACTCACCACCTGCTTGAATGTTGGACCACCTGTCAGGCAAGGACATGTGGAATGGAGTTGCGCACTTGGTCAAACCAATTGGCAAATTACCGAAGAGACTCATTTAGCTTCTAGTGGAGATGAAATAGGTCATCCTCCTTGCCTGGCTTCTTGTAGCATCTCTCGGAATTATTGATGAGTTTGCTATAAAGCATCTCCCAACTATAGGTGGAACCCTTGGGCTGGTTAAACAACCAGACTTGAGCGGAATCCTTCAGTACCATAGGGAGGTAATTAGCCATCACATTCTCATCACCCCCGGTGGAGAGTGTAGATTTGCAGAAACTCCAATAGGTTCTGATCCCCATCAAAAGTTTCGATGTGACCTGGCTTAAACATGGATGGCCAATTCAGGTCCCTCAGACGGGGTGAGAACGCCTTGCACCCAAGAAAGGAGACGTTATACCATCAAGGAGAACATGTTGTTGTGCCTACCTGGAGATTGGCTAGTCCACAGCCTTTGCCAAGAATCCCTGCCATGCTGGACCGGGCCCATGGTCGCAGTGACTACAGATGTTGTTGGACTCGTTGCTGCGGGGGCAACAACAGCGTTGTCCACCACTTCCTCGAGATCTGCCATGATGTTCCTAACTAGCGCCTGAGCTCTCTACTAGGACGGTGTCTGGCAGCAGAGTTGTGAAGGAGGCGATTAGGTACTTGGCCTTCAGTGACAAGGGATCTACTTCGGGAGTGCGTCCACGTTCCCCTACCACCGGTATTGGTTGGTGCGTTCCCGGCGTATTGTTGCTAGAATTGTGGGATTGGCTAAGAGATTGCAGCGTCACTGAAGGATGTACTCTTGTGCGGTAGCACATACCACGGCATCACGGGTCTCCTGCTCTTGTCGTGTCTGGTACTACTTGGACGTCTTGCCTTCACGTCAGGACCCCAGCACTATGGCCTCATGGAGCCGTGAGCACGTGGATGGAGAGAACATGCCATCATCATCAGAATCGGCGAAAGAAGTGCACTAGAGGACGTAAAGTATGTTTCCTCCAGACACCTCACGCCATTTCCCCAATATGGCATCCCCGAGTGAAATTAAGTTGTAATGCTGTTCTAGAGGAACTTTGCTCACTTGATCCTCTGCAAGTTTAGGCCCAGCCACTCTGGTGGTGAGTAGAACATATTTTTGTGTTAAGATTCTCTGCTCGAGAGTTCTCTCATGGCGGAGACGCTACGGTAACGGCAGCTTGCATGAGAACGTCTCCCACAACTTCTCACACCATGTAGAACTGCCGATTGGCGAGCACTCCCATGTTGAAAGTGGTGCAAGGGAGACGATTATCGGTGATCCGCCGACGAACCCTTCTTCATTGTTTGACGGTACCTATCCTGAGTTGGAAACTCAGAACGCCTCGCCATCATTGCGACCTATAACGACGAAGCATTATTCATCCATGCAGTCGGCATAGTTGGAAACATGAAGGAAATACTCCTCGAGCGGCACCGATAGGAACTCCTCCATGACCGATGCGGCAAACGCATCACCGGGCTGATCCTCTCACCGCGAGTGGCGAATCCCCACAGTCGCCCCCAGCTGTTAATGACTAGTACTCTTGTCCCAAAGATCGATCCTGCAAAAATTGTTAGTCGTGAAAAGAATCTTGCACACGGCATTAAGATTGCTTCGGATGATTGGAATGGGATGAACTCTGTATTGCTCAACAAGAATTGTGTACAGGAGATGAAGTTAGAAGTTGTTTTGTACAAGGAAGTCCTGTGTGAACATATATGTGTCTCTTTGTCTGTCCGTCTGTCCTTCTTTCTATCTTTCTGTCTTTTTCTGTAATCATGACGTGAAGGATATGACTATATACTAAAACAACTACCAGTTGCTTGTCTCCAACTGTTGTCGAGGCAGGAACCGTGGAGATGACTCTATCCATTAAGTTTGTTCAAGATAGCACTACGTGTAGTTATTATGATTTAAAAGCGGTTTTTCTCCTTATACACGTACAACTTATGTTCAAGGATAACTGTTTCCACGATCTCCTAGAGGTGTGATTAAGGGAGGACTTCTTAACTCTACGGTGACAAACAGCACGGACAGCGACGACGCTCGTGATGATGATAGCGACCACCAAATCCTATAAAATGCGCCGAGAAGAGAAAGGGAGGGGTGGCTAACGGGAGGGAACGGCGTTGCGGTGTCTCGCCATCGGGGACCAGCATGGAGCCAATGGAGACGCGGAGGTAGAAGACCGTGAGAGAGATATGATGCGCGGTTGTTTTCTTCGGAGAGAGATAGACAATGCTGCGTGGTTGGTTATAGTCGATAACGACAAGGCAAATGGAGCTAGAGTTAAGTGGTGGGCCCATGATGGAGCGCGCCAGACGCTGTCGGACTGGTCGCTCACCGAACGAATCGACCACGGGCACGTTCTTTGGTAAACTAGCTTTATTGGTATCTTGAATACTCAGGAAACGAAGTTCTTCCAAACTATGAGTACAAATTAACACAGGCTACATATATAATTACCGTCCTGACAACCACGGTAATGCTGTGGGGCATCGGTAGTATAGGAACTAGAGTAATAATCAAGGATCTGTTTGTTTCCAGAATCAACATGAAACGTCCGCTTAGAAAAAAAGAGAAGAGGATCGTCCTGGATATATCCTCTCTTCACTAAAAATATCGAAGGGAAAAAAAAACTATAGAGTTGCCATGTGGCCTCATTCTTCATAGGAGCATGCCAATGCGTCCAACAAGATTTCACTACTAGAGAAATCATTTGTACAGACGGTTCGGAACTCCCGTGCGGGACGGTTTTCCGAACCGTCTGTACAAAATAGTCTGTACAAATCAGGTTTGTACAGACGGTTTTTGAACTGTCTGTACAAATTAATTAGTACAGAGGGTTCCAAACTAGAACCGTCTGTACAAATCGAGTAGTACAGACGGTTCTAGTTTGGAACTGTCTGTACTAGCACAGACAGTTCTAGTTTGGAACCGTCTGTACTAATCGATTAGTACCGTCTGTGATGTTGTGTTATAAAAATAAAAATATAACCCCTCACGCCATGTGCCCAATCCTTCAGCCGCGTCTCATCCCGCCGTCCGCGTAGTCTCATCCAACCGCTTGAATTAAATCGCACAATATGCTTCCAGCGGGTTTCGATCCCGCAACCTCGTGTTGTCCAGCAAGGGGAGTTGCCAGATGATCTAGTCTGAGTATGCAATACATATGGGACGGCTTTCTTCTTAACTCATGCCTACGACTAAGCGGGACGCTTCTAGTACAGACGGTTCTAAATTTGGAACCGTCTGTACAAATAGCACAGATGGTTCCAAACTGAGAACCGTCTGTACTGTTCGATTTGTACAGACGGCTCCAATTTGGACCCGTCCGTGCTATTTGTACAGACGGTTTCAAATTGGAGCCGTCTGTGCTGTAGCTCCAAGTGCTAGTTTGAGTCGAAATTCAACTCTAGTTTGAGAGGTTTTAGTAAAACAGTCATAACTTTCTCATACGAAGTCCGTTTTCGGTTCACGACCACTCAAATCGAAGCTAACAACGACGCGCATCTGAAAAAAATACTAGTGTTTACACTTGTACACATCTTGACCCTCAAATTCAGCTTCTAAGTAGGAATTTTTCGCTCCGAAAGTTTTTCCGTTACTTTTTTTGATCTTGCGGAGGGCATATCTCCTTCACCCAGACTCTGAATTGGGTGATTCTTGTTTTCCTGGTTAACTTGAGTCGAGGACTTGCTTTCCACCTTGATCCCAGCTTCTATTGAGCACTTTCGTCCGGGCGCCGTTTTCAAAATCTTCGATTTCGGGCCGGGATTTCCACTAGTCGTTTCGTTGACTTTCTCAGAATTGGCTCAAAAGTTCTGGAGACGTAGAGTTTAGCCTCCCACTCACAGCCGTGAAAACCGTTTGACAATCGGAGCTGTCAAACTCCCTCCCCGACGCTGCCACTTTCCTGCCGCGGCAAGAAAATCTGCAGTTTTTGCTGCCGCGGCAGTAGAGATCAACTAGCCTTGCTTCATCTATTCGTACAGACGGTTCCAGTTTGGAACCAACTGGAACCGTCTGTACCGTTCGATTTGTACTGTTCGATTTGTACAGACGGTTCCAAGTTTAGAACCATCTGTACTGTTTACAGATTTGTACAGACTGTTCCAAACTTAGAACCATCTGTACTGTTTGATTTGTACAGACGGTTTCAGTTTAGAACCGTCTGTATTGTTTACAGATTTGTACAGACGGTTCCAACTTAGAACCGTCTATACTGTTCGATTTGTACAGACGGTTTCAGTTTAGAACCGTCTGTATTGTTTATAGATTTGTACAGACGATTCCAAACTTAGAACTGTCTGTACTGTTTGATTTGTACAGATGGTTCCAGTTTGGACCCGTCTGTGCTATTTGTACAAACGGTTCCAAATTGGAACCATCTGTACTGTAGCGTCCCGCTTGTTGGGAACCGTTTGTACTCATTTTCTCAGACGGTTTTCGTTTAGAACCGTCTGTGATACTATTTGTACAGATGGCTTCAAAAAACCGTCTGTATAGGGGCGTCCTGTTAAATGAATTCTGTAGTAGTGTTTGATACCACAACTTTTTATTCTCCAAGCAAGAGGGTTGCCTACTGAACTAGACCAATTTTATAATACATATAGAATGTTATTCTTCTTAACTCATCTCTACGACTAAGTGGGACACTTCTAACACAGTTTTAAACTTTGAATTATCCGTACTATTTACAGATTTGTACATATAGTTCTAAATTTAGAACCGTCTGTACTATAGTGTTTCAACATAGACGGTTCTAGTTTGGAGCTGTCTGTACTATTTATATAGACGGTGCCCGATAAAAATCGTCTGTGCTATGACGTCCCGCTTAATAAGAATTGACAGATCATTTGTTCAGACGGTTCTGTTTTAGAGCCGTCTGTATAGAGAGGTTCCATTAAATAAATTTTGTAGTAGTGATAAGGAATATGTTTGCATTACGCAGGGACCTACCGTGAATATTTTAGAAAGTGGCATGAATGGGAGTGCTACCTTCGCTGGGCAAGAACTTTTCCAACAATGCATGCACGGTATATAAACACTTTGACTGCTTGAATTCCGGCTCAATTCATTTCTCAATTACATCAAAATTTGGAAACGGTGGGCACAAGAAACTCCATTAGGCTGCTCCCAATGCTCCAACTTGGACAGGTGCTAAGAATGCCACATAGGCAAAAAACTGACGTGGCAAAGCAATTAAGGAGGAGAGAGATAGTTTTGGTGTCTCTAGGAAGAACCGATGCTAAGCGCGCGGACCTATGCAAAACACATATGTGGCATCTATGTATTGGGAGTTTAGTTGCTAAACAATTAAATGAAGGAAGCTTAGCTACAAAAAGCTAAGCACCTATGCATTGGGGAGTTTAGTTGCTAAGCCTTCTCATGCACTAAGCACCTGCTCTAAGCACCTATGCATTGGGAATGGCCTTAGTTAGCATGGGCTGCATGAGTCCCGGCGCAAGTCATTTCACAATTACTTAAAAGCTATACATGAAAATTGCCAAGACCTCCATTAATTAATTAACTCGCGCGTTTAGCACAAGCATGCCTAAAAATGGACATACTGATAATTAATCTTTTCTCCCCATGCAGTACATATAATATAAATGTTAGAGTTGTATAGTGCCAGAAGATACCTCTAAGGCTCCAATAGTTAATTGGAGTCCATTATAACAAATTAATTAATGTGCAAGGTCATTTTAATTTCTGTGTCTATTATATCGATCCATCAGTCTCTAGTCCATCTATGACTTTAAACAGAAGAAAAAAGAAGAGTAAAAAAAAGCTTGCGTGAGTAACACCTGATCTAGCTACCAAATCACGCTTATTGATTCTCTCTTACACCTCTAGGGTTAATGTACAAAATAATAAAACCGGCCTGCTCCTGGTCGCGCGCGTTGCTTGCATGGTTCATGCATGTACATCATGGCCGGTAGGTCGATCACGTTAATTCACTGCTGGAACAAGTGGTTACTAAAGCTTGACGTATTGAGGCCTGAGTAGACCTGCATCTGGGTGAGTATGTGCTCGAAGTTGTCGTTCGACTTCTCGATGGGGTGCGTGTGCGTGCCCTCGTACGTCGTCACCACCACGCCTTCGTCCCGCGACAGCCGCTGCACCTGCTTCTTCACGTTGCACCCTTGGTGCGTGCACCTGTAGTAGCTTCTGCATCAATGAAATACAAATTAATTAGGTGCCTTCTTTAGTTTGCTGTGTAGTGCTATGCATGTCTAGGAAAATTCTGTTATTTAGAAAACTACAGAGATGCTGTGGGTGGAAAGAACTTAGAGAACTACAGAAATTATCTCTAATTTAACTTGAAGGATCAATGGTTGAGGCCAAGCATCTGCCTGTAGATTTGTTATCCGTGAACAGTTGAAAAATGAAAACCATGATCCATATGCCTTTGGTGGACCTGCATTTGGTCAAGAGGTGTAGGGCCGTACGTTTCAGGCTCATGGCGGCACAGAAGGAATTGACCACTATTGCCAGCCTTATGTTGCAATCCATCCAAACCAGATTTCGAAAGACAAGCCACGTAAATAATTTGCATTTTTTGCGGGGCCTAAGTTTACAAGATGTTCGTATGCATCCTTATGGCTGCTGAACCGAAGAACCCTGCCTTGTAGGCTGAAGTCCTCATGTAGTACACGTTGGGTGTACATTTTTAGATTATTTTATTGGATTTAGTCTCACATCAGTTACGGGAGAAGGCAGAGTATAATTTATAAGCGTGAAGATAGCCTCTCCTATAAGGCTAGTCTATTAAGGGGAGAGAACTCAATAGTTTATTTTGCGTTGTGGTTGGGCCTGAGACACAATAAGGACTGAAACACTAGTTTAGCGGGCCTAAAATTGTGCAACAGTTTATTAGTCAACCTCTAATAGGACTTAATCGTTGAGATCTCCTTTAGAAGGGGTACGGAACATTATCATTACACAGTAGTTAATTGGTATGTTGTTAGGTATATGGCCATGCAATGATGGACTATACAGCACTACTACAAAAAATGTACATCCCCTACGGTTTCTTTGCACAACCATCTAGCATAAGTGAGACATCTGAGACGGGTATTTTCTCGAAATTGCTAGGAACTAGACCGGCCCATTAGACCAAAGTGTTACCCCGTATATAAACCTCCTAAACCTAATTCCCTGCCACCTCTCACTGCCCCTCATCCCTGCACCGGCCGCCTCTCTCTCGATCCCTTGATCTCTCTATCCTGCGTGCACCTACATCCCTCTCTCGTTCACCCCTTCATCTTTAGATCCAATCTGCCACTTTGCCTCCGCCCATGTCTCCCAGATCTCACTGCCACGCTCGCCTCCACGCTTTCGCCTCCTAGATCTCACCACCGTGCCCGCCAACACCGGCATCCGCCGTGGCCCCGACACATTGTCGTGCCTCATTTACCTCCTCACTGGCGCCCGGGGCGACAGGGCTTGCCTCCTCAGGCTCCTCCTCGCCATTTACCACCCCCACAACCACTACATCCTCCACTTATCCACCGATGCCTGCAACGACGAGCGCTGGGATAATCTCTCTGCCAAGGTTGTTGCCTCCAACAACGAGCGGTCGTCTTGCTCCACCTCCATCCCGATGCCCCTCATAACCCAAGACTGGTTCCTCACCCTCAACGCCACTTGTCACCCAGGTACTGGTTTCTCTTTTTTTCCTTTACTATTTCAAGTCACGATCACGGGATGATTCTCATGCATGTATGGTTTCTAACTGATCGAAAATGGCCCCATCTTGATCTTTAGTTTGTCTTAAGTCATCTTTGTTTGTGTTTCCAAATCAGTTCATGGCTCATAGGTGGTGGCACTATCAACGGCGACGCTGATGAGACGATGCTGATGGCCACGACAACATTGAGAGGGTGGAAACGCTGATGGGGTGACATGATCGCCTATCACGTCAGCAATATTTTTAAAAGAGAAAATCTATTCCAGACAATTCTAGATTTTGAACCGTCTCAGATATTCATCCATCCCAGACGGCTCAAGAACCCTCTCGGATGAAGACCCTCCAATCCCCAACACTCATTCAAGATCGTTCAAAAAACCGTCTAGAATAACGATTTTGAACCATTTGGGACAACATTTTGTGTAGTAGTGCAATGGACTAACTAGGTGTATCTAGATGATATCATACTGTATTACCTTACAATTTACATCATGGAAATGCACTAGACCAATTGGATGCGCTATTAGACGAACTCCTAATGTTTGAAGATCTAAATGTGACATAAGCATATGCCCCAATGCTAGTTGTTTTAATGATTACGGATTAAATTTTATGTGTTTAAGCACAGGTCGAAATAGTTGTCATTTAATCATAATTTGGGTCCATCATATTAAGAGGTCGAGCTTTTTTTTCTTTTTTTCTAACTAGTATTCTTCTCTTTTTGGGCTTTAAGATATGCTCAATCTGCTTTGATAAATACAGAATAGATTAATCTTTCACAAGTGAAAGATGTTTGATATTTTTATTTAGAAGTACAATATGCTCAGTATTTTCATAAAGGAATTGATAGATTCAAATCTCGAGCCAACAGAGTACGCTGAAATTAACATGAAATATATTTGAACAACTTAACAAATTTTGTGACACAAGATACATTCTAGCTAGCCTAGCTAGTTCCAAAGAATATTGTAAAGAGCACAACAAGCGTTGATGGGCATACATATGTACATAGTACGTGCTGACGTGCATGTATAGAAATTTTTGGTACAGGCATAGAAGGACGAAGGAAAAGGTAGAAACGTGTCAAGTAACAAAACGTTCTGTTAACACACAGAAAAAGTATCTATGGCTTGCAGTGGTCATAATTCTTTTAAAAAAATTAGACCCAAGGAATTTTAGACACCAAAAATGGATTAAGACCAGGTTTACATTGATAAAGAAGTTTATTTAATTTTGACCATGCATTTATCTTTGTTTATATATATAATTAGTTATGTGTATTTAATAATGAATCTGTAAATAATATGGCTCATGTATGTCTAGTAATATTTTATGCTTAATCGATCGAATCAGGCCCAGCTGCCCACTATTATATATTACGATTAGGAAAAAGCTATCCATCGTACCGATTAGGATATAATGAGTAGTTGGGAGGCCTAGGGAGACCGTCTTTTGTGCCCTGGGAGGCATGTAAGTATTGTGACCTGATTAGGATAAATATAGGTACCGATTAATAGATAATATTCGACACAATGGTGAGTGGTTCAAATTATTCCTAGTCAAAGACGATCGCCATCAGCTCTCTATTTATTGAGTGATGCCCACCAAAAATCATGTGGAACTAATCTAGCTTTTTTATCTAGATGATCAGGACGAGATATGTCGTTATCCCATGTAAGCAACCACTACCAGAGCTTGGAAGGTTCACTGGGACTCCATCGATCTCACCTACTTTCTTTGAGCCCTAGTGCAAAACATTAAGTAATACGCCAAACCAATAAAAAAGCAAACCCCAATAAGAGAACCGATCAATCAATCAAAACCCAAAAATAACATCCAAAATCAAACATAAAGTTTTCAATTAACACTGCAAGATGATCAATTGATGGTCGCATTAGAGGAACTATATAAGTTATACAAAATCGAGAGAAAAACAAACCTTGGGAAATTGTTGTTCTTGACGGCCTTCTGCCCGTACTTCCTCCACCGGTAGCCGTCGTCGAGGATGTCAACCTGGCTGCGCGTCTGGAACGCGTACCGAGGCCGCCGCTCCTTCTTCTCGCCTTTCTTTTTCCCGACGACGACGTCCGCCTCGCCACCAACGCCTCCGTCGGGCCCAGCCGACGGCTCCCCGCGGCCATGTGGTCTACTCCTCCTTGCACCATCACCATCCCTGGTGTCGAGGAGCTCCTGCTGCTTGGACCCCAAGAACAAGCCATGGTTCAAGCTGCCGCTGCCGCTGCTGTTGCCTGCTTGTCCATGGTGATGATCATGGCTCGCTGTGCCCGCAGCGCTAGCACTCATGAAGTGATAGGAGTTGGAGGTTGAAGAAGAGGGCTCCGTCGCGAACAGAATCGGGTAATTCTCCATGGCTCGCTTCGTGCGTGTGACCTCTGGAAGAGAGAGTCGAGGGAGAGGAAGACGAAGTAGCTGAAAGAGTTTTACAAGTTACGAGCAGGGTTATATAGGATAATAGTGCGTGCCTTTTTCTGGTTAATTTTCACTTTGACCCGTAGACTATTAAAGGCGGCTTCCCCTGTGTTACACATACCACACAAATCATGTGTCGAGAGAGAGAGAGGAGGAGGAGGAGGTTGTCGTAAACGGCACGCAAATTGATGCAGAAGGTTGCGGGCAGAACTTTGGTGTTGGACAAGGAATAGTGAAGGGCCAAAAGAATGGCTGCCGTCCCCTTTCGCTTAACGTACTCTAGCTACTTGTTCCGATCGATAGCGAATGCGCACGAGTGCCATCCTTTGACCATTCCTTTCCTGGGTTGTTATGTAGGGTAGTCATGCATGTGTGTGTTGAAATGTATTCTATAACCCCATGTAAAATGCACCGGGTAGCTAGCTAAAAAGTTGCACAAAATGGATTTAGTTGTAATGTGGAAGGATACCCTACCAGCCTGCCAACACGTGAAAAGGAATAAAGCTAGAACCATATGGGTGCATGTGGGGGCATACATGTGACAAATCAAAAGGCCTAGAAGCTCGAAAATAATTAATCACGTGTGCGATAAACTTTACAGGGTTCCACGATGTGATGAGGGGTTATCTATATCTTAGCTTCACTAGTTAGCTAGAAACTCAAATTTTGAATAAAAATAAGTTTTGTCCAAACTTTTGGAAGCATCACATTTTTTTATATTCAGAACATGGCAGTCACTCTTAATATATAGTAAACCAGTTATTACTAGGTACATACTACATAGTCGTCTAGCAAGGTAACTTGGATAAGAAGCTCAACTAATTTAAACTAGTTAGCTAGGTATCAGAGCAACATAATGGTTGACCCGACGAGGCAAGGCATTTGAATTCTTGGAAACTTCTATGTAATTTTACAGCATCTTTTGAGTTCTCACACATGTCGTTGAATTGTATTCAACAAATAAACACTTGATCAGTTACTGTCACAACCGTACATCGATGTTGTGGAACCCCTACATAAATTAGGGTGCATGAAAGCGAATCATATATACATTTTATGTCCAACCAACCACTTTTATATATATGCTGGAAATGGAAAAAAAGGATATATTCCAAGTTTAAATTGTTTTGCTCTCTAACTACTGTTTTGAACCTTTTCTTTTTTATTAACAAAACACACTGACCACGTATAAATATATATACAGAAAACATATGCTACTCAATCACCTTTGTGGAGCACTCATGCAATCAGTTTCTGGTTCGGGCACCAAATTAACTTAGGCAATTCCGAAACATTTGATGATGCAGCATGTAGAGTGTTTTATTACCCTTCAAAAGTTCAACTTCAAATTCAAATTGTAATATGTGAATAGTAGCATTTTCCTTTTTTTTTCTTTTGATACTCTTAACAAAGATCGAACTTGAACTTTGAACTTTATACGCAGGCAGAGCAAGTAGAGGAATGTTCATGCTAATTCGTGCATAAATTGACAAGAGGCGGTCATATCAGGGCATCACAAAATGTGATTGCATATCTAGCATATGTTGTCATTTAAGGGAAAACCAACACCCGAGCGTTCATAATACTAAGTTGGTCAATGGTCGACCACTTGCAGAGTGGAATTCCTGCTTCCTCGCATTAACAAATCAGAATTCTCATGAACACGGAAACAGCAGGAACATTGGATGCCGGTCCAAGTCGCCGTACGGCATGCAGCAATCAGTAATTGAACACTAGCCGCGTCGCTTGCCCTACTAATCTACTATAGTGTTCGAGCAGTGACCCTTTACCAGCTCAATTCATATGCACTTATTGACCAATACATAGATGAACTAACAACGTGTCACCGTACTGCTACTTCAAGTCATGCTATGGACCAAGGAGTTGCATGCACATGCACATGCATGCATGAGCAGAGGCCTCTCCAATTCTCCATACGTCTTACTCCACATCTGGAATTAATTTGGTCATGTATATAAGTCCCTTTGAACTACTTTGAACTTGTGAAATCGAGCCCTTAAATTATAATTGTATGCTGTTGATAGGAGCCCATAAACTTTTTGGTTTTGTGTAATTCGTCCGGCCAAGTCTAGATTTATTTATTTGAGCCTCTCTACTACGTACGTGGTTTCGTTCAATTAAGCCCCTTTACTACTAAAGATTATGTAATTAACTATTAGACGTTCCAACTAATATATCTACGATGTAGACACTAATTTGAGCGAATGAGGATTGGTTTTTAACCTAAAATTTCATAATGTAATTAACTGTTATTTGGATTTGTTAATGTTCTACGCAAAATGGCCCAATGCCAAATACTAAACTACCAACGAACTTGTATAGATGAACAACGATCTGATGTATCAGTTTAGTACTCCCTCCGACAAAAAATATAAGACGCGCACGCATCGTAAGATTTACAATTAGACCTATAATATATTGGTTATATGACACAAAAGTGATATCATTAGAATACTTTCAAAAATAAATCCAATGATACTACTTTTGTGTTATATAACCAAAATATTATATGTCCAATTGTAGATTTTAGGATGCGTGCGTGCCTTATTTTTTAGACAGAGGAAGTAAAAATTATCTATGCCTTATTTTTTAGACAGAGGGAGTAAAAATTACCTAAAAATATGTTATAAGCTTTCAGTAATAGTTTATCATTATATTATTGAAAAAAATTATCTAAAAATATGTTATAAGCTTTCAGTAATAGTTTATCATTATATTATTGAACAAAACTTTCTTAATCATACAAGGAAAGAGCCTAATTAGGAAAATTCATACAAGGGCTTAAATAAACGAAATTGTACAGATGAGAATCTCGAATCAACAAATTGAACTTAAAGGGCTTGATTATAATTAGCTGAACTGTTGAACACTTGAGTTTAAGGGCTTCATTGCATGCGCACAAACAGAAATTGTACGAGGACTTATAGCGCTATTTTGCATAGAAACTACCACCTACGGACGAAACAGCGTGCTGTGAAATATTGTCAACATACCATTTTCGGCTGACGTACTGCATTGGAACCTACCTGGCATGGCGGCTAAGAGAAAGGTCCGGGCATGCATGATTCATCCATGGCTTGATGATTCTGGGCCCAGTTCCAATATTCACCTTTCTTGAGTTGCTCTCATATACACAAACATTAGCCAAAGCTGATCAAGAAACATTTGAATTGTAGTTTCATGTCCCCTTAATTGCGTTTCATGAGTTCTTAACATGAAATAGAAGGACAGAAAACTATGCATGGCATATTCACAGACTAATCAAGCTCTGCAGAATAATTTTCTCTGAAAACAACATGGATTTCTTTCTGATAGGAAACGGGCATTATTAAGCTACATAGTCAATGCACAGAAGTTCAGCAATGACGTCAACACATTTATCACCATGGTAAGTAATGCTTTTAACCACTCCAATCCTGATGCCTTATTCTATACCAATATATACAACTACAGAAAATAGTCATCCAAAGTGGTTTTGGCCATCGTCTGAAAATATGCGTCACGGATAATCAATATTTATCCCAAAGATCCCTAAAACCGTTGTCATAAACTAAAACCGTTTAAGATGTGGATGCTATCCAAGATGGTTTAATTTATTAAACCGTATGGGATTACATGTACATCCCACACCGTTTTTCAGATTTGAACCGTTTGGGATAGCCTGAACCGTCTAGGATATCAATTATGATAACAATGTTTGTTTTATTTTTATTTCTACGACGACCCACATACTACCCTTGCAGATAATATGCTAGTTTTTGAAATATTGTAGACAAAGTGTCTTCTCATCCACAACATATCATACAGATTAGCACGACAAAAGCATTGCGGCAGTCCATATATTACAAATTTAATTTATAACTCGAAGAACAAAGTAAAATTGTGCAAACTTATTCCAAAAGTACGGGAAATTTAAACCGTTTTCAATTGGTTACAGCAAAAGCCTTATACTACAACTCTCGTCTCGTTTAGCCTAACTTCTACTCCACATCGTTCTCGTCGTGGCAGTTGAAGTAGTAGTCCACTCCCTCATCTTCTTTCGTTGATGCCTGCTCTTCTGGGACTTCGTGTTCGACCTCGATGTATACTACGTCTCGTACCATCGTTGACTCACAATCTAGTCAGAGGAATTAGAATAGAGAGATGAGTACGGAAGGTACTCAACAAGTCCAAGAATAGCAAAGAGGTATTTGATGCCCTATCTCTACTGTGAACAGCGATGTTCTCCAAAAGCAATACATTTTGTAAGGTAAGAGAGTCAAACTTTTAATTAAGAGGCTATGATCTCATGTGTCACAGGCTGCTAGAAGCCCCAAATAGATTTCTTTCCTACTACGTTTGTAGTTCCAACTAGGAACATAGAGTGAGACTGTCACACTTTCTTACACTCTGCAGAGGTACGCAATAATACCCACAAACGATCAACAATTGTGGTGTTCATGTCATCACATGCACAACCAGATTATTAGATCACAGAGCCATTTCACCATCCGCTCAGCCATACCCCGCGTCGTCATCCACACAACAAGGTTGGACTACCGGTCTTACGCTCATACTCTGACATATAGCATACTGTGGCTAGCACCGATGGCCAATACCACATTCCCAGTAGTTGATACTAAGATCCAAACTACCGAGGCCTTGCCTTCCCAAGGGAGTATGACCTAGGATAAAGGTACTTTAGCTCAGCCCCGCCCCCTATAGGGTATGTCGTAAACACGATCGCTACGGCGCTTTTAAGCACAATTGACCATTGGTTATTTAACCTTATATAAAAACTCATGTGATGAAACCCACCTTCCGATGTGCCTTCAGTGTATTTCTAGGGTTTCACCACCCACCATGATCATGCCTAAAAATTGGCGATCAAAGATTCTCAATTGATTCACCTTAGAAAATAGGTTTTCATTTTACGCATGTTATAGACAAGAAGAAAATTTTTGTAAAACGTTCTCAACGGATATTAATAAGAAATTGGAATTGCCTGGTAATGGATAGGCCAATATTATCACTCATCATATTCTAATCTCATTTAGTTAATCACATTTAAGATTTAACTTAAAATTTATAATTAAGTATTATCATACTTTCTTTCTTTCTTCTTTTTTAAAGAAAAAGGAGGAATTACTTGCATCAAGTACTTAACCGACAATTTAATTTATCTCTTAAGCTACAGTTTATAGCTTTAATCTTCATTTCTCTTTTTAGAGAAAATAAGAATAAACAACTTGGTTTTATTTCCTATTAAAAATAAAAATGAGTAGCCTATAGTTAATTTGTTAAGCCCTTTAGCAAGTTCGGCTGACCCATTAATGGGCTGGGCTTGCCTAGCCCAGCTCTAACCCTATTCTCACCTCTCCCTCTCACTTACTCTCTCACGTTGCCGACGCATCCTCTCTCTCCTCTCCCTCAGGCTCCCGTGCACCCTTCTCACGCAATAGCGCCACCGCCTCAGTCTTGGTTCATAGCCAACATCGGCTGGCGTTAATGTGCCGCCTCTGTCTTCTTTCTCTCTCCCCTATGCCTTACTTTCTCTCTCTCTCTTTGGCTCCCATATGCCGCGCCTCCTCGATATAGTGCTGCTGGTGCCGACTCGACCTACCACCACCTTGGAACACCGTCTTCTTCCTTCGGTCTGCCTATGCCACCGCGAGCCTAGGGCTTGGACTCGACCTCTGGTGTTGGCCGCTCCTAGCTAGCCTCCTTGAGCCACCCCAGCGCCCATCCCCCTGCTGCCGTGTCGGCGCCCCTCCCTGACGGTCATTCACGTCCCGCCGCCTAGGACGGCGCACGGCACTGCCGGCACTCCGCCGGGCCCATCTCCTGCTGGTGGTGCTTTGCGGATGTCCCGGCACTTCCTCACAATAAGATTCCCTCCATTTCTCCTTTCTCCTTTCTAGCTAGCCCGATTGCCCATGTTGCTATGCACGTGTTCAGTTGTTGCCTCCGTGTGATTTGCTGTTGTTGTTGATTGGATTAAATCGGTCAGAGATGTGCTATAGACTGGTTAACTTGATTTCTACGGCCTAAGAAAATAATAGTGCATCCCTGATTATTTATTTCACCATGGTGCCCTAGAAATCTTTCCTCGATGGCTGTGATATACATGTGCATATATTGTGCTATGCCTCTGTGTGATCCTTTGTACAACATGGATAGATTGATTCTCTAAGGACATAAACCCCTTTACTATATGCTGATAAGAATTGACATTGATTTTGGCTCTACCTGAGCATCAGGTTGTATGCTATGCTGGCTAGGGATTCGGTGTTTTACTTTTATCCTAAACTGATTAATGATCATTGTTGCCTTCATGCATCAACATATGATATATGTGTGTGGGCTTGTGCTCTCTGATCTCACCCTAGTATGCTAGTGGCAACTCTGACCATGGAGATGGGGTCTTTATATGCATATATATATATATATATATATATATAGGTTTATCAAACTGAAGGAACATATATTCTGTTTGGTCTAGTCTATTCCTGTGATGATTTTTATCTGAGGAAAGGATATGGTAGAATTCTCGTAAGAACAGATGCTGGAATTTGTTGGCCATAATACCCTATGATGAACACAAACCCAGGGTTCTAACCATTTTTGCAAGCTTCCCCTATATGCATATACAAGATTCTGGGTGAAGCTTTATGTCGCGGGGAATTCGCGGCAATATCCATTTGTAGTAGGATTGTCGGGAAGGCGTGTATGGAAAATCTAGGCGGTGCACACAAGAATTTTACCCAGGTTCAGGCTCTCCAAGGATGGAGATAATACCCTACTCCTGCTGAGTATATTTGATGATCTTGCGTGAAAAAAGAGAGTACAGGGGGTTGAAGAAGATTGCTTGAAAGCTAAGTTCTTGGAGAATGTAGAATCTAGCCCCCTCTGCATGGAGGGCTCGGCCTTATATAGGCCTGTACATTAGCCGACTTGGTCACCCGGCTGAGCTACGGTTACTGTCCTAATTAACTGATATTTACATCTGGTAACCGTCCGAGTAACGCCAGTCTTCATGCCGGTTGAAACGTATGCTTTGATGAGTCGTAACGCCTGTATTGATGGCACCCCGGACGTTGCACTGTAGCAGGTCTTTTCCTGGGCCTTCGTCCGAATGGGCCTCCGCAAGGTTGTTGGGCCGACTCACGGTGTTGGGCCTACCTGGTTGGGCTCCCCTCGTCACTTTACCTTATTCTAACTTGGATGAGGCTGAGCCCGGGGCTTTCTAAATCCTTGGTCTTGTTGCTCTTGACTTGTTGGTGGCCTCTCTTCTCTAGTCCTTGTTGTTCCTCCTGATCTCGATGACCTTCTTCCTTCACTTCTTGCCGTGCCTTGTGTTCCTATGTAATAGCTATATATGGCTCCTAAGAAAAGTGCGTAGGGATAATTAATGGTGATGGTGTTAATGGACTACTATTATGGTGGATTGCTCTACTCTCTGGTTACCTCGGTCCTATTTCTACAGAGTCCTTTTTTAGGCTTCTTCGCTAGTAACTTGCCACCTCCTATTGCCTTATTTCAAACGTGTTGCCTGTGGATGAAATATTGTGACTATTTGGTTGCCTTCCAGGCTATGGAATTTTGACATTTGTCAATATATGTGGGATGTTGCTGGATATTCAACCGATGCATAATGCTTTTATCTAACCATTTTCTTTTTAACAAAATTTCTTTTTCAAGCAAAAAGAAAACTTATGAAGGCAAGTAGTATAGGTAAAATAAAATATATTTTTATCATCCACCTCTTTTCTCTCTCTATATCCATTATATATTAGATTAGTCCGATAAGGGTCTTAGCCATGTGGCCCTTGGATGTATTTTAGAACAAAAATGTTTTGTAAACCTATTTTTGAAAATAAAATTATCAAGGCTCCATTTCAGGTATTCTTTTGCCCTCACAACTAGACTTCCAGGTTTAGGCGAAATTGTGATGGTGGAGCCAATTTTATTTTAAAAACATTGTTTTCAAAAACTTTTGCCTCCTACAACAATTTGCTTGATCCTAACGATCCCGAGCGCATATACTCAACATCCTCGGATATCGCAGAAATTTTCGAAGGCTACCTCCCCCGACACTGGGTGTTCTTCTATGACTCGCCGCTCGACAATTAGGTTTAGACATTGATGTATAGGTAGAAAATCACTCATAATAGTTTTTTTTCTTCTTTATTTATTCTTGTGACAACTGTAAATGGAAACATTTTTAATTATTCTTTTCAATTAAATAAAGTTCCAACTTCAATCTATATGCATGTGTATGAAATACTTGTGACAAATGCCATGTATGAGATGAATGCGCAATACAAATTCCCCCCTCCTAGTCTAATTAGCATGTGACTATATAAAAATTGATCAACTCAGCAGTGCGAGTTGATCTACCTCAATTCCCACGCCTCTTTTGACTAGACCTAAAACTAGGGTTCTCACATCCTACCCCCTTAAAATAATTTTGTCCTTCAAATTTAAAGATCAGATACCTCAATAAGGACGGGTAGTCTCTACGTAGATCCTCTTCCTTCTCCCACGTTGCTTCTCGAATAGGGTGATTCTTCCACTGTATCTTACAATACTTGATAGCTCAGATTTTCAATTGTTTCCAATCTTCGGCGAGTATCTTGATTGGGTTTTGCACATAAGATAAGTCACTTTGTAAATCAACTTATGTGTGCTCTATCTCCTTGACTGGATCTTTGTGGTAAGATGTGGAATACATCGTTTGTACCTTCGATTAGGATTCTAGTAGCTCTAAATGATATGCTACCTCCCCTTCTGATCTACAATTTGAAATACTTGCGACGAATGCCATGTATGAGAAGAATGTGCAATACAAATTCCCCCACCTAGTCTAGTCAGCACTTGACTTGACAAAAATTGATCAACTTAGCAGTGCGAGATGATCTAGCTCCATTCCCACTAGACCTAAAACTAGGGTTCTCGCAGGAATTTTCATAGAATTCATATTCACAGGTACATATTCACATCCAATGCAAATGAATAGAAATGATATGAAGAAAATATCAATAGAAAGAACACATTAATATCTTCATCAATATCCATGTAATTAAGTACATGAAGAACAAATCAACTTTCAGTTCATGAATGATGACCTAGCTAGCTAGGTACCGTTGATGGAACTCGCCCTTGACGTTGATTACTTGGTCAATGAAGAATAAGATGAACTCCCCCGAATCTCCATGAGCTAAGCCTTGGTCATCATCTTTGTACTAAGATCAATCCCAATCTATATGAAGTAAGATTAAATTCCTAGATATATGTAAGAAGTGAGTGTCGGTGTTCTAATCCGGCAATAATGAATACGGGGAGGTGTGAGCACAGAAGATCTAGATGGGTGCACACGGAAGACAATGATTAGACAGGTTCAGGCCCTCAGAAAGAGGTAATACCCTACGTCCTATGTCGGATGGATCGTATTGACTGTATCCCGTATGAGGGTATGTGTTTATGCAACATGAGGCTATGGCTATGGCCTGTCAAAGGATACCGATCGGGAGGTCCCTACCTGGCCTTATATAGGTGACTGAGATAGGGTTACAAGAGTCTAGATCGGCTTACAGATTGATCTCTTAATCGGTTACAACTGCCACCCGGGTATGCCGGGTAGGTGTTAGTTCGTGTCTTCTACTCCAAGTTGGTGAGGCGCCCTCGTGTAGAAGTCGGACTCCGAGTAGTCGGCCCGGCCCACCTCGTGTCCAGAGGGCCAGATTCATCCTTCTTGATGATACCCAGGTGCCATACCACCGTTAGTGAGTATATGAAGTAGTCATAGGATGAACAAATCTTAACGTGAGCTGCCTCATGTGATGGCAGACGTAGTACCCACAAATGTTGGATCCTTTTGGCTGCTGGTGGCATTGCAAAGAGAAAGGGTCTTAGTTCCAGAGGGGATTATTATGAATTGAAAATGAAGGTATAAAGTATTATTCTGTATTTAGGGAAGACCTGGAAATTCAAATCATGTTTCAATTTGTCATGGAATGATAAATTGGATCTCCCTCCATGGGATAAGTAGGTGGCAAACTCCTTTCTTGTTTCAAAATTTTAAAAAACTTAGGAAATGAATAAGTAAACCAATAATGTAAGGAGGCAAATGTGTTAATTAATGACCTATTGATTAACTGGGTAATACGCATGAAGTTGTGGTTGTGATGCTTGTAGGAATCAAGGTATATAACCTTGTTCCATTAGGGTATTATAACCTTGTTGGAGTCCTCCATGTATCGTTTGTGATACATTGGTTCTCCAAGAACGAACCTCCTAACTAGCTCCATGAAATGGAGATTTTCATAATTGATAAGCTTCTTTTCACCCATGGCAGTTTTCGAGCACTACCTCAGGAAACACCAACACTGATGGGCAAAAAAGGCAATCACTGACGGGTTCCTCGCCCGTCAGTAAGCTCCTGTCAGTGGAAGTGCTACTTCCATTGACGGGTGGAGGACCCGTCAGTGGAGACAAATTTTCACTGACGGGCGGGAACCTTCCAGCCCGTCAGTGAAAAGACTTCTAGGGCATCCGTCTCTGACTTTCACTGACGGCGGGAACCTGTGCCCGTCAGTAGAGATAGACTTTCACTGACGGGCGGGAACCTGTGCCCGTCAGTGGAAGTATTATTTAGACATTTTTTAAACAATGAGGGGAGGCCTGGGCCTCAGTTGTCGTCGTCGTTGACGGTGGAGGCCTTGGAGGATGAGGCCTTCGGGAGGAGGTGCTGGTTGATGTTGGGCATCACGCCGCCGCTGGCGATGGTGGCGCCGCCAAGCAACTTTGTCAGCTCCTCGTCGTTGCAGACGGCGAGCTGGATGTGGCGCAGCACAATGCAGGTCTTCTTGTTGTCTCTCGCCGCATTCCCGGCCAGCTCCAAGACCTGGATAAGAATCAAATCAGATCTAAGAGCACCCAAACATCGGAATCCACGAAGGAACCTGATCAACAACAAAAGCCTCGCGACCTTGCTCCGACGCGCTCAGCGTACTTGCCGGCCTTGAGGAACCTCGTGATCCTGCCGACGGGGAACTGCAGCCCAGCCTTGGAGCTCCTTGATGTCGCCTTCTTCGTGGCCCCCGCGCCGATTGCCTTCCCACGACCAGCCATCTCACCCAACCACCGACGACAGCGACGAGAACGAAACATGAGACGAGATGGAAACGGCGGCGGTGGGAGTGAGGGAGGGATGGATGCAGGTGGGGAAATCCCTTGCGCGGTGGGAGAATATATGTGGGGCGTGGCAACGGGACGACAGCCAATGGGACGCGGTCACATGGATCGTGGATGGGCACCGTCGGATGCGTGGAGATGGACGGTGGATGAGAGGGTGGGAAGTAGGATTCTGATCCGGAAGCGGCAAGATGATGAGCGGCGAGGCGCAGAGATTTACGAATGGTCTTTCACTGACAGGCGACAATGGACCCGTCAGTGGAGATCTGATCTTCATTGACGGGCACGTGCGGTACGCCCGTCAGTGAAGGTTGTCCATCAGTGGAGATGCCAAGTTGCGCCTCTTGTCCCACTTTTACTGACGGATGGATATTGTGCCCGTCAGTAGAAGTTGGCTACCTCGCCTTGTGCATCACTACTACTGACGGGCATGAGCTCGCCCGTCAGTGTTGCCTCTATTCAGCGACGGGCCTCCTTGTGCCCGTCAGTGATGATCATGTAGCAGAAGTGTTTTTCTGAGGTAGTAGTGCTCTTCGTGGCCCGCTTTTGATAAGTTGCCTTAACCAAAGAAGTTGCCTTAATTATGTTCTCTTGATCAGCCACTATCGGTGTAGCTTGTTCCATTTGAGCAGGGCAGCTTAGATTCTCTTGAGGATCTCGCCCAACCAAAGCAACTGGGAGATGAGAATCTAGCTCCATTGGAGCAAGGAGCTGAGACATCTAAGGGAGCTGTGAAGATGCTTCGGTAGTAAGAGTAGCTATAGGAGCTATTGTGGGGGTGTGCATCATCCTACACTATGTCCCTCCTGGGTCACTAGATGAATGACCCAATGTCATGGGTTAAAACCTAGAACTCGTCACCAGACATGGCAATGCTACTTGTTTGAATGAGTGATGAACGACATCCAAGGTACACTTCCTGAAACCCCACGAGATCAGTACACCATGCACCAATTCCCCTTCAGTGGGTGGAAACGCTAGCCCACAAGCTACCTCTACGGAGACACCCATGCACTTCACATGAAGCTTGCACTTCGTGGGACATTGGATGTCATCCATTGGTATCTGGTGCCGATATCATCAAGATCATTAGGGTCCGCAGACGCGTAGCTACTCCGATGGGCACTGGGGCTAGGGTATCCTTCTTGCATTTAGGCATCGACGGTGGCTTTACCCTAATATCAAGCAATTGTACAAATTCCTCACGTTAGTCTGCTTTAATCTTCTCAGCGTTATGCGCCTCTTGAGCTCTCTTCTGCTCTTATTAGATAGGTCAGCAATTTCCTGTGGGAATACTTTGTCCCACGTTGCGAGGACCCCGTGACCGTGGGTATGTCCTGAGTGCTCCTTCATCCCGATTCCCATGCTGAGTATATCATTTGTCCTATTCGAGATAATGGAGTCTTGGGAAGATTGCCCACTCAATGATTTCTACAAAAGCCCGAGAGGTTATTTCAGGAACTATTAAGTTATGGAAAATTTGAAAACTAGGTGGTCGTTAGCTTACCAATTGTTGGTAGACTTCCTGATCTACAGGTTAGGTAAGTGGACCTCCCCCATTGAGCTGGTAAGTGATCTTCCTCTGCACCAGCCTCGAGCACGGGAGGTCTGGATTTTTGAAAAGGGTGCTTCGATGTCTGCATGGCATGCCTCTTCTTCCTTCTTTCCCATATCATCATTTTACCCATGTAACCATGCATGCCGAGTCTATGTGGGTATAGGTTTTTTTGCACGAGAGCCTTGTGATCTTGGCATTGACATTCAAATTCTGGTGTCTTCTTCATCGTGAAAAATTTCTCCTAGTCCTCTTCTTTCACTTGTGGGTGTGCCATGAAGCGCTCCTTATGCCTCTTCAATTTTTTTAATGAGGGTGAACTTGAAGTGCCTAATTTCCTTGCAAGCCATAATCGTTGTGGCTTGTCACACGTGGTCGATCCACGATGAGTGTGTGCTCGGCTATGGCAACTTTCTTCCAATCCTTTACTGTGATCTTGACCCATTCCCATACTACTACCCTGCAAATAGTCTTGAATTTGGTCGTGGTTCTCTCTGGAGACGCTAGAGCCCTAGAATCATTAGCAACCCTCGTGAATATATAGCGGCCTAAGGGCTTCTTCATCGGTTTTCTACCTTGGTGGGTCTTAGTTGGTGCCATAGAGTAGGACGGTCGTGGCGACCCCGCTGACCCTGGCGCTCCCGACGAGCTCGGGGGCAAGGACTCATGGGATGACATCTTCACAATTGTTCTGAGTTAATACACTAGTTAGCAATACATTCATCAAACTAAACTGTAACAGACCGAATTTTGGAGCTTTTAAAAAAAATCCAAAAATGAGGACCCGAAAATTTCATAGATTTTTGTTTCACTTATTAAAGCTTAATTCCAAGTTTACAAATTAAACCGGAGTGAATTTAAATTGATCCAACTTGAATTTGGTTGGCTTTTCGATTTGGAATATTTCTCCTGGATTTTTCTCAGAATTTTGAAAATTCGTTTGGTATTTAATCTCGCTCTGTTGTTCTTTATTTTTATTTTAGTTTTCTGAGAAAGGAAATCCATTTTTATTTTTCTCCTTCCCTCCTTGGCTGTGCCGCCGGCCGTGTCAGTCGGAATCTTGAGCGCCACCGCATCATCTCCTCCCACGGTGCCTCTTCTCCTCCCCATGGGGCGCCTTCTCCTCCCTCTCACCCTCCTATAAATAACCTCAACTCCCCTTCTCTTTTTCCACTCCCCCACACTTTTTTTCATGAAATCCCTCCCTCTAAACCTTCCAAACCCTCTGCCTCTCCCTTTTATTCGCGTGCGGTCTCCAAACTGCATGCACCGCCTCTGTATTTTTGAAATTCCCATCGCTTCAAGAATCTTTTCAAAGATAACTCCACTGAGAAGATGCGTAACCTCCTCCTCTACCTCTCTGTAAAGTTTGATGAAGATCCAATGTTGCAATCTTTAGCAAAACCCAAAACACTGACGTGCTGTTTGTATCCAGATTACTCTCCACGTGCATCATGATTGGAATAGCATCTTTGTTGCCTTGGACCTCCTTTTCAAGATCCATTCAGTACGATCGTGCTCAATAATATGAAGACCATCTCCACAAAATTTGGAGGCAATCCAATGGTCCAATCTCCAGGAAATCATTTTTCCTTGTTCTACTATTCGAGCCCATTCATGGCTGCGCGAACGGAAGACTGGCATCATCACCTCCTTTCCCATTGATCCGGTGAGTCTATCAACAATTCCTTTGATCTCTTTGAGCCTTGGGTTCCTATCAACACGTTTGTAAATTTTCTTGTTGATCCATGCAGCCGTTTGTCGGGAATGCATCAGTCTCCGACGTGCTATCTGCAGATGTCCAGATTTAGTCTGCATCTTGTCTATATTGTCTGACCTTTTGCCATTGAGTCGGTAAGCTTTTGCCAAAAACCTTTGGTAGGATTGTGTCTCTGTGTGTCTAGTTTCTAATCCAATTGGCGGATCATGATTTCGTTGAGCGAGCATCACGCAACATTCAAAACCCTTTGGTCTGTCCAGAACTGATCTATATCCTGTTCCGACCGCTTTGTGTTGCGAACGTCGCCACCACCCACATTGTTAGTCATATATAATCATGTGATACCCTATATAATTTTTTATGTTTATATAATGTTCATGCATGATTAATATTTCCATGAAATTATGATTTCTAATGGACATATGATAACTAGAATGGATTCAATTCAAATTAATTGAATAAGGCGATTTGATCTTTGATATGTTCATGTTATATAAGACACCTCTGATTATAAGATTGCATAGAATGATTAGATTTATTATAATGGAAATTTGTGTACATGAGCATGCTCGCATGATTTAAGGTTTATACAAATTGGTAGGTGCTATTGTGTTATTGCATTATTGCATAACCAGACTCAATAATGTTCCATATTGTTTTGGTACTAATCTTAAGCCATGGGTCAAGCCAAGTAGGATGTATGAATTCTGAATGCTTAACATAGCTCTCGTACAGTTCAAGTTTTATTGATGCCTTTGGTACATGTATTTGTATAGTGTGAAAAACGAGGTATTGTTAACCACTATAAACGAGGTACATATATTCATTTATGGTTAATATCTGTATTACACCACGCTGTTCATATCAAATTAGCATGATAGGGTTTATTATTAATTTTATGGTGCAGATTAGCGTGCTAGATTATGTCATGCTTATACTGTTATTTAAATCTTATGCCTTAGTGGTTTCGTGCTATCACTTGATCATGTGTACTAGTGGATTATATTTATATAAGATGTGAATTTAGCTTAATTTAATTTAATTAGCATGCATAGGTGGTACTTATGCTTAGTATACATGTTGCATATGTCAAAGTGTCGGTGTAATAATCTGGCAATAGTGAATACGGGGCAGCATACGCACAGCAGATCTAGATGTGTGCACACGGAAGATAAAGTTTAGACAGGTTCAGGCCCTCAAGAAGAGGTAATACCCTACGTCCTGTGTTTGATGGCTGGTATTACTTGAATCCCGAGTGCCGCAAGTCCTCGAGGACAGATCTCAAGGTTGCTAGGGCTTTGTGTGTATGCAAATACGAGAACGTAAAATGAACATACCGATCGGAGGATCCCTGCCGGGCCTTATATAGGCGACCTGGGTAGGGTTACAAGAGTCCGAATCGGTTCACAGATTGGTTTCCTGATTAGTTACAACGGAATCTGGGATTGTCGGATACGTGCTTATCCCTGTCTTGTACTCCAAGTTGATGAGGCGCCCCTATGTAGAAGTCAGACTGCGAGTAGTCGGCCCGGCCCACCCTATGTCTAGAGGGCCGGATTCGTCCGCCTTAACGATACCCGGGTGCCATGTCATCGTCAGTAGCCCCCGAGTCCTTCACGATCTGGCTACTGTCCGCCTTCTCCCTTGGACAAGTTTCCCGAGTGACATCCGCATAAGTGCGCCGTTTTATCGCTTGCAGGGAGATTGTGAGGGACTCATAGAACTCCTATGGAAAAGATAATAATGAGCCAAACAATATTCACCCGTAAGGCCGGAGTATCATGGCAGGTGAGTTAATAGCGGGTAAATCCTAGTGGTATCCGATCTATCCTAAAGGACAAAGAATCCCAACTGAATTCCCGAGTAGCATCTAGTTTCCCGAGTGGCTCGGGTCCAGCTGGCGTCCCTCTGAGCGAATGCCTCCGAAATTCACGTCGGAACCAGAATACGAGTTACGGCGCATAGGTTCCCGAGTGACGAAGCCTGATACCCAGACATTTCGCTGAATCTGGAAATCCCGGCCCCCGAAAATCCCGGAACGAAGTTCTCGGAAAGTCCGGGTAGAAGAACCGGTGGCTCCGAGTTGCTCGGCGTCCGACTAGTGGCCTACCGAGGGCGCACCATAACTGCCCTTCACTCGGGCGTATTCAAGTGATTGCGTTCCTACTGAAGGCCAATCCTTGAAACCCTTCAAAACCGTAACGTTGGGCTCCGACCTAATCGGTAACCGACTAGCGACCCGTTGCGGGTACGTTACAGTTGCTATTTATGCAGGGAGTATCCAAACGGCTATTTGACCCCGGAAGGCCAACCGTTGGATTCCTTCTGTTAAATGGCGCAGATCGTGGTGAAGCTGCGTAACGGGAGCTGAAGAGCCGTGGCGTGGGCCGTTACCCCGCATTAATTGAATCCGAAGGGACACATCGTGGGGGCGGGCAAATCGCGCCTGTGCGGAAGCGAAAGAGTCGGGCCGCCCAAACCGTTCCCCTTTATAAGACCAGGAAAATGGTGGGGTCCACTAACGCCTTCCAGTGCATGCTTCGTCTCCTTTGTGCTAAAATTCCCTTCGTCTTCCTTCTGTCCAATCGATTCGAGAGCACCGCCGCACACCAAAATCCTATTTTCGCTTCACCGGCGTCGAATGCACTCCTCTGAGTGGGAAGCAAATCCAACCGAAGCGGATGAGGACACATTGGTGTGGAAGCTGCTGAGCGAGGAGAACTCCCCCGTCGATCAGATGGCCCCCGGATAAAATCGACAGCAACTGAGATGCGGCTGAAGGCTCTGGTGAGGTCAGGAGTCCTGCCACCGAAAGAGCTGGTCGATTGGCGCGCCGCTGCCGGGGAGACATTCCCCTCCCCTAACACGGGCCAGATGGTCGTCCACGGCTCCTTCTTCCAGCAGGGCTTCTCCGTGCCCGTGCACCCCTTCTTGCAAGGGCTGCTCTACTACTACGGTTTAGAGCTCCACAACCTTAACCCCAATAGCCTGCTCCATGTCTCGTGCTTCATTACGCTGTGCGAGTGCTTCCTCGGCATCCAGCCGCACTTCGCACTATGGAAGTACCTCTTCGTAGTGAAGCCGCAGCCGAGCAGGGACAACCCGGCCGTGGCGGGAGGCGTCGGGTTCCAATTGAGGCCCGGAATGGCGAAGAGCTACCTGACCCTGTCAATGCAGACCTCCAATAAGGGATGGCATGCGAATTGGTTCTACTATGCCAATCCTGCGCCGTCGCTCCCGGCGTTCGTAGGTCAGCCCCCGGAGGTCAAGCCGAGCTGGTCCGAGCCGCCGCTGGACCGGGAACAGGACGGAATCACGGTCATTATGGCACAGCTTGCCGAGTTGATCCAAGTCGGGGTCACCGGGGTCGTCGTCATTTCGACCTTCATCCGGTGGCGAGTGCAGCCCGCGAAGCTAAGGGCTCACCCAATGTTTGAGTACACCGGCGAGTAGGACACGACCCGAGAATCCTCTGAGGAGCTCTCGGAGGAAGATGGTCAACGCTGAGTCGAGAAGCTCATGGCTCAAGGGATGGATCTGGACATCTCCGGGCAACCTCTGCCTTTCAGCAGATCGAATCCCCCAAGCCAGGTAGGTGGTCAATTTCCTGATTCTTTTTATTTGTCGCACTGCCAAGTCTGACTCGGGTTATATCTGCGTTTTCTTGCCTTTGTAGGTTCTCTTCGGTTTCAGTTCTGATGTTCCCGTCCCAGAGAAAGAGATCTGGAACCAGTCGTAGTACGCCGACGTCCCCAACAGCGAGACACCATCGCAGGGGGCGGCGGGCACATCCTCTTTCGGAGCCGGGTCTTCAAGGGGAAGGCACCTGTTGCGGCAGCGCCCAGCGCTCCTCCTCCGAGTGCACCAGCTCTGGAAGAGGAGGAGGAAGTCGATGACGACGCCCCGCTTATCTGGCGAAGGAGGCGGGGGCCGTCTGCGGGCGCTACCCCGGGAGGACAAGGCGGCTCCTCCACCCGTCCTGACCCGGTGGCGCCGGCTGCCACCCCGGAGGGGGTTCCTCAGGCATCCGCCACCCCGAAGGGGGTTCCTCAGGCAGCCGGAGATGAAGTCCCCCCCAGTCGAGGGGAGAAACGGACAGCCGACGCCGCTTTCGGGGAGTAGAGCAGCTCCATGGCATCGCCGACCCCGACGGCCGACGCGTCGAAGCAACAGGCCCAGGGGCTCAGGAAACGTATTCCTGTCCCTCGATCTGCCAAGTAAGTCACTTTGGCGAGTGTTATTTTGCTTGTTTTGTCTTCTGAGCTTGACTTGTCTGAGTGTTTTTCACAGGACGCAGAGGACGGGAGATGTCCCGAAGGTGTCGTCAAGCGCCCCGGGGTCCGGCCAAGGCAGGGACCAGCCGGGGTCAGATGCCCGGCCCTCGTCTGCTCCGAGGGCGGCTGCGACTTCGCCCCCGCGGCTTTCTCCCGAAGGCGATGGTGTATCTTCAACCCCAACTTTTGCTCCTCAGTCAGAGCAGCCCCACGCCGGAGCGCTGGCCCCAGCTACGTCAGGGGATGCGGGTCCGAGTTCGTCGGGAGTCCCCCCCGCCGGACCGTCGGGGCAATCTCAAATTACCACCCACGATGGAGGACATTGGCCATGTTACGCCTCGTCCACCGAGCTCTGAACTGATGATCCAGCCGCTCCGGATCCACCACTCAGACCCCACACGGCCGAGCCTGATCATCCGGGAGATCGACGACGTCCGAGAGGAAGAGGAGTGGAACGATGCGACGGACGTCTCTACCCAGCTCGGAGAGATACCCCTGGCTCTGATGAAGACGGTGAAGGAAGGTGCTAACCTGCTGAACGGCAGGCTGCGCCCACTGATACAGGTAAGATTTTTGCACTTGCGCTTCTACTTTTGTTTTTTGTCTGTAGGTGTATTATTGGTACACCCAATGGGGAGTAGCCCCCGGGCCTCCGGCCGACTGTAATAGTCGGCCGGAGGATCCCTTGTGTATTTCATAGATTTTGCTTTGGGTGCACGATCAGTGCACCCAAAGGGTGTAGCCCCCGAGCCTTCGGTCGATTAGAGTAGTTAGGCGGAGGGTCTTTTATTTATTCTGTAGATTTCAATCTGGGTGCACGATCAGTGCACCCAGAGGGTGTAGCCCCCGAGCCTCTGCTGGGTCCGAAGGACCGAGTAGAGGGTTTTGTCGATTCTTCCCGAGTGGCTAACTTCTTCTGTTACTTTTTTGCAGAAGCTGAACCGTCGGTCCCAGGACAAGACCGTCTTCCTTCAGGAGCAGCTCTCGGTTTTTGACCAACTCAGCCTTCGCAAGGCCGAGTGGGATAAACTGACGGGGAGCCTCCAGGCGGCGGAGGCCGTGGCCCGCAAGCGAGGGGCTGAAATCACCGCCCTGAAGAGTGGACTTTCCCAGGAAGCTGCGCGAGTTAAAGGTAAGGAAGCCGAGTCCCTTCGGTTGCTTTTTGTTTTGTTGCCGTGCTGACTCGTCTTTTGTAGCTGCTGAAAGCGAGGCCTCTAACCTCAAACTAGAGCTTGAGGCGATGAAGGCCCGTGTCCGGGAACTGGATTCCGTCGAGGACAGGGCCTCCAAGCTTCAGGAGCTGCTCGGAGCGGAAAAGGTTCGCGTGGAGCACCTGGAGGGCGAGGCGGCCATCATGGACGGCAGCCTGAGGCGGGCTCTGGAGGCTGTCGAGGTGGCGAACCAGAAGGCCGTAGACTCTCTGGCGGCTGTCAAGGCGGCAAACAAAAGGGCCGCAGACTCCGTAGCTGGTAAGTTTTTGACTCGGGTGCTTGCCAGTCAGGGTCCGCTAGTCGCTTTACTTACGCCCTTGTTCTGCCTTTGTAGCCCTCCAAATCCGCCTCAAGAAGGTCGGCAAGTCGATCGAGTCCTTGCAGGCAGTGGGTCGCATAGCTCGCAACGCCCTGTGGGAGGACGACCCGGTTCCAGACAATGCGGTCACGGTGGCGGAGCATCTTCGGCAGGTGCCGGGTGAGGCGAAGCATCTGCTATCGGATGCGATGCGATCCGGGGCTATGCTGTCGCTCGCGGTGGTGAAATCCCATTATCCATTGCTTGACATGGAAGTGATCGGAGAAGGATACGCTGCCGACGTTCCTGACAAAGCTATCCCGGAGCTGATGAAGTCGGTCGAGGATATGGTGAACTCCCTTATCGACCGCGCCGGTCTGTAAAAAACATTCAACATATGTAGGTCAACTGTCCGAGTGGATGTTGGTTATGCATGTTTTGTAACAGACTTGGTTTTTAAGTTTATCAATTGTATGTTAATCCATTGTATGTGCTCTTGTGTCCCGTTTTGGCCTCCCTTGCGTAGAGATTAGCCATAGGCTGTTTCCCGTGTAGCATAGGGTTGTGGTGTAAACCGGCGATCGATGTCAAGGAGTCAACGGCAGGTTGTGTACGTAGTACTAGAGTGGTTTGCACGTATGAAAGAAACCCAAGTGCGACTGAACTTACCCAGAGGGTGGAATCGCCGAGTGTCCGCTATGCATGGCCATGAGCGTGCATAGCGGACCAGTCGGGAACTCCGAAAGGTGTTTCAAGTGGAGCAAAAAGGAGAATGTATTCATATGTTTAAAATGTCAGAGTACAAAGTTTTAAGCATAGAAATGACGTAGCTGTTCAATGTTCCATGCATTGGTGATGATGTTGCCGTCGCTGTCCTTCAGTCGGTAAGCCCCCGACGCAATACTTCAGCGACCACGTACGGACCCTCCCATGGTGGAGAGAGCTTGTGCCTGTCTTTGTTGGACTAGCCTCGGTGTAGAACCAAGTCGCCAACGTTGAATGAGCGGCCACGTACATGCCGACTGTGGTAGCGTCGTAGGCCCTACTGGTACTTTGCCGACCGAAGGAACGTGACCTCGCGCGCCTCTTCAAGCTGATCGACGGCGTCTTGTCGTGCTTCCTCCGACTCGGCCTCGGTGTACGCGCGGATGCGTGGAGATCCATGGTCCAAGTTAGTCAGGAGCACGGCCTCGGCTCCAAAGACCATGAAGAAAGGCGTGTAACCGGTTGACCGGTTGGGCGTAGTCCGCAGGCTCCAAAGCACCGAGGGTAACTCTGCTGCCCATCTACTCGTGAATTTCTTCAGGCACTGGAAGATCCGAGGTTTAATGTCTTGCATGATCAGGCCATTGGACCGCTCAACCTGCCCGTTGGTGCGTGGATGTGTGACCGCGGTGAAGTTGAGGCCAATGTTGTAGTCATCGCAGAATGTAAGGAAGACGCCACCGGTGAACTGAGTGCCATTATCTGTGATGATGCTGTTGGGGACGTCGAAGCGGAAGACGATATCCCGGAAGAATCCGGCGGCCCGCTCTGCAGTGATCGTGGCAATCGGTTTGGCTTCAATCCATTTGGTGAACTTGTCGACAGCGATGAAGAGATGTGTATAGCCCCCGAGAGCTTTTTTGAGAGGACCAACCATGTCCAGACCCCCAAACAGCGAAAGACCAAGTAATTGGAATAGGCTGGAGTGCCTGAGCAGGCAAGTGTGTCTGTCGGGCAAAGTATTGGCATCCCTCGCAAGTGCGCACAATGTAATCGGCATCGGAGACGATGGTTGGCCAGTAGAAACCTTGTTGGAAGGCTTTACCGACTAACGACTTTGGCGCCGCATGATGCCCGCAAATTCCCGAGTGAATATCTTGTAGTAGTTGCTTGCCTTGATCTTGAGATATGCACCGCTGGAGGATGTCCGAGGTGCTCTTTTTATATAGTTCCTCCTCAACTATGATGTATGCTTTGGCCCTCCTAGAAATGCGTCGTGCCTCAGTCTGGTCTCGCGGGAGGGTGTCTTGCAGGAGATAGTCGAGGAAGGGCAACTTCTAGTCGGGAATGATGACCAAGACCGCTGGTGACGTTTGCCGAGTGCTATCAGATTCTTCGGGCTGTGGTTCTTTAGCTTCGGGTGCTGTCTCTGCCTTAATGGAGGGGGTATGCAACTCTTGGAGGAATACTCTAGCCGGGACGATGTCCCCGACTGGACCCCAGTTTGGCGAGTGCATCTGCCGCCTCATTGTCGCGGTGGAGGACGTGTGTAATTTCGAGGCCATCGAACTTGGCTTCGAGCTTGCGTGCCTCTTGGCAGTAGGCTTCCATAGAGGAGTCTCTGCATGACCAGTCCTTCATAACCTGCCTAACCACCAGTTCGGAGTCCCCGCGGGCGAGGAGTCGGCGGATCCCGAGTGAGGTTGCAATGCGTAAACCGTGTAGCAAGGCGTCGTATTCGACGACGTTGTTGGACGTCGGGAAGTGGATCTGCAGCACATACTTCAAGCGTTCTCCTTTCGGAGAAATGAGCACAACACCAGCCCCCGCGCCCTGGAGCATTAGAGAGCCGTCGAAGTAGAGTGTCCAGTGTTCGAGGTCGATGGCGGAGAGTGGGGACTGGATTTCTGTCCACTCGGCCATGAAGTCGGCAAGAGCCTGGGACTTGATGGCCGTGCGGGGGGCATAAACTATGCTGAATGCCATTAGTTCCATTGCCCATTTAGCGATTCTTCCCATAGCGTCGCGGTTATTGATAACATCGATGATTGGGAAGGAGCTGACTACTGTGATCGGGTGTCCCTGGAAGTAGTGGACTAGCTTCCGAGATGTGATGAACACTGCATAAATGATCTTCTGTATCTGTGGGTACCGCGTCTTGGACTCGGCCAGTACTTCACTGATGAAGTAGACCGCGCGCTGGACCTTCTGGATGTGGCCCGGCTTGGAGCATTCGACGACCAGGACGGTGCTGACCACCTGGGTGGTCACGGCGTTGTAGAGGAGCAGTGGCTCGTTGGGCATCGAAGAAACTAGTACCGGGGACATGGTCAGGAGCTTCTCTAGCCCGTCGAGGACGTCTTGGGCTTCAGGTATCCATGTGAAGTTGTCCGATTTCTTTAGGAGCTTGTAGAGAGGCAATGCCTTTTCACCGAGTCGGGAGATGAATCGGCTGAGTGCGGCCATGCATCCGGTTAGCCGTTGAACATCTTTGAGGCCTTTTGGAGGGCCCATCTTGATGATGGCGTCGATCTTCTCTGGGTTCACCTCGATTCCTCGTTCGGAAACGATGAATCCTAGTAATTTTCCCGAAGGGACCCCAAACACGCACTTTTCGGGGTTAAGCTTTATGCTGAATCGCCCAAGGTTAGAGAAGGTTTCTCCCAAATCACTTAGGAGGTCTTCTTTCTTCTTGGACTTGATCACCACATCGTCGATGTAGGCCTGTACGTTCCGGCCGATCTGTGTCTGTAGGCAGCGCTGCATGCACCGTTGGTACGTAGCACCGGCATTCTTCAGACCGAAAGGCATGGAGACGTAGCAGAAAGCCCCGAATGGAGTGATGAAAGATGTCTTGATCTCGTCATCCTCCTTCATCTTGATCTGATGGTAGCCCGAGTAGGCGTCAAGAGAACATAAAATTTCACAGCCGGCCGTGGAGTCGATCAATTGGTCGACGCGAGGAAGAGTAAAAGGATCTTTGGGGCATGCCTTGTTTAGGCTAGTGTAATCAACGCACATCCTCCAATTTCCATTCTTTTTACGAACAAGTACGAGGTACGCTAGCTAGTCGGGATGATACACTTCTTTATTAAAGCCAGCTGCTAGAAGCTTGGCTATCTCTTCTCCTACTGCTTTACGTCTATCCTCAGCGAAGCGGCTAAGCGCTGTTTGACCGGCTTGGCGTCCGGCCGAACATTCAGAGAGTGCTCGGCAGCCTCCCTCAGAACTCCGGGCATGTCGGAAGATATCCATGCGAAGATGTCACGGAGGAAGCCGATGAGTGCACTTTCCTATTTATCGCTGAGTGCAGTCCCGATCTAGGTCGTCTTGGAAGAGTCTTCTGGGTTGAGCTGGATCGACTTGGTGTCTCGCGTCGACCGGAACGATGTCGATGCTGAAGCATTCTTGGTCGGGGGTGCTTCCTCAACTGCGGCCGACTTCAGGTTGTCAAGCTCGACTGCCGCGATTTGGGCTGCAGCAAGGTTGCAGTTTTCCAGGTCGCATGTGTAGGCGTGCTGGAAGCTGCTTTGCACCGTTATCGTCCCGTGGGGACCCGACATCTTGAGCTTTAGGTAGACGTAACTGGGGATGACCATGAATTTGGCGTAGCAGGGACGTCCCAGGATGGCATGATACAAACCTAGAAAGTCAACAACCTCAAAATTGAGGGTCTCGGTCCGGAAATTGTCCGAAGTACCGAAAGTGACGGGGTAGACTGATCTGCCCGAGTGGACTTGCAATTTTGCCGGGCACAACCCCATGGAACGGTGCACCGGTGGGCTTGATCTCCGAGCGAGAGATCTTCATGTCGTCCAGGGTCTTGATGTAGAGGATGTTCAGACCACTCCCTCCATCCATGAGGACCTTGGTGAGGTGGACGCCGCAGACGATTGGGTCTACCACCAAGGGGAACCTCCCGGGGTGAGGTATGTAGTCGGGGTGGTCCGCGCGGCCAAAAGAAATAATGGACTCGGACCATCGCAGGTACTGGGGCATGGCCGGTTCCACTGCGTTGACCTCCCGATCCGTGAGCTTCTGGCGGCGCTTTGATTCATAGCCGCTAGGCCAACCAAAGATCATCAGGCACGCGGTCTCCTTCGGAAACTCGTCACCTTCTGTCACGGACCCGGAATAGCATATGGTTAGGGGAACGCGAAGTCGCCAAGGACCGAAGGACTCGCCAACCCGGTGGCACGGTACCTGCGCCGTACGCACCAAGGTAGAGCGATCCGACACCCGCCACGTGCGAGCCGGCCGGAAGTGACCACTCTTCCCAAAACCACATACGATTCCGTAATCCGGTGAAGAGTCAGAGTCGTTCCCGAATCCTACCACGACAAGCAAGGTCGGAGGAGCCCGGCGATTCTACCCACACCCTAACCTAGCTCGGAAGCTAGTGGGTCGCTCGAAAGCCCGGTAGAACGCCCACACCCTGCCTGGCCGGCACTGCATCTCAGCCAGCGGGTCACTCAACCAACACCTGCTCGACTTAGTAGAAAATGGTACGGCCTCGATTCTTCACGGCATACCCATACACTTCATATCATTCACGCATTGTGCAGGGGCAGCCTGGATTTGACAACTCGGATATCATCACAAAGCTCTACAATACGATATTACTTAATAACAGTCCACGATGGGACAACATATTACATCAGTCGGTTATCACCGGAAACATATCCGAGTACGGAGAAACTTAACAACAGCGGAAGCAAAATAAGTGAGTCCCACAGCGGCACAGTGACCGCTGAACAAAACACCAACTATCCCATTGTTCGAACACTACCGAGGAAACCAAGTTTAAGCATCGTCAAAGTAATCTTCGACCACCGGCTCACCTGCAAGCTCCAGGGATAACCTGGGTGAGTACGAATGTACTCGCAAGACTTATCCGTGCTTGATTAAATGTCCTACTCATACTAGTACAACCACAATTAAACATGAATGCTTCTCAGAGTAACAATAAACAAATTAAGAATATAACATTAAGAAGGTGAAGTAAGAGTGACTAAGTAACAAATTAATTCAGGGTACGACCTATCACAACTTTTTCACCCCGAGATCATATCAGACATCCAAATCCATTATCCAGTTCATAATCGAATTCGCAGTCAATTCCAATTACCAAGTTTTCAGCCATCAAGATAACTCAAATTTCTCAAATCCCATCAATCCATGGGAAAACACATTAGCATTTAATCTCTCGAAGCGTTACCGGAAGATACGACCACCTGCGCCCATATTAGGTGCATAATCATTTGGGGGTAGCGAGCCCCCAAAAGCAGGAGGCTTACCCCAACTATGCCGCAGGGAAGATCTCCGCCTAACGTTCACGTGTTACAGGGACAATAACACTCTGGCGTATGGTTGATGTGGCGACAAAACCTTCACACATCCCTGGGTCGCCGTCTCGACTGCTATTAACATCAACCGTACCCTTTGTGCACGCCCTCGGCACTCACAACTCACCTTATTAGTTTAAGTTGTTAGGGTACGAGGTTGATTTATAACCATAACTGACCACATCATGTCCCAATCCAAATCCAACACTCCTGACGAGAACATATCGTGAAACCCTAGCATGCTAGTCGTACGAACGATAATCATGATACATAACGTATAGCTCACAATTAAGTACAGCAAATACACATACGACAACAGTAATAAGAATGCAACAAGCTCTGCTTGCCTGGGAGCCGGGAAGTACGTGGGGAGCATGCGGAGAACTTCAGAATACTCGAAACACCGGTAAGAAGCAGCGACCTCTAAAAGGAAAAACAAGTCTAAGAGCTATTTGAAACTGACGCAGATGCATGGACGCAGTTGGACATGGATGCAACTACGGTGGATTACGATAAAGTACACAGGTACATAAATGGGTTGGCGTTCATTCCAAACTCTGGGTTTAGTTTTAGTTGTGATGTAGCTTTAATGGTGGATGAACAACTACATGGATGCATGCATGAAATGCTAGGTTTTCGCGCTGACTCTAGGTGAGTTATGATACTGAGCATTTTGGTTCGGCTGTTAAGCTAGATTCTCTAAGATACATGTATTTGGAAGTCGTTTACATTTCCTACGGGTTCTACAAGTTAATCTAACTTAGCATTTTCTGTCTTCTTCTCAGTAAGGAAATAGTATGTCAGACACCCTCATAACCAGCTGGAATCAATTATGGAAGATGACAGATGTACGCGGTATTAGTATGATAAGCATTAGTGCTTAACTACAAACTTAGCATGTAAGTTTAAATGGTCATTCCTATAGCAGTTGATGAAGGACTAACGGTTATGAGTACAATTAATAGTTACTAGAGCCATCGTTGAATCGATATGTCTAAACCTTACTTATGACTAACGGTCGCGCTCATGAATTGAACCAGTAACCTTATTTTATTATGAACTAGTTATTGACTAAAATTGTGCTCAGCCAGACATACGCTTGACTGGTGAAGCTAACATTAGCACATGGGTTACATCTTAACCGGTGTATAGCATAGAGTCAAGTGTGATTATCAGGGGAAGTTAGTATGAAATTACAACTAAGTGGGATCAAGGGTCTGGTGTCAACTGGATCAGACGGAGCATCAGCTATGTGCTCAACATTGCTTAATTGCCTGAAGTAGTAAGTATATTGATTCTAACTGACTTTCATCAATGCATCAACTAAACAGCATCTCACTAGATTGGCTCACTCACCATGGTCATTCCTAATAGCGCACTACCGAGTTTTTTCCTTACATTAACTAGGTTTGACGACCATCGAGCTAATCGTTGTAGCAAAGCGTCTGCCGGTCCACTAGCGCTTTATCCACACGTGTTGGCTGTCATGATCTAGCTGATGATCACAAATCATACAGGAACACCTGAGTTGTTATTGATTGATTATTGCCATTGCTCAACGCATAGAGCATGTCCAAACTTTTATCGCTAACTAATAAACATGTTGATTTCTTTTCCTGGCGTAAAGAGTGATTGCAATAGCTAGTTATTAGACAGGTATCAGAGGCACTAGCGTATTGGTCAGCAACTATCCGTGCAATATTTGACAAAATGATATTAGTGAGTTGGTCCTGCAGGTATTAGTACGGTAGTTAATTAACTACTTAATTAATTTCAGTAGCGCTGCTAGGGAATGATCAAAATTCATGAGGTATGTTACGCACAATCGTTGCTCACTCGTACAATTAACCAACAACTCCATTAATCAGTAGGTTAATCATTCGACCATTACAGCTTTCTAGTTATCGGCTATGTCAGTCATCAAACCATTAACCGGCTTGACGTAGTTAGTCGGTAGCCAGTATAGAGTATCAATTATATCATCACCCTAGCATGTATTTGGATCATTATCCTGTTTTAATTTGTCTTGAGCACAAATATTTCCTAATCGACTACTTAACTGCTATCAACCAATGTAACTATCAACCGATAACCTAACTGCCAGCGACGAACCTCATTACTAACCACTACTACTCCACTTCACTAACATCTAACCGCTGACTATTATCAGGTTAACTGACCATAGTGTATGAAGCAGTCACAGTGCCTTTATTACGCGTACCAAGACTGCATCGAACTGAGCACTAGCCTCCCCTAATCGTTAACGGCGAGACGCTGATGCCCATCGATCGTACGCCGGAGCTGGTACGGGCTTCCCTGGAGAGGTCGCCGCGCTGATCTCGGGGAAGAAACTGGAGGAGGCAGTGATAGTTGGCACCGTGGGCGGGGAGACGAGGTCTAAAGCGGCGGCGTCACTGGTGGAGAGGAAGGGGCGAGCAGCGCCGAGGCAGTGGTGGCGGGCCGGTTGGCGCTGAGGCACCGCAGGCGGCGGATGGCGTGGAGAGGGCGGAGGGCGCAAGAAGGCGGGGCTCCGGGGCAGGGCCGACGGCGGCGGCCCTCGGCAGCTGGGCATGCTCGGTGTGGAGCTGCGGCGGAGCACACGGGGTAGAGGCGAGCAGAAAACAGGCTCGCCGGCGCGAGGCGGGCGAGCGCAGATGGGCGAGGCGGCGCGGCAGGTGCGGCGAGCGACGGGGCGAGGAGCCGGCGACGGCGGCTCCAGGGTGGCGCAGGCACAAGGGACGGCGCGGCGGAGAGCAGAGGGCGACGGGGCTGGCGACCGGAGATGGGGGCGAGTCCAGGGGAGAGGAGCGCGCACACAACCGGCGACGCAGGGCAAGAGGAAAGAATTCCGGGCCAGGGGTGAAGAAGATGGGGCAAAACATTCAAAGACTCATAGCAGTACCAGCAAATTCTTGGATGGATTGAAAGATTAGGAGGCAGGGAAATGTGGTGGTGATTAACATGCAGGGCTTCATCCCAGATTTTTGGATGGGATTTGTAAGAGAGAAGGGGTGGTTTGGTTGCGTGTTGAGAAGAAGAAAAGGGGGTGAAAGCTCTGAAGAACACAGTGGGAGCAACGAAGGAGAAAATGATGGTCACTGCTGCTGTTGGTCGGTTGATGAAAGAATTAGAAAAGGTGGCCAGGTAGGGAAAAGAAGACTGCCGTCGGGTCCCACTGAGGTAAGGGAGGTAAGGGAATTTTCTTGTTTATTTTGTTTCTCTCTGTCCTCTTATTTACTGATCTAATTATCTATATTTTGTATAGGGCCAATTTTGGACAAAAGAGGTTTAAGTTTCTTGTTTAACGGACTGGAAAAAGCCATGGGAAGAACTTGAATGTGGAACTTCGTAAGAGGTAGAAGGTTCATCTGTTGTGGACGATCCGTAATTTTCGGAGGAGAGGAGATTCGGAAAAAAACATACCAAAATATGGGAAACACGATCGATTCACGGAAGAATTTGACATTATTTTCCCAATGGTATTTAGGACCAATGAGAGTTTAATTCGAAAGAAGGTTTTTAACAAATTCGGTTTCACATACTCTGGAACGGGGTTTTTGATCCGAGCACGAATTCAAGACCTAGATGCATGCATGCAGTAGAGGAACTCCAAATTAGCCACGACGATCATTATATAGTCTGATCGCGTGCCTTAAGGTTAGGGTCATACGTTAGGGTTTTTTAATCGGAGTTGTATCTTCAACCAGTCTAAATGCATGCATAAGATGAGAAGAAACCAATTATGCATGACAATCCTTGCCGA